>JAQPPZ010002981.1:600000-1200000 GCA_028583015.1 Wollemia nobilis
ATCAATGCATGCACACCTATTGAGGTGGATTATTCTAGATCACTTATGTAGTTATTAGTGGTATGAAAGCAAAATGATTTATTTTCAAGTGCTTGTCATGATCAAGTATAACTTTATCTAGACTTCTCATCATGTTGGGTGTCGAATAACTTCTCCACCTTTGATGATGTCATTTTTTGAAGAGTCGGATAGCTATATTTGCTCATGTATGATGCAATATATTGTATGTATTTACTTTGATTATTGATGCTTTGTTATCGGGTCTACTGGTCTACTGAATTAGATTTAAATTACATCTAGAATTGCATTTGTCCTAATAGATATTTGAGCTATTGGTGATGACATCATCACCTTTTAAATTTTGACACTTTTGGATGTTGTGAGAGTTATAGAATTGAATTCTAAATATTGGGCCCAATGTCAAAGGATATTTATTGTTTTCACATTGCTTTACACTATGCCAAATATTTAATGTTGCCTTCCTAACATAAGATGGCAATTCATCTAGCTAGATTTATTTACTTGTCTCTAGTGTTTGACTATTGGACATCGGGTGATGGATATTGGATCTTGTGCCTTTCATTTTCCTTTTTCCACCTATCACCAAATTTTCATTGTGCTCTTCCGAACATCAACTTTTTTAAAAACGCATCCAACTTTCTTACTTGGCATAATTTGATATCTTTATTTTACTTTTACTATATCCAATGCCTTAAGTATTTTTTCTCATTCAAAAAATTTTTGCTTATTGTTGTGCAACCTACTTTGACCATCCTTGTATCTAGACACCCCTTTTTTCTTTTGGTCCTCTTGCAATCTTTTGGCCTACTCTAAACCAACCATTCGTCTTTGAATATACTACGGTTTCTCCTTGGGTGCTCTTCTAGTTACCTTCTAAACTACTATATATAATTTACTACACTATTACCTTGGAAAAATAACTATATGGTCTAAACAATACTACATAGTGGATGTAGCTGATGAACATTACCTACATTATTGATAACTTTCAAGAATTTTTGCTTGTAAAATTGATAACCTAGTAAGCCTTCTCTATGAGATGAAGTGTATTATACAAGAAACAAAATATTGAAGATAAATTGATTAAAAGATAGTGTTATGGGAGTGGGGAAGACTTATGACTATCAAAAATTAAAAATAATAGAGTAGGGATAAGAATTGATATATGAAAAGGGAATATGATGGAAGATGATTGGAGGATGAAAGGTTATAAGAGGTAATAAAACTGAATCAAGTGCATGATGCGGCTACTGGATTTTGGTAGCAAGACATTCAGACAGACATATTGAGTATATGAGTATGGAGGTGGGTAATGTGAGCATGTAGAAGGTATCGATAGAAAGAAGAGGAAAATACTGGTAATAGAAGAGAAAGTAAAGAAAAAAAATCCTAAAAGCAATCACCTTCTAAAATATTGCAAATTATATGAGCATATTCCACTATAGCTAAACATTATTTTAGGTCCAAGTTTGCAACTTTAGGAGAATTTTTACTCATATGAATTGCTTGAGGTACCTAGTGCAAGCCTCCAAGAATTTATTTTATCATTCTTTTTCTCACAAAGTTGTAGAGATAGTAGTCTTTAGAGTCACAAAGCACTATAGAACCTAGCATTGCTTTACTTTTATGCATGGTTATTCCTAAGAGATTTTGATTCATTAGATAGCTCTAAGATACCTTTTATATCCACTTATTAAAGTTTACGATAATTGGATCTCTGATTGAATTATCCTTTGCTCATGTTGGCACTAATTTCTCAGATCTTCTTATCCATATGATCATTTAAATAATTTTACTTTCTCTCTTAATCATCCAATCAAAGCTATAAGCCATGGTATGTTTACTAACATAGCCTATGTTTATTTTTATATTTTTTTCATAGTAACATATGGTTCTTAATTCATCATGATGTTCACCTTTTCAAACCTTTCTACCAAGCACCATGTATATTCAACTTACACATGCTAATATGCTTCATGACATCATCTTGAGGATTCTGAGAACATTATTGTTGCATGCTACCATGGTCATGTGAAATGACTTTAGTTATGAAAAACATGATGGTATTGTTTCTCCATTAGGCTACACAGTCAAAAAAGTGATATAAGAGGGGAAGGAGGGAGATGAAAAGTGTAGGGGGAATGAAATGAGGTGAAATAAAAGAGATAAAAAATGAATAATTCATTAGATTCTCTAAAAAAAATGCTACTTATTGTACCCATGGTAAAGAAATGAGGACACACAGGAGCACATATCAATATTATACGAAAGCACATGCTTCTGGTATTTAGAAAACCTATTCTAGCTAATGATTATATTCTATTGATCAACCTATGAATCTCTTCAGGTTGCCCCCTTCTTTTCCCTTCTTATTATACCTCTTGAATTTTATTTTTTTAAGGCATGCTATACTTTGGGTAACAAGAAGTAGGAAAAAGAAAGAGAAGTGATTAGAAGGGAGAGTTTGTTATTAGAATTATTCTTTATCTATTATAAAATCGACTGATATATTTTAAGAAGGGTGCTTCTTATAAGCTTCATAAGTCATAAGAATTCCTTTCCTTGGGTGTTGCATTCCTAGAAATCTTACGCATGTGACCTTGCCTAGTTCTCCTTAAAAAAATTCTTTATGTTGCAAATCATCTATGTTTAGCTCCATTAGTCCATTGGAAGCTTTATTTATATGTTGGCTATTAACACAAAAGTATGGCATGCTAATTCATGGCATTGGAGCAATTCAACTTATTTACTAGAATTTGTAGTGGCTTGATCATATTATGCTATACTTGATATTTCTTCTTCGGTATCCTCTTAGGTAAAATGTTGGTATCAAGTTACTCTTGATAGTTATATGATCCTATGCCAATGCTAGTTATACCTCTGAGAAGGTTCTAACATAATATCTAAGAAACTATTTTAGACAACTGCCATTTTCTATTATTTTTCTCCTTTTATTCATATTAGTGGTATTCAATTGAAGGGTTCCCAAAAATACCTTTCTTAACTATTTTAGGTCTAGTGAATTAGAATTTCCTACCATATTTATCTTTCAGTAATAATTATTGATTCTCCTACCATGCCTATCAATTTTTGTGACCTTGCAGACCCTGAATATAGATATACCTAGCTTACAATTTTTGTTGATTTGTTTAGTTTGACCAATCTTGCATCTTGGAAAAGTGACTTCTCAAGATATTAGCATTGTTATCTTCCAAATCTAAGGAAGTGAACATGACTATTTATATATTTCTATGAATCTCATTTATTGCATGTGGTTTTGGCTTCTTGTATATCTTGATATGATATGAATTTATCTTCTAATTGAAAATCCTAATTATCCCTTTGATCCATGGTATTTCAATGTAAGTATGGTCCAAAGCCAAGTAGGCATTTAACTACTACAAATATTCATTGGAAAAACATACCCCAAATGATGGCAGGAGGTCAACAACTAGTACATCTTGTACCACTATAAATTTTAGGTATTTATGTAATAGGATTGAAACCTTTTCTATAATATCAGTTGTTCAAATATGAATAGCCTCGTATAATAGTGTTTCAAATTCTAGCCAAGAATAATTCAAGCACATAGCCTCATAGATTGCTTGAGGAATCATCATGAGAGTGCTTTCTACATATATCATACAATTATGTACAAACTAGCCTCCTAGGTATAAGAAAATGTAGAACGGTGAGGGCCAAAATTCATGCCATCCAAGCGATGATCGCTTAAATGCCAATTAATTATTTTGGCAAGCATTGATTTTATTTTTTGATTGTCTAAGGGTAGGTTCAACTAGGTCCACCTATCCTACCTATCCCAAGACCAACAAATATTTTCTCAACCCTTGAGATGTTTCTTTGTATTGTTGGGTTATTTCTATCCTTTGTTCTTTAGTGATTGTTGTATAATACAACTTCCTGTAGGTTTCACTCCTCTATTGTTTGATATTTCATGGCTCTAAATTTAGCTTGAATTGCCCTAAAGTTATAATTTATTGTAGTTCCTACTATAGGTTTTCCATAAATTTTAGCTTCCCTCATTTTTCTTTTCTAACTTTTTTCCCTTTATCCTAGGTGTTGATAGTATTTTAAGCATATTCTAGAAAGAAACCATGTCAATATTTGGCTAGATTTTCTATACATGACAACAAGGTCTTTTTTGTTGCTACACATGGGTCCATATTTGCTACATAGGCCATGCAAATTTTTGAACTTAGATTTGGTATCATTATTTCTTCTTCATCACACTTTCTCCTTTTACATCAAATTTCTAATCCTCTGCTAAGATATTCTTTTGATCATGTCTTGTTATCTACCTATTTAAGCCTATTGGAAAAGCATTGGGTTATAGCTTTCAATTCAACTATCTGAGGCTCATTGATTATGGCAGCAAGGAAGTTTTCTCCTTTTGTTTTTCTTAGATGAGTAATTTATGGTAGAATAGGTTATTGTATGTAGAGTATGGCTAGGACTAAATACCATGAATTCATTTGATAGCTTTGATGGATAGGTGATAGTTTTTCCACTGATACAACCACATTTTTTGCTATGATAGCCAAATAAAAAACTTACAAGAGATCATTTTCCTTGTATTGTATGATTTGAAGGCTTAATTTTGATTCTAAATCTTAGAGGTAATACATATAATCTTGTGCTTGTGATGGTTATATTTCACAAGGAATCCTTATCCAAAGTATTTTGAACCTAATATTGAAATCTAAGAGACTTTCTCAAGCATGTTTTTGGATACTCGATATCTAAGTGAGCAATAGGAATGGGTCTCTTGGATCATCACATATTGTTATAAATGGTTCAATTAGATCTACCCAATCTCTAATACTATTGTCTTCTAAATACCTATACCATTCTAAGGCCTTACCACTAAAATATTGTTCCAACAATCTTACCATTACATCCTCAAAGATGATGTTGCAAAAAATTGGTAGGGCTAAGACATCTTACAATACTCACAAGTAGTTTTTCCATTTCCATCATAGATGTGCAATATCTTCAATACAGTTTGGGGAACCTCATGGAGGTTGAGTGGTCCAACACTATTATAGGCTCGATATATTTGTCTAACCATGGCTCTAAGACTTTCATTAATGTATTTGTAGAGCCATTTGATTTGTACACAGCATATTATTTTGGCCATCTATTACCTTTCCCATTTTATTATTAGTTTTCTTTCTAGTAGTCACCGCTTCTATATTTTTACCTTGAATGGAGTCATTCGGTGATCATACAATCTCTACAAGTGAGGTCAATACTATTCACTAAAATCTTGAATCCTCTAGGTATTTAAAATAATGTTTGCAGGATCATATAGCTTCTAAGATAACTATTTATTTTTTGTTATCAAAGGAATGTTATCTAATCAAGTGATTATGGGATTTGGGTCCCACTAGACATGCCAAAAATAATCTTGGTCTAAAATTTGTCTAAGTGAATGAGTTGCAGCCTCAAGAGATAGGATGACTCAAAAGTAGGGATATTTGACTCAACCTTTGGAGAAGGATGGTTCTTATGTGTCTCGCTAATCTAACTAAATGAGGAATTGTAGACTAAAGTAAGAAATGGTATAAATTTAGAGAATTAAGCTAAAAGTGGTATAAATTTTACAACATCAAGAGCATAATGTAGAGAGTCTCACAATTCAAATTTAGATTAAATTACCTAATAGAACAACCTACTTTTCTTATGCTTTAGAATAATTAAACATGAATAACTCTAAGTATTGCTAAGTCATTCCAAAACTATAATGGTAAATCCAAGTAGAAATCTAGAATGTAGAATAATTGTAGTAGAATTATCCATTCCTAGATTTAATAGAAATACTTAACTACTTAGTAAGACATACATACATGTTCAACACAAGAAATGAGTAAGATTATAGAAAACAATCCAATATTTATTCAAAAGGTGTATAGCATCAATCAATACAACTATACCCAATTGTAGATGCCAAAGTATCGACCATTAGAATGGATTATATTCTAGTATGTTTAAATATTTACAATGTATTCAGCTAGTTGAGGATGATTGTTGTGGGAGGATATTGTAGGCTTGTTAGAGAAGGTCCATAGAGTGGTTTTTGCATTCAAATCAGTTGTGCTTAACTACTTTAGGCATGCTTTGTTGACATGTATGATGTAGATTTGAGTATAATTAGTTAAATAAATCTCAAGTGAAGCCTTTTATTGGATATATTTTGATATAATTCTATACTAATACGTAGACCATGTTTTAAGTATTTTAGAATCCTTAATGAGACATATTAAGAAGTACATAAAGTTCACTTCAATCGTGTGACTACAAATTAGATATTTTACATGTAATAATTTTTGTTTACCATAAAACATGATTGTATCAACTTTTTCAATAAGTGCACACATTATCAAATTCATGATTATGGATTCCATGTTGTATCAAAAGGACTATAGTCTATTGATTCCTCTATAACATTATTTTTTGGAAATAAGTGGTGGTTAAGTTTATCTTGAGACTAATACTAATATTTGTACTTAGATTTATCATATTTGTTATTTAGGCCCATGTAAACAAGGAAAAATATGCTTTGATAATTTTTATAATATTTTATTCCATATGGTTGGTCTCACAACCTAGACCTAAAGCCTTCACGTATTTGGGTATAAATACCTCTTTATACGAATCTATTTTAGCTATCATTGCAAATCATAGCTTCATTCTACCTTTCAAATAATAGATCTAGGGCTTCTGCATTTTTTTTTGGAATTCAAATCAATATGATAGAGTCTAGTATCACCATTTCTTAGCCCATGTATGCTTTGGAAACATTTTCAATATTTTACGATGAAGTGTAAGCTTTCTTAGACTCCTTTTACCATAGATCTAAAATATTAGGTTGATTATTCCACACCATTAGTCGATGCCATGTTGTATGTGTCTCTTATAGGAGGACTTCTCTACTCTACTCACACTAGAATTGATATAGACTTTCTTGTGAGTTATAGTTCTAGATATATGTAGGTACCTTGGGAGAGTCACTAGATAGTATCTAAGAGGATTTTAGATACATTAAAATGACCTATCATATGGGTATTCACTACTCTATTGGCTTCCCTCTAATTTTCAAAAAAATGTTTATTATGAAGGTGACTTGGATGAGCAATGGTCCACCACAAGATTTGTGTTATATTTAGGATCCAAATCAATTTTATGGTGCTCTAGACACCAATTCACCATTCATTAATCCTCCATGAAGGTTGAATATTGTGCCCCCAATGAGAGAGAATTTTTTTATTAGGTGGATGAAGGAGTTTCAAAAGGACCTCAAAATCTATTACAAAGAGAAACTAGTCACTACGAGAGTGATAGAAAATATCAACAAAGAAAGGGGATACACCCAGGCAGACCCAATCAACACTTACATCAACATGATTTAGAATTTAAAAATCAAAATGCTGCCTAATTGAAAAACAATCTGACATAGAAATTTAAGCAAATTAGACAACAAACAACCATTTAAAAGTTAAAACTATAAATTTAAATGGGCTTCCCACCTAGCCAATCTAGAAATAAGTACCAAAATTTGAGAATGGAAAACCACCAAAAATAAAACTAGAATTTTAGCCTAGTTTAGATCCTGGTAAAATAGTTCAAAAGTTATTCTACCAAGTTGCTCATAGACTAGACCATCATCTGGAGAGACGATACAAAAATGAAAACCCATAGCTCCATAAAAATTCAAGAGGATTTTAGATGCAACAGTTAAGTCCATCAGATCTAGTGCCTTAGGAAATAGAGTCATCCTGCAATCCATAGAAAACAAGAGGATTAGGACCATAAAACCAATCTTCTCAAACTCGAAATAAAATCATCTTGTTCGGATTTAATAGAGGGTAGTTCCTAAATTTAAAAAAAATACCATAAAATCCCCCTTAAGTAGAACTGAACCCCGGCCTCCAAATAGGCAATAAGCAGATTACCTTCTTCTGATATCATTAGCTAGTTGGATTAAGCCTTCCAAAAACTCCCTCTTCCACACTATGATACCATTTTGAGAGGTGCCCAAGTTAGCCAAAAATTTTGTAGAATTGTTACCCTCCCTAAACACATGATGGTACTGGACAATTTTAAATATTTGGGCTAATTTATGCACTTCCTCTAATAGGTTTGAGATTTTCCAAGTTGGATTTTGCATCCCTCTAACCATATTAATGATATTGAGTGAGTCACCTTTGATTATGACTTTTCTAAATCCTAGAGATTTTAACTACAAGACTCCTTAAAAGAGAACTCTAGACTTTGTTGCATGGCTAGTTTAGGTTTCGATATTTTTAGAAAAAACTAATAAAATTTGCCCCATCATATCCCTGATAACACAACCTACTCTAGCCCAACCCATATTACCTTTAGGTACACCATGAAAGTTCAATTTTAACCACCCAAGAGGGGATGGTTACCAAACAATATTTGCTCTTATGAGTTGATGGATTCTTGGGACCAAATCAATAGAATATTTAAAACCTAAATTCTTTTCTATCCTATATTCCATACTAGAGTTCCCCACATCCAGGGATAGGAGATCAATATTATCCACCGTGACAAGGACAGTCTTAATGAAAACTAACTCTAGGTGATGAGAAGTGTTCTTAAAAGATCTGAAATTTCTTTCCTTCCATATATGCCACCATAGATGAGGGAGGAAAAAGTATGTGAATGGTCATATCCAAGGTGACAATTAGAGAGTGTTCCATTTCTCCATGTGGGCATTTAACTCTTTAGATGGAACCCAATACATTCCCATCAGGTGAAGCAGAATCCCAAAAACTTCTTTTAAATAGGAACATAGTCAGAACAGATGCTCAAGATATTCTTCTACCAACCCATACAAATAATATATGTTGGGTAAACTAAGGCTTCTCTTCTATAAATTATCCAACGTCAAGCACTTTCCCTGCACAACCAACCAAAAAATATATATTCACTTTGGGTGAGAGACCTTTGTACCAAATTTTCTTAGCTAGGAACCAAGCCTCTTTGTGATCATCAAGGAGTGCATACACTAAGTTGATCAAGAAACATCCATTATTTTTAGCTCCACAAACCAGCTTATATTGTTTATATTTAGAGACTATAACAATAAATTTTAGTAATCTTGAAAGGGCTTTACAAGTAGATTCCTCATCTTGAGACTATTCTGGGAATAAAATAGGTTTCCAACATTTTCTATCATTCACCATCTCAAATAAATCATAGTCTATTGATCCAAAAGCCTATGTTGTTTAAAATTCAACTTAAGAGAAGGTAGGAATGGAGTTTAAAGGTCAATCTGCTACCCACCTTTCTCTCCAAAAATTGATCCTCTGACCATTACCTAGAACCCAAAAACCACCCTTCAGAACATATGCTCAACATTTAACCATACTTCTCTAGAATATAGAACCTTGGTATCGGTTGGGATCAAAAAATAAATAAAATTCCCATTCCCCAAGTATTTTAATTTTAAAATTTTTACCCAGTTTGTATTAGCATTTTGGGTCAACTTCCATCCTTACTTAGCTATGAGGGCCCTATTCATTAAACTCATTTTCCTCAAGCCAAGTCCTCTCATATCCTTACAACTACAAACTTGATCCAAAGATACTAACGAAAACTTTTTCTTTATCCTAAGGTTTGGACCAAAGAAATGAATGTTGAATCTACTCTAATTTTCTAAGAATTATCCCTAGCACCCTAAATAGATAAAGGAAATAAATAGTAATACATTGTAAAGTAGTTTTAACCAGAAGGGTCTTACCAACCTGGATTAAGAGTGCCCCTTTCCAACCTGCTAACTTCCTCTGGACTCTCTCCACCATCGATTCCCACAAAGAATATTTGAATCCACATTTGAAGAGTAAAATTCCCAAGTAAATAGATGGAAGGGAATCAATCACACACCCTCAAATATCAACAATTTTCCTCTACCTTCTAACTAAAATGTTGATAAAATAAATCTTACTTTTTTGAATCTAATATTCTACCCAGTGACCTGCTCATACTCCAAAAGAATGTCTTTAATCACCTAAGCTTATGGAATCAAATATAGGAAGGAAAACAATGTATCATCCATGAACTGACAATGTGAAATTGGATCAAAATCAATTGTATGGTTGATACCTAATATAAAAATGTTAGATTTGATAGCTCTTCCTAGTGATTATTCTGGTAGGATGAATAAATAAGGAGATAAGAGTTCCCCTATCAGAGACCCTTGCAATTCCTAAAATAGCCCACTGAGGATCTATTTATAATGATAGACAACTTCATCGATGAATTGTAGTCTTTAATAAAACTCAACCATTCTTGATTAAATTCAAATTTCTCCATCACTTTTAGAATTATCCATGTCAAGTTTCAGAAGGGTACCTGGTCTTACACTCTTCTTTAGAGAGTGTATCAATTCATGAATTTCAATTATGCCATCAAAAATTTGTATTCCAACCATGAACCAAATTTAAGGTGAATCAATAATACCTGGAATATGGACTTTCAATGTATTTGCTAAATTTTTTATAAGAATTTTTAGCAGCGTGTTGCAGAGGCTCATGGGCTTGAAATATTTGAATTCCTTAGCACATTTCATCTTAGGAATAAGGACAAGAAAAATAGAGTTGATGTCTGGTAGAATAAATTTTGATGCTTGGATTTCCTTCATGGTATTATAGATATCTTATCCCAAAATGTGCCAAAACCTCTAGCAAAAAATGGGTGGGAATCCATCTGGTCCTGGAGCTTTGAGGTCGTCTATCAATAACACTGCCTCTCTAATTTTCTCATCACTAAATGGGACACACAAAGTAAATTTCATTTCTATAAAAACCAAAGTAGGGATTTTTTGGAGAATTCTCTCTTCTACAAGTAGGTCCCTATCTCCAATGGCACATAAGAGATCTCTGAAATACCTAATTTCTTCATTCCAAATGTCCTCAATATATTTGAATATCATCCCATTGGTACAATGGATTTCTATAATATTTTTATTGCTTCTATACCTAAAGGTAGAAGCATGAATGCTTTTGTGTTTCTATCTCCTTCTTAGAGCTAGAGAGACCAGGACTTTTTATCGCTATAACATTTCCTCCTCAGCCAATGAGTTGTGAAAATTTGAAAATAATTTCTTCTCTCTCATTTGGTCCCTTTCCTCTAATTCTCTTGATGCTACATTAGCTTTAAAATCCTTTAATTGCTTGGATATCTCCTTATTCCTTCAAAATATATCTCCAAAGATAAATTTGTTCTAGGTTTTAATATTAGCCTTGATAAATATTAACTTAAATACCACTTGGAAAATCAAAGGATCAAAGAAATTCCATGGCCACTAGGCTTTAATTCTGGTCTTTAGATTAGAGTGTTATAGCCACATCACCTCAAATAAAAATGACCTAGAGAATTTTTTTTTAAACTTTTTCCAAGACTAAAGGGTTGTGATCAGACCCAATTTTAGGCTAGGAGTAAAGGAGATCCAAAAAGAGGAGACCTTCCTTTGAAACCAAAACTCTATCCAATATGATTTGAATGTTCTAGCATCCCACCCTTCTATTAGTACAGGTAAATTTAGATCCTTTCAACTCTACATCCATCAACTACTAGTTGTTAACAAAAGAAGTAAACTCTTCCATGCTTCTAGAATTTAAATCAGAGCCCCATTTCTTATCAGAGGGATATAGCAAGGAATTGAAATCCCCTGCAAGAACCTATATCTCATCCTTGAACAATCCCATCATGGCACTCAGTGAATCCTAAAGTATCACCCATTTTGGACTAATGTTAGGAGCATAAATGTTAGATAAGATCCACTTAAATCCTGAATTTTTGCAGCAAAAAAAATATTAATCACTCTTTTAGATATAATAAGTATATAACCATCCAATTTCACAATTATCCCAATGGAATAAAATGCCTCCCAAAGCCCCAATATAGAATTTACTAGGAACTCAACTTCTTTCTAGATGATGTCCTTGGTAATTTCCACATTGGTCCTATCCATTTTTGTTTCCTGTATAAATATAATTTCTAGATGAACTTCTGCTCTGATAGATACCAAAATCCTCTTTTTTGTAGGCCCATTTAGAACTCTTATATTCCAAGAGAGCATTTTCATTTATCTATTTTGGGATATTTTTCACCATTTAGGGATTGTGGGGGTCCACAAAATGATTTCAGCTTGAGTTGTTTATTTTTATTCACCTTCTCCTTCTCAAATTTAAACCGAGTTTGAATTTCATTCGTGATATCTAATTTTTCTTCTTTGAACCTTACCATCATGTTTGAGGGTTTTCTAGGCTTTCAAATAAACCCCACAGCCATCTAGTTTTTTTTTAACTTCTGGTTTTGGGCTTGGACTTTGAAGTTCCTAAAGATCCTACTCACATACATGGGGAATTTTCAAGTCAATCAAAGTTGGAGACTTTGATTTTCTCTTGTGATAAGAGCCAGCATATTGAGCACCTTCGAATGGTATTTGAGAAATGCAGAGAATTTAGAGTGTCTTTAAATCTCGAGAAGCCAATATTCACCGTGTATGAGGGAAAATTATTGGGACATGTGGTATCGAAAACAACATTAGTGATTGATACAGATAGGGTGAAAACTATCTGATCTTTGTCTCTCCCACAGAAAAAAAAAAAGACTCCAATCATTATTTGGGTAGATTAATTTTGTTTAAAATTTATCTTAGTGTTTTCTCAAATTGTAAAACCAATGACTGAAATGCTAAATCAAGGAGTAGAGTTAAAATGGATGGATGTCTGGGAGAAGACCTTCAAGAAAATCAAAGAGGTGATACTCCAAGCTCCGATCCTCATCAATTTGGATTATTCCAAGGATTTTATTCTCTATGCATTCAGAGCAAAAAAGATTTATGCAATGGTCATAACTAAGAAAAGCGAGTAGATGGTGAAAGACCAATAGCCTTCTTAAGTCAAAAAAATTGGGACCATGAATAAAAGTACAACTTCATCAAAAAACAAGTCTATGCTATCATAAAATCTCTAAAAAAATCAGGTGTTTTGTCTCTTAGAGCAAAACCTTGGTGTATGTAGTAGACCCAAATGTCAAAATTTTCATGATTCAAGGGGAACTTGATGATAAAATGGTTGGTTGGATGACCAAAATCTAAGAGTATGACATTGATATTAGACCAAAAAAATTGATAATGGGTAGAGCCCTATGCCATAATTTAGTAGAATCTACATCTTAGAATGCTAATATATGAAATCATGATGAACTTGATAATGTTCTGGGAATGTAAAAAATATAGTTAGAGGATTGGATTGAAAAATTGCATCATTAATTTACCTTAGGAAGATGTATGAATCGCTTGATAGCATCCCATAGATGAAGATTCAAATTCTAGGCTAGAAAATATACACTAGTCAGAGATCCTGTATTGAATAAACTTTGATGAGGTGCTATTAAGATGTCTTCCACTGAAAAAACTAGAGAAGTACTTGAAAAATTCCATAAATATTTTTTACGATACCATTACTCTGGACATACTACCACACAAAATATTCTAAGGGCCAAATATTATTGGCCGATTATTTTTGTCGATGCATTTAAATGGGCCAGAGCCTGTGAAAATTGTTAAAGATTTGTAGGCAGAGGCAAACACCTGGTAATATCATTACAGTCAATAGTTGTGGAATAACCTTTTCAAAAATAGGTATTAGACTTTATTGATGTAATTAATCCAAATTCATCTACCGAAAATAAATACATTTTAATAGCAACTAATTATTTCCAAAAAAGTACTGAGGCGGAAGCTACAAAGCATGCTAATCAAGACACTATGATTGAATTCATGGACAAACTAATCACAAGATTTGGATTCCCAGTGACCATTGTATCAGATAATGCCAAATATTTCATAGGGGTTAAAACCATTTATTTCACAAGAAAATATGAGATTTATTAGAATGCTTCATAAAATAATTACCCTCAAGGGAATGGTCTTGTAGAATCCACCAACAAGAATTTGTTGAAAATCATTAGGAGGACTATTCAAGATAACCCCAAAAGTTGGTAGTTGTTGTTGGATCAGGAACTTTGGAGTGATCAAATTATAATAAAAAAGGTCCTAAAAACTTCTCCATATGCTCTAGTTTACGACAAGGAGATTGTGCTACTAATCAACCTAGAGCTTCCAGTGGTACGATTCATTAAAAAATTGTTCGAATGACCAAAAACTAGTATAAAGAAGAATAGCCAAACTGGTCCAATTAGAATAAAAGCATGAATAGGTATATAATATTTTTTACCACCACCAAATAGTTATAAAGCATTGTTTCGATAAAATATCCACAACAAAGACATTCAAATAGGGTGACCCGATGCTTAGATGGGATGCGAACATAGCAAAACCTGGTGTTCATGAAAAGTTTGATTCAATGTGGTCTAGACCATACATCATCAAGCACAAGGACCTAAATACCTTTAAATTGAGATACCTAGATGACCATCTACTACCAATCCTGGTAAACGATCAACATTTGAAGCATTATGCTTAGGATAAGTGGCACTTGTCTTGTACATATGTAAATATGATACATGTACATTCCCTATAAATAGTTTTTTGTTTTTTTAGATGAGGTGGCACTTCCCAAAATTAATGTCCAAAAGTAGGTAGATCATCTGCCTAGTTGACATCCTGAGCTACACAACCCCTCATCACATCCTAACTCAGCCACTAATCAATGGGTTCAAAAAATTATTGGCATCACATGGTACATCTCACAATGTAGTTGTTAGATTAACGGTTCTCAGTAATAGTAGGTCATCCATGATTTAATAAATAAAGTAAGATTATTGGCCAAATCAACTACCATATACAACATGAATCATTTAATTTACAACGGTTGGTGATCTCGGTGAGATCATTTGGAAATCGTAGGTCTATGAAATTATGCAACCACAATAATACCTATCAGAAGTAGTTATGACAAAATGCATTCCAAGTTGAGAAACCATTGGTTGTCAGAAACTATAGAAGAATGTTATATATTGATGACACTCCTTCCTAGCTTACATGTTAGACTTTGAAAATGAGCAACAAATCCCTTGAATAAATCTTACTCGACATGTACAAATCCATCGCACAAATTCATTAACATCTCTAAGCGGTAAAGTATCATTTCAAATAGTATAAATTGAACATGCCTCCCAAGCACTCTTCTCTTCGTACAAATTCTGTGTACTAAGTACAACAAATAGCCCTGGTCATTTTAGATAGAATTAGCAATCAGTGAAAATAATAAAACCAGAAATAAATGGGTAGAGGAAAGAAGAGTGTCATTGTATAGAAGGCCATAAGTGAGTCATCCAATGATCTAGCAAGAGTCCATGCCCCGATGCTCATAATCAAGCCCAATATATGGATTTCTTGAGTTGGCTACAAAGAAAAAAGAAAGATATTCTCTAAGAATCACAAGGTGGTTACTCCCTATCATTCAAACCTCAGCAAATTCATACCCAAAGTTGTGCACCCATATCCAGAATTTATCCACATGATAATAAAGTTTTATGATGTTAATATGGCCATGATCTACAACTCCCAATCTAAGCCACTTTTCATCATAAATAGGGAACTCTTCATGCAATAATTTATATTAAATAAACCTTCAAGCATCAAGTTGAAGAGAATTGTGGAAGAGGACCGGAGATTATACCTAGAAAATTAGTCGGTGCAATAATGGCTCATTGAAATAGGGGGTAAATTACTGGAAGGATATATGATAGAAAACAAAAGGATGGTGAAGTTTAATGAGGAAGTGTAGTCGGTATTCTCAATGTTGGTAATTCTCTTGGGGATGAGAATGTATGCAATAGTGTACCCTTATCATATGGGTATAGCAAATACAGTCATATGTGCCTTCATGCATGTTACCTTGGATTGGGCTGAATTGCTAGCTCTTAGCATACATGAATAGTTGAAGGTGATGAAGAAAAAAATGTGTGGCTTACTTACATAGCCCTTCTACATAGCTTGGCTCTTCTTTTTTTACATGAATTTAGAAAATAAAAATAGTATTGAACTGTGAAATACATACGAACAAGATGTGAACCATTCAGTATTAGATTGGACTCATGTACTGAGAGATAGTAGTTCATATCTTGAATTTAATAAACAATTCCTAGGACCGACACTGGTAACGATCTATAGTGAGTGCCAATACATTTCAGAGGAAGTCATGGATATTTTGAGAGGAAAATTATGACAACAAGAGGATTGGTACTTTTAAGAAGGGGAAACCATCATCCAACTGTTTGGTTTCTCCAAGTTCCCCTACTTACTATCCTATTATGTGACTAGTTGGTTTTTTGGATTGGAATTTGGCAGATAGGCCTACCTAGTAGAGTAGATTCTTGGTCAAAGGGCCAAAAGGATTTTAGTATTTATATTTCCTCTTAAATTTTAGTATGTCATAATATCCAAAAGGAACCCCTTGTAGTACAAAAATATGGAAGCTAAGCTTATTTCTTTGAAGCTATTGGTAGTGCCACACGTGTCATTACAATCCAGATGGTATTTTAGCTGAAATTCTAAAAAACAATGTTAAAGTACATGAGTTCAAGTATTTTTCGTAGTCGATACTTGAAAGGTATAGGAACCTAGGTGAAGGTTAGGTAGCACCACTCAAATATATGGAAATGCAAAAGAGACCTCCATGGATAAGCTACTTTAAATATGAGAGGGTTTATGACCCAAAAAGAAATGCAGATCAATTGCTAGATCCTAGCCTTATGGATACGGTCAATCATAGCATAGGTTGGGAGGACCACAAAATCAAGGAATTGTGGGTAATGCATTGTGAATGCAATTTGATAAAGAAGGTAAAATACAATAAAGATATCGATGATTGATTTAATGATGAGTTTGATGCTCAATATATCAGTTGGAAATACAAGAATGAAAAGGAACTCTTTCCAAAAATTCTAAGGGTACAAACTACCTATGATATAATGTACAAGGAAGAGGAAGAATATGAGAAATAAGTCAAGGTAGAAGAAGAATATTTGCCTCAAAATATACCAATAGCTAACATTAGAAGATTGGATCCATAAAAAGTAGTTGAAGCACCCTCAAATGTTCAACCTAAATATTTTGGCCAAAGCTTCTAATCTGGTAAGAAGTGAAAGGATCACTCAAGTCCCAGGATCTCTAAAAATAGTAATATCACAAGAAAATAAAGGTTGGAGGAAAAAGAAAAGCAAAAAAGGAAGAGGTGAGAACTACAACAAGAAGCATTAAAGTGTGATATAGTAGTTGCACATGTAGAAGCTAAACAGACACAAAGAGCTAAAATTATAGCCAAACCAGCTAAAGCATTTCAAATGGAGGAGCCAAAGCTAGAAGCACAATATGTAGGTATATCTCCTAAACTACATCATCTCTCAAGTCCTTCATCCTTGTAAGTCTTAACCTCCCATCCTCACCAATTCTGATCTCCCTTAGATATAATCCTTGCAATTACTAAAATTGAAAGAGAGGAGAATCTTTCTCTCAGTATGCCCACTGCTCCACAAGCTCTACCTACTCCATAAAATGCCTCACCACTCATTGAGTCCATTCTACTATCTCAGTAATTCACCCTGCAAGCTTCACCCACATAATATCCTCTTTTCTCTACTCCACCCATAGCTAAAAGGGAGTAATATTTGCAAGGAAGTACTCCTACAAAATCCATATTATCTTATCCTCTCATCCCATACCGCTCTTCTTGGTCACTTAGATCCTCCCAATTGCTATCCAAGAACCACTGCTATAAATCTTCTCCACTATTCAACTAGAAGAAGAAAACCAACAAAAATGGAGAGAGAAAGAAGAGTAATTTGAATTATTGCAAGAAAAATATGAATAATTTATCTCCATAGTCTATGATATAGTGGACCCCATTGAGGAAGAAAGAATCAAGGTCTTTTCCAAGCCAAAAGTGAAGAAACCTACCTATTTTATGAGATCAAAATATTGGAATATAGAAGAATATAGAAGATACATCTCCATGATATCAAAGACCAAAACCGCCTAGGCCATACATGTTGATACAGACACATTGTTTGTGCAAGAAAGAAAAATAGACGGGAGTGTAGCATCTACTCAGAAAAAAATTGATACCCTCAAGGCCAAGCTCACCAAGGAAAAGACAGACAATAATGCCCTAAAAATTGATATCATCAAATTAAAAGGTATTATTGATAAGGCCACTCCTGATAATAGGTGCACCTAAAAGATAAATAAATCAAAGAGCTAGAGGCTAAATTAAATAGAGTGCAAGAAGAAAAGGATAAGCAAAGTTCAGCATTGGTTGAAGTGAAGAGAAAATTGGTAGAATAAGAGGAAGCCTTATCCACCACTATGAATGAGTTGCAGCAAAGAAAGGGATAAGTCGACAGGCTCAACTATCTCTAAAGACTAGCTTAGATAGATCTGGGACTTTTACTAGCTAAAATTAAAAGGAGTGACTCTACTAAATTTTTTCTCTTTTATACAAAGCTCAAACACATCAATGCTACCACTAGGTCAGAAAAAAATGAGACATCCAAATTTTAAGAAGCACAAAAGTTTAGGAAAATGCTAAGATATCTTGATAACTTTCTTGCACTGAAAGCACAATCTAACTAGGATGTAGAAGACTAGAGACTTCTTGTGCAACATATATACTGAGAAAATGAGCTCATTGATACAGTAAGAGAGTTGTTTGCTATTATTAGAAATAAATCCAATAAAATGAGTACCATTGCAAAGGATCTTAAAATCATGGGTGCACAAAGTTTCTAGAATGACACATTGGTTTAGTGCAAGTATGAAGCCCTCACCCAGTTATTTGAAATGTAGGTAAAAGACCAGAGTGAGTTTGACTCACTATCAGAACCACTGGATGTGGAAAAGGTTTTTACACTTTTTTACACGCTTTCACATCTCCTAGAAAAAGCAGAATACCTGGCTGAGAGGTACAATGACCCTCCTTATTACTACATTGGTAGGCTAAATTGAGTTATCACAAAACTAAGAGAAATTCCAGATCCCCTTTAGATGTCTAGGAAAATATATGCCAACAACTCCAAATAGTCATTCCATCTAGGGCTATTTCATAGCATGGGGATCTTCAGACATAACCGCACAAAAGTAGCACCCATAGGAAGAAGGGTCACAATAGCATACATCACCAAAGGGTGATTAGAAAAATAATAAAATGGCATATCCATGTATTGTGTTGTTTTTGTTCTCTTTGTATAGTTGTACCATAGCGTATTTCTAGCAATAATGACTCTGAAGCCCAATGGAACAAGTGTAAAGGGAGATCAAGGGGAAGTTGTAAAATCTGTATTTGGTACAACAAGCAAGAGGTTAGTAGTAATAAATTGCCATAATATCATTGGTACTAAATATGGGATACACATAAATGCTTATACCACCCCAAGTCAAACCAATGGCACTTAGGTATTCCTCGTTTGATTTTCTACTTCTCTTTTTCCACTTTTGTACACACTTCCACTTTGAAATTTATTTTCATAGTTTATCCTGTGGATCTTAGCCTAAATCTTCTAGAAATGTCCCATTATCTAGGTGACCCTATGCACAATTTTGGTTTTATCACCTTCATCCCACTATCACTTAGCACGTATAAGTATTAATATAGAATTCATTATCTAGTCTTTCTTTGCAATTTTGTTCACTATTCCCTTAATAGTTATAAAGGCTTTAGTAGTTTGTATCTCATATTAGCCCTGTGTTTACCACTTGCTTGTGATATATGTATAGTCAATATGAGTTCTTATTCCATGAAGCAATATTAGCCCTGTGTTTACCACTTGCTTATGAGTTGCCAAAAGTGTGTGTATTTTCAAATCATCACCCACAAGCACTTAAATATTAAGGTGCAAAAGGAAGAAGAGTGGTTGGATACTATGAAGCAATATGACATACCTTCAACAAAAAATGGTTAATTGTGAACAACATTGGAAGATATGTACCAGGCCGAAAGCCAGTGGGAGACCAAATAATTTGCCCATTGCTACAAATTCAAGACAGGTGAAAATATCAAAGTGTAGAAGCTACCGAAATATCCAAACCTAATCAGGATACGCTAAAGTCCTAAAATCCACATCTAGAAAACAAAAACTAGCCAAGAAATAAAGGTTAAAAAATGACCAAGTCTAGAGGACTCTAGAGGATTTGCACCTGATCATATCCTAGGGAGGTCCAAAAGTTCTGGCTTGCTACGAGAAAGTATCAGGAGATTTGCACTCAATCAAAACCCAGTGAGGTACCAAATGCTTGGCCTATTGTAGGAGGAAGCCTAAGTATTAGTGCCACCAAAATAATTGCACTTGGTCGGTACCTACCAAGTTGCACACTCTCCACCCAAATATCGAAAGCCAACAAGAGTGGATTAAAGGGAAATAATGTAAGGCTAGAGGCTACTAGATGATTTGTACCTGATCGAAGCTTGAGAGGGTACCGAATGTTTGGTCTACTTGAAAGTCCAATTTCGGATGCCTAGAGTATTTTTTCCCAGTTGACGCCAAAAGGGGTACCAAAACCCCAACCTAATACTGAAGATTGTAAGATTGTAAGGAAAGTAAGTGCTGATATTACCAAAGGCTTTGTACCTAGCTAGGATATTCCAAGGTTCTAGATATTCAAAATCATGATATCACATGTAAGTTTGGATGTTGACTTAATCAGATCCAGCACTGGACCACCTATACGGGGATTGTCATCATCTTAGTACACCTTGTCTAATGAGATCGTCTATCAAAATAATCTCAGTAACATGGTTATATTGATGGCCATAATGCAGGTTACAAGGTGGCTCAACTAAAAATAATTAACGAAGGTTAATGAATAAGGTGCAAGCAGTAGGTTCAACACTACTTACTATGACACAAGTTTTTCCAGGTCAACAAGTCATGATTAGGAATTTGGAGGAGGCATAACTTCAAATAGTCCAACCGACTGACACTCCTTCTAACATAACAACAATCCATGTCTAAGATAATGATGATTTTATATTGTAAATTTTTTATAAATACAAATATGCAAAATGAAAACTGGTCGGCTCTTAGGCGTTTACAATTCATATGTAAATATGGATAACTTGCATCTTAATACAAAGTGATTATTATTTGGCCTCTAGTTCAATTTATTTGTAAAGCATGTATGTATGGATGACCACTTATTTCTAATTTTAGCTTGTTGAATGTTCATGGTGTTTACTTTGAATTCTAAATTTATGTTGGGTTCATTCACTTGTTCTAGAATTTGTGGTCTGATAAGCTACATTATATTAAAGTAATTGATAGTAAAATTGGTTGGTCTGTTAGGTAATTAGTTGTTCAATTGCATGGTTCTTCATTTTATATATGTCTTGATGTTGCTTAATATGCACCACTTTAAGTTCTAGCTTTAGCTCCTTTCCTTTATTTCAGCCCCTTTTTCCTCCTAAATTTAGGAATAGTAGCTAGGACTTCAAGGAACTGGCCTCCTCTAGAGATTGATCACTGTATTTTTCACAACTCCCCAATAATTCAATGTTTTTCAAGGTCTATGGGTACATAAACCTTTATGTTAGATAGATTCTCTAACCAACAAGAACATATAAGAGTGTTATTAAATCTACAAAACTAGATCCTCATTTTGTGGAGCCCTTTGAAATTATAAAAAAGATCAGTCGTGTGGTATACTGACTTGCCTTACCACCCAATCCATTGAAGATTCACGATACCTTTCACATTTCATTACTTACAAAATATATAGCTAACCTTGATCATATGTGGAATTTTTCCAAATTGTAAATAGAGGATTTGGAGGCTATAGAGGTTTGACCAATAAAAAACCCTTGAGTTCCATTCCAAATTGATGAGGAAAGAAACCCTAGAGCAATGTAAGGTCCAATGGGACCATTATTTCAAAAGAAATGCTACTTAGTAGAAAGTGCCAGATATGCAAATGCTTTTTTCTTACTTGCTTGAGGATAGTATGTAAATGATGTTATTTAATGTTTGAACTAAATGAAAACACAAAGGACTGTGTTAAGCCTAATGTGGGTAGGATGTCATGACCCTCCCTTGGAAAACTTGTTATGTGTATGGATTCAAGTTTTTTTGTGTTGTGTTGTTGATGGTACGACCAATTACTTCATGACTAGATATGTAAAATATACATTATGGAAATGACTTATATATTTTGTTAATGGAATGATTGATAATCCCATATGTTAAGCTATGTAGAACAAATGATTCATAGAAAATGAGATTTGTTGATCTTCATTGAGTTTTGCAAGGTACTTGTGAATGATTTGGTACTTATATTATGGGCTTTTGTTAACCTTTTATGCACATCTTAACTTGATGGACTAATGTCTTGCCTTATGATGTTAACAGGAAGAGAAGACTTTGAAGATGGTTAATTATCAATTTAATACCTTTGCATGTTTTGATGAGCAAATATTTAAAATTAGAATCTTTTGTTTAAATCTTGGTGGAGGATCCTATTTTAAAAACATGCAATTAACCCAAGTTTTGGTTTTGATTCATCCACTAGATTAAAAAATTAATGAATAAGTTTCTTTTTGGCATCAAAAATAATTATATGACAAAGTTATAGAGGAAGTGGATTAAATGGGAATAATAATGAAGTGGTGAATTGGCGAATGAAGTGGGGGAGTAATGACCATCGGAGAGAGGAAAAAGAAGAAAATTATTCTTCATTTGGGAGGAGCGGTTTTTGATTTTTGGGTAGAAGAAAAAGGAAAATAGAGAGAGAGATAAAGGGAGAAGGAACATCGAAGTTCAAGGGATTTATTGATGTGGACTGTGTGTAGGAATGGAGCTAGGAAATTGTGCTACTTTCACCGTAAAAGAGGTATTTTTGAGTAAACTTTCTCTGGTATTAGTGTTGTACGTAATTTTTATCTTTGGAAATTGAAAACATAGATATGGTAGTAGAGTTTGATAAATTATCATGAATACTATGTGGTGATTAGTCCTAAATTTGCATTCCTTCATTAATGTTATATTGAAAATGAAAACATTGAAATTCCAATTCTATGACCTTGTCGAATGAATGATGGATTATTTGGTGTGTTATAGCCTTACCGATAATATTTCGTAATTGAACATAAATGTGTTTGGTTGTGTCATTTGAGTGTGAGGAGTGATGTTAGTAAGAGATACTTGAGTTCTGATAAGCGCATGTTAGAGTCTTGTGTTTTTTATTAACATAGAATTTAATGGTCAATTGATTATTAGAATAGCGAGATGGGTTTTTCACAATACACTACTAAGTTTTGAAGGATTTTAGTGTTTTTATTTCATCGTGGAGAATAGCAATGAAATGTATACACTAGAAATATTATGGTCTCTTCATACTATGCACAATTGAGACTCCTAGTTCCATTTCCTTAATATGTGTGTGAACCATTTGGATCTGCCAATGTGTGTGCTCTTGAGTGGATGAGATATGTGAATGTAGTCAGCTAGGCTGAGGCTATTCTTCTTGATAAGAGAGTGAAGGGATGACTCGCTAGTTAATATTCACCACACCTTTAATGGTATAGGTTCTTGTAAACCAGGTGAAAGTATTAGAGGTCTCCAATAGGTGCTCTAGGGTGAAGCCAAATATCTAGTGATATATTCATAATTCTTATGAATAAATAATGTCAATGGAGTTTTAGTTTTCATTCCTATCCAAGTAAGTTATTTTATGAACCCAATCAAGTAGGTTGTTGACTCTTGGATTCATTGAGAATGTAAGAAGCATAGTCTTATGTGTTACCAACCCAAAAAAAATGGATGTCATTATTGAAGGGTTTAAGCTATGTGCTTCAATTGCCATGACCTTGTTAGTAACCCTTGGAGGTAGTTTCGCAATGTGGGAGTGCCAAAAACAAATAAGAATGGAAAGACTTTATTTGTATTAGAAATAGGTATTTGTAATAGTGTTTTATATGTTATTTTATCTACGTTGGGTTACAAACGATCTATGGTATTTTAGACTTCTTAAGACAATGAGGAAACATTAAGTTACCAGATCAATTGAATGCTGCAATGTATTTTTAAATTAGAAATTTAAATTGTGTAATAGGTTTGGCTAGAACATTTTAGCTAAATGTGATATTTGGTTATGGAATTAAGCTTAACAACAACTTTGATTTGTAAATATATGAGAGTTTGGAATAATATTGAATGCAGAAAAAAGGGTGCTTAATGGAAGCTTCACCATAATGTATTTATCCCTTTGCTTAATGAAATAGGATTGAAATATTTCACTACTGGGTTTTTACCTTCAGGTTTCCCCATATAAACTTGTGTTGTGTGAATCTTTGTGGTGATTTCATTTTATGATGGAGCAATGTTTTATTTAAATAGAAATGGAGTGGTTTTTTAAGCATGGTAATAATTCTTATTGAAAGTGTGGATTATGAGGTAATGTAATTATTTTGTTAATACAAGAGAACTGGTTGTATTTGTATATTAGAGAATCATTTCATAGTCTTATATGTTGGGGACTTTTGTTGTTAAAGAAATCCTCCTTTTGGGAGTATTTAATTAATGTTGGTCATAACTTCATGGAAATGGTTATATCATGCTAGTGAATGGTTAATTGTATAGCTAGTTGAATACTTCTCTCAATATCAATAAAGATCTTGATGGATGTAATTAAGCATGGATTCTTATGTGTGATACATGAATTATTTACTCTAAAAGATAAATTTAAGGAGTAGAGAACCTAATAAAATTGAAGGAAAAATATGGTTAGTTACGATGTTGAATCTCCAAGAATGAGTTTGGGAAAGACCCATTAATGGTACAAGTAGCTCATTAAGGAGATGAGAGGATAGTCAATATACAATACACTCTAAGAACCATCATAGAAAGAATTATGTGGTGTTAGATAGACAACATGCTCCTTTTGAAATAGTGAGAGAAGAGAAACCAACTCACTAAATGATAAGTGAGAAGGATGGTTGCAAATTGAGAGGTTTTTCCTAGTGCATTTACATAACTGGAACTATGTATAATGTAGTGATTGGCTAGCTTAGTAGAGAATGATAGTGGGAAATTAATATATTTAAAATAAAAAATTAGGTTTAGGCTAAATTTTTGGGATGTGATAAATGATTTGTTATCGGGTCTACTGACTTAGATTTATTTTGCATCTAGAATTGCATTTGGCCTACCATATATTTGAGCTCTTGATGATGACATCATCACCTTCTAAAGTTTAACACTTGTTTGGAAGCTTTGAGAGTTATAGCATTGGATGCCAAATATAGAGCCCAATGTCATAGGATATTTCTTATTTTCACATTGCTTTACACTATGCCACACATTTCATGTTGCCTTCCTAATATCAGCTTGTAATTCATCTGGCAATCTTTATTTACTTGTATCTAGTGCTTGACTATTGAAAATCAGATGAAGGATGTTTGGTCTTGTACCTTTGATTTTTATTTTTCCATCTATCATTATATTTTCTTTGTGCTCTTGCTAAAATCAACGTTTTTAAAAAATAAGTTAACTTTCTTACTTGACGTAATTTGATATGGTTCTTAATTCAGCAAGATGTTCACCTTTTCAAACCTTACTATAAAGTACCATGTATATTCAGCTTACACATGATAATATGCTTAATGAAATCATCATGACAACTCTTGGTATCGGTTCTCATCATGAAGATTCTGAGAACATCAATTTTGCATGCTACCATGGTCATGTGAAATGACTTTAGTTATGATAAACAAGATGGGCTTGCTTCTACATTGGACTACAAAGTCAAAAAAGTGATAAAAGAGGGGAAGGAGGGAGATGAAACATGGAGGGAGAATAAAATGAGATGAAATAAAAGAGATAATGGAAGAATGATTTATTAGATTCTATAAAATGCTACTTATTGTGCTCATGATAATGAAATGAGGACACATAGGAGTACATCTCAATATTAAATTAAAATATATGTTTTTAGTGTTTAGAAAACCTATTTCAACTCACGATCATATTTTTTTGATCATCCTTTTAATATCTTTAGGTTGCCCACTTATTTTCTCTTCTTCTTATACCTCTTGAATTTGCTTTTGTTAAGGCATACTATACTTTGGGAAATAAGAAGTAGAAAAATGAAAGAGGGATTATTAGAACGGAGAGTTTGTTATTAGAATTCTTCCTCATCTATTGTAAAACTGGTTGATAGCTTGGAATAAGGGTGCTTCTTATAAGCTTCATGAGTCAGAAGACTTCAATTCATTGGTTGTTGCATTCCTAGAAATCATACGCATGTGACCTTCCTTAGTTATCTTTAAAATTTCCTTTTATGTTGCAAGCTACTTTTATTCAATCCCACTTGTTTATTTTAGGCTTTATTTATATATTGGCTATTTACACAAAATTAGTGTATGCTATTTGATACCATTAGAGCAATTTAGCTTATTAATTGGAATCTATAGTGGCCTAATCATATTATGTTATACTTGATATTTATTCTTTGGTACATCCTCTTAGCAAAAAAGCTAGCATCAAATTGCTCTTAATAGTGATATGATTCTATGTCAATGCTAGTTATATCTCTAAGAATTTTTTGACATAATATCTGAGAAACTATAGCAGATAACTACCATTTTTGTGATGTTTTTTCCCTTTTAATCATATCAGTGGTATTCAATTGAGGGGTTTCTAAAAATACCTTTGTTAATCATTTCAGGTCTAGTGTATTAGAATTTCCTACCATGTTTGTGTCTTTCAATAATAATTCTTGACTCTTCTACCATGCCTATCAATTTTTGTGACCTTTCAAATCCTACATTTGAATATGCCTAGATTGCAATTTTTGTTGGTTTGTTTAGTTTGACCAATCCTGCATCTTGGGAAAGTGATTGGTCAAGATATTAGCATTTTTATCTTCTAGCCCTAAGAAAGTGAACATATATATTTGTATATTTTTAGGAATCTCATTCATTAAATGTGCTTTTTGCTCCTTGTATCTCTTGATATGATATGGATTGATCTTCTGATTGAGAACCTAATTGTCCCTTTGACCTATGGTATTTCAATGTAAGTATCATTCAAATCCAAGTAGGCATTTAACTACAAAAATTCATTGGAAAAACATACCCCAAATGATGGTGGGAGGTCAAAAACCACTACATCACTAACCTCTGTAAATTCTAGGTATTATGCAATAGGATTAAAACATTTTCTATAATACCAATTCAAATATGAATACCCTTGTTCCAAATTCTAGTCAAGAGTAATTGAATTCCATAGCCTTATATATTGATTGAGAAATCATCATGAGAGTGCTTTCTACATCTATCACAATTATGCACAACATTGCATCCTAGGTATAAGAAAATATCGAATGGTGGGAGTCAAAATTCATGCCATCTAAGAGATGATCGCTTAAATGCCAGCTGATTTGGCAAGAATTAATTTCATTTGTTGATTGTCTAAGGGTAGCTTCAACCAGGTCCACCTGTCCCATGACCAAAACATCTTTTCTCAACCCTTGAGATATTTCTTTGTATTGTTCGGCTATTTTTATCCTCTATTGTTTAGTGATTTTTGGATAATACAAATTCTTGTGGGCTTTGCTTCTCTATTGTTTGATGTCCTATGGCTCTGAATTTAGCTTGAATTGCCCTAAAGTTCTATTTTATTATAGTTTCTACTACAATATTTCCATAATTTTTGGCTTCCCTCCTTTTTCTTACCTAAAATTTTCCCTTTATCCTCGTTGTTGATAGTATTTCAAGCAAATACTAGAAATAAACCATGTTGTGATTTAGCTAGATTTTCTATAAATGAAAACAAAGTATTTTCTACTACTACACATGGATACATATTTGATATACAGGCCATGAAATATTTTGAACTTGATATGGGATCATTATTTCTTCTTTAATAGGATTAGTTTTACTTGCTTCTTTTAAATTAGCTTTCTAATCCTCTGCTAAGATATCTTTAATTTTGATCACGTGCCTTGTTCTCTACCTATTTAAGCCTATTGGAAAAGCATTGGATTATAGCTTTCAATTCAATTATCTAAGTCTCATTGATTGTGGTAGTAGGTAAGTTTTATCCTATTGTTTCTATGAGATCAGTTTTTTCTGGTAGAATAGGTAATTATAAGAAGGGTATGGCTGGGACTAAGTACTATGAATTCATTTGATAGCTTTGATGGATAGGTGACAAATTTTCCACTAATACAAACACATGTTTTCCATGATAGCCAAATGGAAAAATTACAAGAAACCATTTTTCTTGTATTGTATGATTTGAAGGCTTAATTTCAAGTCCAAATCTTGAAGGTAATACATATAATCTTGTTCTTGTGATGGTCATATTTCACAAGGAATCCTACTCCAAAGGTTTTTGAACCTAATATTGAAATATAAGAGACTCTCTCAAGCATGTATTTGGATACTCGATATCTAAGTGAGCAATATGAATGGATCTCCTAGATCATCAAATATTGTTATGAAGGGTTCAACTAGATCTGTCCAAGCTCTAATACTATTGTATTTTAAAGACCTCTTCCAATCCAATGCTTGACCTCTAAAATATTATGCTAGAAATATTACCATTACATCCTCAAAAACGATGTTACAAAAAATGGCCAAGGCTGAGATATCTTGACAATGCTCATAAGTAGTTTTCCATTGCCATCATAGATGGAAAATTTCTTCAATATAATTTGGGGATTCTCATGAAGATCTAGGAGGTTAAGTGATCCAGCACTATTCTAGGCTATACATATTTATCTAACCATGGATCTAAGACTTTCATTACTGTATTTGCAGAGCCATTTGATTTATATACAACATATTATTATTATTTTTAAATAAAGGGGTAAAAATTTATTGATAAAAAATCTGGATTACAGATTACAACTAAGCTTCCAACTAGTACTTAAATAAATATCCAAATAGGCTAAAACCACTAGACTAGAATGACACCCAGAAAAAACAACAAGAAAAAACCACATTAAGTCTATACATCCTTGTGGATCAACTCCCACAAGCGTTGAGAGTCCCCAGATGGGAGACTCTCCTAATTATCGATACTCAAAGGATCCAACAGCTTAGAAGCCCTTTTGACCAGGTAATTAGCAACCATATTTCATTCCCTTGGAATGTGCACAAAGGATATAAATTTGAACTCTTCACTCATTTTGAGAATATGAACGGCTATAGAGGACAACTACCAATTAACTTCCTCCACCCTTTTACTGTTTAAAATATTAACCACAATTTGAGAGTCAAACTCGTAGATAATCCTATGCCAGCCAAGATAAAACCCCCTCTGCAAGGCCTCAAGAATTGCAAGAGCTTCCATAAAATTGTTGGAGTGAACAACCTTATAAATGGAAAAGAAAAAACTGACACCACCAGTAGAATATCTCCCAACACCGCCAATGCCAGCATGTCCAGGATTACCCCTGGACAATCCATCAATATTAATTTTTAAAACTCCTCTAGGGGGTGGCCTCCACCTACCATCTCCCCTAACCTTCTTGCTAAGCTGAGGAACCCTACTAGGGCTAAAATATTTCACACCATCTCCAAAGAGACCAAGGGCTTGTTATAACTTCTCCTCCCTAGAATCCAAAAGAGGGTCCACATCACATTTGCTATGGACGGTTTCTTAAACTATATACAGGATCCTTTGCCAGATCTATTGAATAGCCAAATAACTGCCCTGAAATATGTTTCAGTTTTGTTCGAGCCAAATTTATCGTATGATGCAAGAAGGGCCCAAATTCCAAGCCACCCGAAGGAAGGGGACCTTGGCTGGAGGTCTGCCCAGACTACTCCAAAACTCCACTAGGGATAGCACATGAAAACATGGATGGTTCCAAGCGCTCCACCAATAGTGCCAAATGTCTCTAGCAAAGGAGCATTGGAAAAATAAATGAGAAGAGTCATCCTCATTCTTACTGAAAAGGACACAAAAAGAGGGACCTTGAAATCCCCTCTTCCTCACATTATCCCAAGTGAGGCATTTATTATGAGCTACCAACCATAGAAAGAAGTTACATTTTGGCTAGGCAAATTTGTTCCACATATTTTTCCACCAAGTGATAGGAAGACTCCCATACTTTTGCTTATCAAGAACCTGATAACCATAGGCTACCAAGTAGGTTCCCTTAGGATCAGGGTTCCAAGATAGAATATATTTACCCCTCAATGAAGAACAAGGCCTCCCCATAATAATAAGAGCAAGCACCTCTTTGTCCTTGGCCAATCCCCCCTAGGGCCATTCTTGTGGATCTTTCCACCTATACATCTCCATATTTCCAAAAAATTGGATTTTTTTAAAGTCCTCCACATGAGACCAGCCTTCTTCCAAGAAAAAAATGCTTAGGGAATGTAACCTAGGATATTGATTCAATATAGGAGGGTGAACATCCCAAGAATCCTCCCAAAAAATAGCATTTTATCCCTGATTACAAATCCAAAAAAAACCTTGCTTGATTAAATTAGCTCCTCTTTTCAGAGTGTCCCAAATAACTAAACCTTTCCCAACCAAGCTGACTCTAAGGATATCAGCCTCAAAATTACCTCTTAAGTATTCACAAGATAATATTGTAGCCCAAATATGATCTTGAGAGGTACACCATATCCAATAAAGTTTTGCAGCCAAAGCCTGCCCAAAAAGAGTTGTCTGTCACAACCCAAGGCCTCCCTCTTGCACCGAACTACATATAGAATCCCACCTAAAAAAACTCTATTTAGATTGATCAAGTTTTCTAGACCATAAAAACTATCTTGACAAAGCATCCATGTCCTTGATGAAGTACGAGGGAGCTATTTGTACAAAACATCTATAAATAGGTAAAGCTTCAACAACAAATTTTAAAAGCAACACTCTACCTGTAGTGGATAGCCATCTGAAAGTCTAGTGATTCAACTTCCTTCTAAACTTATCAAGCATAGACTGATAAGAAGCTCTAGGTAGAGGATGAGATGAAATTGGAATACCAAGATAAATGAAGGGGGGAGTCCCAACCTGGAATCTTAGAATGCGAGCAATCCTAGCTTGAATAAGAGGAGGGGTATTGAAGAAGAAAATAGAAGACTTTTCCTCATTAATAAACTATCCAAAAGCACCAAGATATATGTCAAGAGACTGTCTAATATTGCTAGCTTCCCTGATAGTGGCAACTCTGTTATACTTACAGTGACGCTGAGATGGGGGTGAATCAGTGTGATATTTTAAAACTTTAAACTTGCAATGAAATAAAGAAAACTTAAACCAGAAATAGCAAGTTAGTAAGAGAGCATCACACAACACAAAAATTTTAATGAGGTTCACCAATGTGGCTACTCCTCAAAAATGACTGCTTGGACTACCATCCAAATCCAGCCTTTGCAAAGCAACAACTTTACAACTCATTTACCAACACCAACTGGAAGGAGCACCAACCCCTCAATTTTTTTGCACCAACAAAAAGGAGCACCAACCCCTTATGCCAAGCTACAACTTGGAATTCAAGAAAAATATAGAAAAATACCTTCACACATTTTGCACACTGTCTGCTGTTTCTATGTACTCTGGATTCTGCTGCAAAAGCTTCGCACCAACAGTTTGCTTCTGCGCAACAGCTTCTGTGCAACTGCTTCGCAACTGAGTTACAGCTTCTTCTCTTGTGCGCTTGTGCTTCACACTCCAGTCTGCTTCTACGCAACTGCTTCGCACACTTCGCTTCGACACAAATGAACTACCACTTTGCACTCAGCTCAAATCGATACGACTCGCTCTCTACTCACCGCGAACTTCCCATACGCAAATTTTCTTCAAAAAAATCACTACTTCAAACTCGAAATATCCTTCCTTTTATAGATGAAATTTCAAGGACAAATCTCAAACTGAAGTTGGCTTTAACCCTAAAGAACGTCGGTTGCAAAACCCTAATGAATGTCGGCTCAAAAACCCTCATGAATGTCGGCTCCAAAACCCTAATCTTCATCGGCCCAGATCTAACTCTGTCAGCTTCAACCGCCTCTCTGGTTCTATAGCTTTCCTCACAAAACTACAACATGTCATGATATCGCGACACCTTTTACATCCGTACGCCTTCTTGTCCCTACTGTCACGAAATCGTGACACTTTTGGCCTTTGTTAGCTTTGACAATGTTTTTGTCATGAAATCGCGACACTTTGAACTATTGCTGACGTCATCCTTACTTCTGTCATGAAATCATGACGTTCCTCACTTTCTCAACTTTTTGTCGGCTTACACCAGCAAAACCAGAACATGTTGCAAAATCGTGACACTTTTGCCTCCGAGATTTCTCTCTCCTCTTCGGGTCGTGAAAACCTAACGTGTCACGATATCGTGACACTTTTTCCTCCTTGGCACTTTTCTTCCCTTCGGGTCATGAAAACCCGACATGTCGTGATATCACGACACTTTTCCTCCTTGGCGGTTTTTCTTCGAACATGTCACGAAATCGCGACAGTTTTCTTCCTTAGCGCTTTTTCACCAAACATGTCACGAAATCATGACAGTTTTCTTAGTGCTTTTTCTCCAAACATGTCGCGAAATCACGACAGTTTTCTTCCTTAGCGCTTTTTCACCAAACATGTCGTGAAATCGTGACATTTTTCTTCCTTAGTGCTTTTTCTCCAAACATGTCGCGAAATCGCGACAGTTTTCTTCCTTAGCGCTTTTTCTCCAAACATGTCGTGAAATCGCGATAGTTTTCTTCCTTAGCACTTTTTCTCCAAACATGTCGCGAAATCACGACAGTTTTCTTCCTTGCTTTCTTTTCTGCCAACATGGCGTGAAATCGCGACAGTTTTTCCACTTGGCTTCTTTACCTGCAACATGTTGTGAAATCACGACAGTTTTGCTTGTGCCTTCTCTCTCCTCGTCCATGTCGCGAAATTGTGACAATTTTCTTTGCGCCTTCTCTCTCCTCGTCCATGTCATGAAATCACAACAATTTTTTTTGCACCTTCTCTCTCCTCCGACATGTCGTGAAATCGCGATAAAAAACATGTCACGATATCGCGACAGTTTTCTTACTTGTATTTTTCTTTGATTTTTTGAATCTGGGTTACTTCTGTTTTCCTGGAATTGCACTGTACATGATCTGACTAACCTTTGAACTTCTGTCCTCTGCATCTGAATGACTTCTGAACTGTCTTTCCACTGCATCATTAGATCTAACTGCCCGTGTTGACAACAATGACAAACCTCTTGCAACACCTTGCTCAATAATCTCCCCCTTTGGAATTGTTGGCAACACTTGTGTACATTCCTGTAACTCTTCTCCCCCTTTGTCAATAATACCAAAGGGCTGCTGCAGACTCCCCCTGAGTGCATACACACAATTCTCAGGCACAATTTTTTGCACTTAGCACAAATTATGATCACGAGCAAAAGAATAGTCAAATACTCAAATGCTCCCCCTGAGAAAGTGATCCCTGTAGCTAGTCACTTCTTGGGAAGTGTGACTACTCCCAATTTATTTTGAAGATACTCAAACACTTCCTTGGGCAATGGTTTTGTAAAAATATCTGCTACTTGTTCTGTGGTTGGGACAAAATCCAATTTAACTTCTCCTTCTGCAACTTTCTCCTTGAGAAAATGATACCCGATGGCAATGTGTTTTGTCCGTGAATGCATTACTGGATTCTTGGAGATGTTAATTGCACTGGTGTTATCACACTTAACTGATATTGGTTCACTGAAATTAATACCAAGATCTTTCGTAGTTTGTTTCATCCAAAAAACTTGTGTACAACAAGTTGTTGCTGCAATATATTCTCGCTTCAGCTGTTGATAAAGAAACTGACTCTTGTTTCTTGCTGTGCCAAGCAACCAACCTGTCACCGAGATAAAAATCACCTCCACTTGTACTCTTCCTATCATCAACACATCCTGCCCAATCTGCATCTAAATAAGATATAATGGTGAAGTCTTTACCTTTCAGATACCATAACCCATACTCCATAGTACCCTTGAGATATCTGAGAATCCTTTTTACTACTTCACATGAGTCTCTTTGGGACTGGACTGAAATCTTGCTACCATGCAAACTGCCTGCAGAATATCTGGTCTGGTAGTTGTTAAATAAAGTAAGCTTCCAATCATTGATCTATACATGGTTTGATCTACAGGTGGAGATTTGTCATCTTTACTCAACTTGCAGCCTGTTGTCATGGGAGTACTGACCGGCTTACAGTCCTCCATTGTGAACCTTTTTAGCATCTCTTTCACATATTTAATTTGAGAAATGAATATGCCTTTCTCATTTTGATTAACTTGTAACCCAAGAAAGTAAGACAGTTCACCAATCATAGACATTTCAAATTCTTTTTGCATCTTATTCGCTAAGTCTTTACAAGATTCATCTTTGCTGCTGCCAAATATGATATCTACATAAACAACAAGAACAATTAGGTGCCCACCTTCTGTTTTGACATACATATTACTGTCCACCAAACCTTTCTTGAATCCCTATTGAGAGAGATAGTTGTCTAGCCTTGCATACCATGCACGTGGTGCTTGTTTTAATCCATATAAAGCTTTCTTTAATTTGTAGACAAGGTTGGGACCTTCACTAATTTGAAAACCATTTTGTTGTTCAATATAGACCTCTTCTTCAAGTTTCCCATTTAAGAAGGAAGATTTTATATCCATCTAATAAACTCTGAAGTTCTTATGGACTGCTAAGGCCAAAAACATTCTAATTGCTTCTAGTCTGGCCACTGGTACAAAAGTCTCTTCAAAATCAATGCCTTCGACCTGTGCATAGCCTTTACAAACCAGTCTTGCTTTGTTCCTAATGACCTGTCCGTCTTCATTTAATTTGTTTCGAAATATCCATTTGGTGCCGATTACATTCTTATTCGTAGGTCTAGGTACTAATTCCCAAGTTCTGTTCTTTTCAATCTGATCTAACTCTTCATTTATTGGCTTCATCCAGTTATCATCTTTGCTTGCTTCATCTATGTTTTTGGGCTCAATGCTGGATAAAATAGAGTAATTACTTATTACTTTCCTTCTTGTCTGAACACCAGCTGTGGGATCTCCAATTATTTGGTCTCTTGGATGATTTTTTTGCTAGCTGCCTATTTTGAATTTCTTGTTTTCTTGCACCTCTGAGTCATCGATTAAGTCATCTAAATCAAACGTAGATTTATTTTCTGTTTCATTCACCTCATCTCCTTCAATGACTTCTTCATAGATTGGGTAGTTTTCTTCAAAGTTAGCTATTCGTTTCCCACCTTCATTGAATTTAACATCTACACTGTCCACAATTTTCTTGAGTCTCTTGTTGTAACATTTGTAAGCTTTGCTTTTTGATGAATACCCAAGAAAAACACCTTCATCTGCTCTATTTTCAAACTTCCCAAGGTTGTCATCAGTTTTTCTAATGTAACACTTACATCCAAATACTTTAAGATGTTTTGTTGTTGCTTTTCTACCAAACCACAACTCATAAGGTGTTTTGCTGTCATGAGTTCTTAACATATATCTGTTTTGGATGTATACTGCAGTGTGAACTGCTTCTTTCCAGAATCTTTCTGCTATTTTGTTTTCTGCCAGCATAGTGCGTGCCATTTCCTATACAGTTATGTTCTTTCTTTCTACTACATCATTCTGCTGGAGAGTTCTAGCTGTTGAATATTGTCTCTTGATACCATGTTTTTCATAGTATTTTGTAAATTCATACGAAATGAATTCTCCTCCTCTATCTGATCGTAAACATTTGATCCTTTTTCCTATTTCATTCTCAATGAGATGTTTGAAAGATCTGAACATTTCAAAATATTTTGTTTTATCTTTTAAGAAAAATATCCATGTCATTCTGGAATAATCATCGATATACAACATAAAGTATTTGTCATCATTTATGCTTTGTGTTCTCATGGGTCCACATAAGTATGTATGTATAAGTTCCAAAGGCTTGCTAGTGTGGTACTCTTTTGTTTTGAATGAGACTCTGGTTTGCTTTCCCTTCTGACATGAAGCACAGATACTATTTGAAGGTTTTCTAATGGTTGGAATATCTCTCACTGCTTTTTTCGAGCTTATTTTCACCAAATTATCGAAACTTATGTGTCCAAGCCTCTTGTGCCACAACCAGTTCTCTTCTTCTTGTCCAATGAAACACGTACCTTCTGAAGTTTCTGCGAGTGTGTATAGGTTGCCAGACGTCTTTGAACCAGTTGCTATCAATTTCTCACTGTTTATTTTTCTGACTTCACAACCCTGCTTCTTGAAGACTACTTCATGTCCTTTATCATAGATTTGACTGACACTTAACAGGTTGTGTTTCAAACCATCCACAAATAAAACTTCTTCTGACTTGATTTTCCCATCACTAATTTTGACAGATCCTTTTCCTATTATTTTGGCTCCATCATTATTTCCAAACTTCATAGAGCCACCCTCATATTTTTGTAGTTTTTCAAATTTTTGTTTATCACCTATCATATGACTTGAGCATCCACTGTCAAGAATCCATGGTACACATTTATTCTGAGCCTTGAAAGTTGTCTGCACTATTAAGGATTCCTTTTCTTCCCTAAGCTGTTCTTGTTGTTTCCACTCTGTTTTGACTGCGGTATTGGGCTCTAGTTTGGACTTTCCTTTTTCAATATCTTTTGCATATCTTTCAGAAGTTTTTCTATTTTTTCTTGTCCTATGTGGTTGGAACTTTCTTTTCTGAGGTTGATTTAAAATAGAGGTACTACGACAATTTCTTGCAATATGCCCATAGTTGTGACAGCTAAAACATTCTACTACATAATTTGTTAGAGGTGCAAAAACATTTCTACTAACAAAGCTTCTTGGTCCTACATTATACTTGCGATCCGCAATTTTGTGCCCATAACCATTACATTTGAAACAGAAACCAGAAAAGTAATGATTAAACCTGAAAGATGATCTTTGCTAGGTTGTTGTAGGAACCATAGATCTTCTTCTTCTTTGATTTGTGACCTTGGTAAAGCCATCATTGTCAGTTCTCCTTTCGGGCCAGGCATTACTGCTTTCTTTTGCATGATTTGTTTTTCTTTCATCAGTCTGTTTCTCATATTCACTCCTTATAGTTTCAACATTTCTGGCTTTTGGTCCGTTTGATGATTCTCCTTCAATGAAGCCCAGACCAAATTTAATGCCTATAGGTCGTTGATCACTTAAGATTTTATCCAGCTTCTTCAAACTTTCTTCACGTTTGTGATGGCAGCTAATTTTTCGATCCAGATCTTGTATCTGCATTCGTAGGCCAAGATTTTCTTCTTCTAGTTTACAGCAGTAATCTATCTTCATGGTTATCTGAACTTCAAGATCTTCGGACATTTTCTTGTATTCTTCTCTGTATTTTTAAACTGGTTATAATGTTGTTTGCATCCTCAAGTTTTCTTGAAAGTTTATAATTCTTTCTTTTCTCAGATTTCCATTCTTCAAGACCAGAAACCAGTTCTCCTTCTAGATCAACTTCTGCCTCAGGTTTTTCAACAACTGCTTTAGAGTTCATTCCTTCTCTCTTCTCTGATTTTTCTACCTCTTCTGATTTTTCTACTTCAAAAGCCATGAATAGAGCTTCACCTGTTCCTTCTTCAGAATCCTCACTAGAGCTATCCTCTGAAGAATTTGCATTCCTGGAGATGAAACTTTTCTTTTTGAATTTTCCCTTTCTGAAGTTTGTTTTCTTTCTCCATTCACTTCTTTCTTGATGAGATGCTTCCTCACCTTTGTTCTTCTCATTGAGAGGACATTTGGTAGCAAAGTGTCCAATGCCCCCACAGTTGAAACATTTGAAAGGAAGCTTTCCTCTATATTTTCCTTTTCCCTTTCTCAATTTTTTGACAAAATTTGCTTCCATTTCATCCGAAGTTTCTTCTTCTTCAGACTCTTGTTTTGTGTCTTTACCTTTTAGGGCTTTAAATGCTGCTTCTTTGTTTGTGGGATTAGATCTTCCTATTCTCATTTCATAAGCAGTCAGGGAACCATGCATCTCATCCATACTGAAGTGATTTAGATCTTTAGCTTCTTCTATGGCTGAGACTTTAGAATCAAATCTTTGGGGAAGCGATCTTAATACCTTTTTCATGATAGTTGCATCATCCAAATCTTCATTGAGACCTCTGATTGAATTAGTGATTCCATTAACTCTTTGCATAAAGGCTTCTATGTTCTCATCGTTGGTCATTTTTAATGATTCAAATTGAGCTCGATGTGTTTGAAGCTTGGCTTCCTTGATCTTGTCATCTCCCTCATAAATATTTTCTAGTTTGTCCCATACATATTTTGTTGATTCACAATTTATGATCTTGACCAACTCACTGTCAACTAATCCACACATGATGGCATTTTTTGCTTTAGAGTCATTTTCAAATGCCTTTTTACTAGTGTTGTCGGTTGGAGCAGTGTCGGGAGCTGTGTAACCATTAACTACTGCACTCCAGATATCAAATCCCAAAGCACGGAGATATGTCTACATTTTGATCTTCCAAAATGCATAATTAGTTCCGTCAAACAATGGTGCTTTGTTTGAGGAGAACCCTTCACCACCTGCCATTGCGTCACTTCCAAGATCACCCTAGCTGATTGAGCCCGTTCAGGAACTTGGCTCTGATACCAATTGTTATACTTACAGTGACACTGAGAGGGGGGTGAATCAGTGTGATCTTTTAAAACTTTAAACTTGCAATGAAATAAAGCAAACTTAAATCGGAAAAAGCAAGTTAGTAAGAGAGAATCACACAACACAAAAACTTTAACGAGGTTCACCAATGTGGCTACTCCTCAAAAATGACTGCTTGGACTACCATCCAAATCCAGCCTTTGCAAAGCAACAACTTTACAACTCATTTACCAGCACCAACTGGAAGGAGCACCAACCCCTCAATTTTTTTGCACCAATAGAAAGGAGCACCAACCCCTAATTCACCAGAACCTACTAGAAGGAGCACCAACCCCTTATGCCAAGCTACAACTTGGACTTCAAGAAAAATATAGAAAAATACCTTCACACAGTTTGCACACTGTCTACTGTTTTTGTGTACTCTGGCTTCTGCTACAAAAGCTTCACACCAACAGTCTGCTTCTATGCAACAGCTTCTGCGCAACTGCTTCACAACCGAGTTATGGCTTCTACTCTTGTGCGCTTGCGCTTCACACTCCAGTCTACTTTTGCACAACTGCTTCACACACTTTGCTTTGACACAAATGAACTACCGCTTCGCACTTAGCTCGAATCGATACGACTCGCTCTCTGCTCACCGTGAACTTCACATGCACAAATTTTCTTCACAAAAATCACTACTTCAAACTCGAAACAGCCCTCCTTTTATAGATGAAATTTCAAGGACAAATCTCAAACTAAAGTTAGCTTTAACCCTAAAGAACGTCGGTTGCAAAACCCTAATGAATGTCGGCTCAAAAACCCTAATGAATGTCAGCTCCAAAACCCTAATATTCGTCGGCCCAGATTTAACTCTGTCGGCTTCAACCACCTCTCTGGTTCTGTAGCTTTCCTCGCAAAACTGCAACATGTCACGATATCGTGACACCTTTTACATTCGTAGGGCTTCTTGTCCCTGTTGTCGCGAAATCGTGACGTTCCTCGCTTTCTCAAATTTTTGTCGGCTTGCACCAGCGAAACCAGAACATGTCGCGAAATCATGACACTTTTGCCTCCGAGCTTTCTCTCTCCTCTTCAAGTTGCGAAAACCCGACGTGTCATGATATTGCGACACTTTTCCTCCTTGGCACTTTTCTTCCCTTCGGGTCACGAAAACCCGACATGTCACGATATCGTGACACTTTTCCTCCTTGGCGCTTTTTCTCCGAACATGTCACGAAATCGCGACAGTTTTCTTCCTTAGCGCTTTTTCACCAAACATGTCACGAAATCGTGACAGTTTTCTTCCTTAGCGCTTTTTCTCCGAACATGTCAAGAAATTGCAATAGTTTTCTTCCTTAGTGCTTTTTCACCAAACATGTCACGAAATCGCGACAGTTTTCTTCCTTAGTGCTTTTTCTCCAAACATGTCGTGAAATCGCGACAGTTTTCTTCCTTCCCGCTTTTTCTCCAAACATGTCACGAAATTGCGACAGTTTTCTTCCTTAGCGCTTTTTCTCCAAACATGTCCCGAAATCGTGACAGTTTTCTTCCTTGCTTTATTTTCTGCCAACATGTCACAAAATCGTGACAGTTTTTCCACTTGGCTTCTTTACCTGTAACATGTCACAAAATCATGACAGTTTTGCTTGCGCCTTCTCTCTCCTCGTCCATGTCGCGAAATCATGACAATTTTCTTTATGCCTTCTCTCTCCTCGTCCATGTCGCAAAATCACGATAATTTTCTTTGCGCCTTCTCTCTCCTTCGACATGTCACGAAATCGCGACAGAAAACGTGTCGCGATATCGCGACAGTTTTATTACTTGTCTTTTTCTTTGATTTTTTGAATCTGGGTTACTTCTGTTTTCCTGGAATTGCACTGTACATGATTTGACTAACCTTTGAACTTCTTTCCTCTGCATCTGAATGACTTCTAAATTGTCTGTCCACTGCATCATTAGATCTAACTGCCTGTGTTGACAACAATGACAAACCTCTTGCAACACCTTGCTCAAAAAACTCCCAACAAAGCAATATCATAAACAAATTGAAGGTGGGAAAGAGGTGGCAAACTACTATCCCACTTCCACCCCTGAATGAGACCTTGCATGACTTGAGACTTGAGAAATATTCCCAACCCTTCTGCCATAATGATAAACAAATAAGGAGATAAAGGATCTCCTTGCCTCAATCCCCTTGAGGCCTCAAACAGCTCTGATGGCTCATTATTAACAAGAACATAGAATGAGGAAGAAGAAACACAACTCATCACCCATCTAATCCATTCCTCCTCAAATCCAAAAGCAACAAGAACTTTCTAAAGAAAGGACCATCTGACCCGATCATAGGCTTTGGCCATGTCCAACTTAATGAACATAGTTTTCTCCATAGAATTTTTCATCGAGTGAATAGCTGTTGTAGTAATAACAACCCCATCCAAGATTTTATGGCCAACAACAAACCCTCCTTGCTCCTCAGAGATGATTTTGCTCAACCATATCTTCAACCTCTCAGAAATAATTTTTATGATGATCTTATACACAACATTGCAGAGAGCAATACGCTTGAACATATCCAAAGAATTTGCTCCCTCTTTTTTGGGTATAAGTACCACAAAGGTAGAATTTAGAGCCCTTAGCATCTGTTTGTTATTTTGGGACTCCTGGACCACCTCCAAAATATTAAATTTGATAAATCCCAAAACTCTTGATAAAAATCAATCAGGAATCCATCTGGACCTGGGGATTTTCCTTTTTTCATCTTAGATACAACATTTTCTAACTCCTCAAGGGAAATTGGACCCATCAAGTGCTCATTCATCTCTCTAGAAATAATTGTTGGAATACAATTTAGAATAAGCTTTTCATTCTCATCATATGATAGGGAGTCCTCCTTGAAGAGAGGAAAAATACCTCTTAGTCTCTTCTGAAATATCCCTGAAATAAGAGAGCAAGGCACCCTGAGAATTCATAAGAGAGGTAATCAGGTTACCATTATGGTGGGCCTTAATTGAGTTATAAAAGAAGGTTGTGTTCCTATCCCCTTCCTGAAGCCAATCTAATCAAGCTTTTTGTTTCCAAAAAATTTCTTCCCTCAGTTGCCATTCAACAAGGTCTTTGCAGTCGTAGATTCCTCAACAAGAAGCTCCTTCATGAATCCCTGATCTCTAATACTCCTTGAAGCTTCTTCCATCCTCCTAAGAGATGTCAGCTTAGCCAAGGAAAGGTTTCCAAAATTCAGTCCATTCCATCTCTTCAATTTATGTTTTACAAATTGTAGTCGCTTCATAAAGGAATACATAACTGTTCCATGAGGAGGTTTGCCATTGGTCCACCAGCCTCGAATGAAATCATGAAGCTTAGGATCATGAAGCCACATAAGTTGAAACTTAAAGGAAGGATTCTTTTTTAGCCCTAACTCCAAAGCAAAGAGTTTGATAGACCAATGATATGATCCCCTACCCTCTAGAATCATAGAACTAGCACTTTAGTTATTACCCATCCAATAACTGGATATCAAAAACCTATCTACTCTCTCTAAGATGGAAGCTTCCCCACACCTTCTATTTTGCCAAGTAAAGATCCCATTATATGGCTTGATGTCAACCAAGTTTAGGACTTGGATATGAGCACTGAATATAGAAGAAAAAGGCTCGATACGGTCCACCCCACCATGTTTCTCCTCCAAACAAGTGATAGAGTTGAAGTCTCCAGCCAAAATCCATGGGTACAAGGGAACCAAAATTCTCACAAAGCAAATGTGCTCCCACAAATTCACTTTACCATTATAATCAATAGGAGCATACACATTTGTAAGTAGGATGATTTCACCAGATTCATTATCATGCCCGACCATAGAAATAGACCATCTGCTAGAAATCTAAGTAAGAGGGGATATCTTAACCGGATCCCATAAATAAGTGATGCCACCAACATATCCACATGCACCAATACATTGGCATTACATCCTTCTCCACAACTTGGGAGTAATATTGAACATACTATCAATAGCCAATTTAGTCTCTTGAATAAACACCACATCCGGAGAATGCACACGAACCAAATCACGAATAACTTTTTGTTTGGGGATGTTGTTCAACCCCCTTACATTCCATGAGAGGATAATCATTTTTGGGGGTTATAAAAATGGGATTCCAATGTTCTTCCCAAGCCTGAATCCACCAAAGTCTCTCCCATTAACTTAATTTTATCCTGGTCCTTCTTTTGACCCACCTTCATATTCTTATCCGAAAAACTTTTTTTAATTATTTTCTATTGCAATCCCAACACCGTAGGAGTTTTGCAGTCCAAGGATGATTGCATCAGTGCCTGAGTAGGAGAGGGTATAACTAAATCTGTACAACTTTCTAAAATAGTTTCCCTTATAGGGCTAGACCCAACCATGTACCCTATACTCATATCCAAAGCCCTTTGTTCTTCATTTAAACCCCCTAGATATAATTCCTTAAGTTCCCCCTCAAGAAGAGACATGTGATTTGGCCTTGTTATATTTGCATCAGGTAGTGACATTTTAGATATATCCATGCACTGATTAAGATCATCTAATATTTCAAAACGGTTGAGTAGATCATCTGGATGGCTATCCTTAAGGTCTTTGTTTGCCCTTTGTCCTCTGTTTCGGGCTTTTATTGGAATAAGACTTTCCTTATCCCATTCTCCTTCCTTTATCGGGGCTTTTCCTTTATCTAAACTTTGTCCATACCGAGAGGGCCCAATATTTGAAGCCATAGGCGGGACAAACTTAGGGCATTTTCTTTGCAGGTGGACATATTCACGACAAATCCGACAATGAAATGGAAGAGCTTCATAATCAAGTTTTTAAACCCATGTAGTTGATCCAAATTGTATTTCAATAGAATCTATAATAGGATTATTTAAGTCAATTTCAACACAAATACGAGCAACAAAGATTACATTTTTATCCATTGTCTATTGTGATGGTCCAATTGGCTTCCCAAGAAGAAGGGCAATCTTATGCAAGATATCAATTCTCCAAAATTCCAATGGGAGCCATGGAAGCCACACCCATACTAGAACTCGTGACAACCGCTCCTCTGATGGGTTGAAACCCACATGCCAAGGTTTAAGAAAGAGTCCCACTTGGTTATAGAAATAATGACCCCCTTTAAATGCTTTGTTACGATCTACAATACAAGAGAAAACCACCATAAAATAGTTATTCGCACTCAGCATCACCTCCACATCACCTTTAGGATTCCAAGTCTTCTTGACCCAAGCCTCCACAAAGGGGAGATAAATTTGGATGCCCAAAAATTTTCCAATAAGAGCATGTTTGGTTAGATACTCCACATATTCCGCCACCAAGTCTGGTTGAACCACTAGAACTGGCATGGCTTCACATCGTTCCAAACATCCATTGTTATTTAACAAGCGGTTCCTAACATGCATTGGAAAATCATGTTCCTTCCAGTCATTTTTAGATGAAAAACATCACGAGCATGCACTCTTTTTGTCGGACCCGATGCCATCATGACATTCCTCCAATTTTTTAGACCTCCTCCGGTGAAGAACACAAGCTTATACTGAGAGTGGGGGTGAACAGTATAAGACCACTTTTAACTTTATCTATCAATACAGCTTTCAAACCATTAACATGCAAAATAAGATAGCAGTAATAACAACAGTAAAACAATGCATAAAATGCAATCCATAAAGAGACACAACAATTTACGTGGTTCACCCAAGGTGGGCTACTCCATGGATAAATCTTTTCTTCTAAAAGTTGTATCAAAGTCCTCTGGGAATCCTTCCCGATTACAATGTTTATGAGCCTCAGCTCAAAGGAGACACCTTCCCATAATTCTCGCTTTGTTGGTGATCCTCTAGAAGACCTCTATCTCCTTTGCCCTTAGCAAGTGGAACTCTATCCATAGAAGACACCTGTCTTCCCTGCTCTGGCTGGAGATCTCTGTCCTCAACTCTTCACTGTAAAGCTGGTCCTCTTATCTGCACCAAACACAGTCTTTCGGTCTGGCACAATTGTCCTCTTCCTCTGTTCTTTTCTGCACTTGGTTGAAAATAACTTTTCACTGTCTGCGCAACTACAGCAGCATAATCTTCTCAAATTTACAGCAGCACTATCTTCTCAACTTTTGCACAAACATAGTAGTGCAATCTTCACAAAATGTAGCAGCACTATCTTCTCAACTTAGCTTCTGCTCCGTTGCACATCCACCATAGCGCAGTCTTCGCACACTCTGTTTTCTTTACACAGTCTATGTAAATACTATAGCACTCGATTGCACAGCAACTTATGTGCCTATGTGTAGCCACTACAACACCCTCTTCGCACCGTCTGCTTCTCCTCGATCGAACTTCTTCCTCCACTCTGCTTCTGCGAAAGTCACACTTCGAACACACACTTTGATCGATTTGATATGACTGCTCTTTGCGCATAGCAGACTTCACTTGCGCAAATTCGACACATGAAACTCAAAAATAGTCCTCCTTTTATAGCAATAATTCATGATTAAATTCTTGATCTTAGTCGGATGTATATCCTTAAAACAATCGTCGGCTGCACAACCTTACACTTTGTCGACAAAGGTTAACTTCATCGGTTTCAACCACCTCTGCTGTTCTGTAGCTTTTCTAGCGCAAAACTCAAACATGTCACGATATCGCTACGCCTTTGTCTGTCGTACACCTTGTATTACTTGCTGTCATGAAATCGCGACACTACTGCCTGTCGTGCGCCTTCTTTGGTTTGTTGTCGTGAAATCGTGACACTACAGCCTACCGTACACTTTCACTAGCTTGTTGACGTGAAATCACGACACTGCAGTCTGCCTTACACCTTGCTTTAGCCTGTTGTCATGAAATCGCAACACTCCCTGACTTTGCTGACGTCATCATGATTCTTGTCGCAAAATCATGACGCTTTAGTCTGCAAGGCCTTCCTCTTTGCTCTTGTCGTGAAATCGCAACACATCTGCTTTTGCTGACATCATTAGCAACTCTATCATGAAATTGCGACACTTCTTACTTCTTCAACCTTTCCTCGGTTTGCACTAGCGAAAATGGAACATGTCGCGAAATCGCGACGCTTTTGCTGCCTTAAGCTCTTTTCTGCCAACTTCTCGTGAAATTAGAACATGTCGCGAATGTCGCGAAATCGTGATGCTTTCGCTGCCCTAAGCACTTTTTTGCCAACTGCTCGCGAAACTAGAACATGTCACGAAATCGTGACGCTTTCGTTGCCTTAAGCTTTTTTCTGCCAACTGCTCGCGAAATTGGAACATGTCGTGAAATCGCGACACTTTCGCTGCCTTAAGCACTTTTCTGCCAACTGCTCACGAAACTAGAACATGTCACGAAATCGCAACGCTTTCGCTGCCTTAAGCTCTTTTCTGCCAATTGCTCGCAAAACTGGAACATGTCATGAAATCGCGACGCTTTCGTTGCCTGCAAGCTGCCAACTCAACCTGTCACAAAATTGCGACACTTCCTGCAACTCAACTCTGCCAACTCAACTTGTCGCAAAATCGTAACAGTTTTGCTTAAACTTTCTCTCTTGTCAAACATGTCACGAAATCATGATAGTGTTGCCTACTTCGTCTTTGCCTTCCAGCATGTCACGAAATCGCGATAGTTTTGCCAGAACTTTCTCTCTCCTAAAACATGTCGCGAAATCACGACAGTTTTTCCAGCCGCCTGCAAACTTTTTCTAACTTATCTTTTTCTTGATCTTTTGCAACTAGGCCACTCTGATTTTCTTGGAGACTTACTGACCAGCTGAAACCTTCATCAAAACACATACTTAGACAAAAGAACAAATTGCTCCAAGAACTCCTTGACATCAAAGACAACAACTACCAAGAGCTCCTTTGACATCAATGACAACAACTATACTTGAGCAAAGGCAATGTACTCAAGGTACCCAAAATTGCCAACAATCTCCCCCTTTGTCATTGATGGCAACCCTTAACTAAAAACATATCTCAAGAGCCAAAACTGAACCAACTGATCCAAAAACTGAGAATCTGTATTTGAAGTTTTTGCTCCCCCTGACTTGAAGCTCTTCTCTTCACTTGAAGCACTTCCCCTTACACATATCTCTCCCCCTTACTCAAATCTCTCCCCCTTTGTCATCAATGGAAAAGGGTCACCTTTGGGGTTTGGGACTAAGAATGAGTCTCTTAGCTTAGTCCCTCCCCCACCTTCTATTAAAGTGATTTACAACAGGGTTGGGAGTGAAACTCCCATTAGACACTCATCATCATTAATGTCTACTATTTCTTTGCCGGACCTTCTCTTGAATTCTTTTTCCACATTGCTATTTTTGTTACTGTTTTGATCCTCGAACCTGTTCATACTGCTATTCCTGTTCCTTTCATCATTCCTATTTTTCTCCATACCTTGATCCTTGAACCTGTTCATATCACTTTTCCTGTTTCTATTGTTATTCCTGTTCTTATCCATGCTTTGATCCTTGGAATTGTTCATACTGCTGTTTCTATTCTTGTATCTCAAAAGATTAGCTCTACACTATCTAGCTAGGTGACCTTCATTGTTGCACTTATAGCAAGTAACAATATTATTTCTTTCAGGCATGGTTATTCTTTGAATCCGCCTGTTCTGACTAACCCAGTTCCTGTTATTTGCCTTGCAAAAAAATGCCTTGTGCCCGAATTGTTGACAAGAGTAGCAATACCTTTGAAAGAAATTACGTCTCCTAAAATTGTTATTTACTTTCTTCACTTGAGTCATGCAATGTACAGCCATGTGACCAAATCTGTGACACGCAAAACATGTGCCGTGAAATTTTCTTTTATCCGACTTCATGGGTCCCAAAAACTTCTTCTTCTGAATTTGAATATCGTTTTCTATTTCTGCGTATCTATCACTTATGGACTCATGATCTGAAATACTTTCTTCAACAGAACTCTCTTTCTTTTGAAATCTCTTGCTAGATTCCCCAACCTGTTCCTTATGCGGCTCAACAAAATCAAGACCTGTTTTATCTGTTGGTTTTCTTTGTCCTTTGATGAGAAATTTAACCTTCATGGAGCTATCCTGAAATCTGTAGAGCTTATCCTTGTACTCTTTATTTTCTTTTTTCAAAGAAGCCATTTCCTGTTCTAACTCACTATACTCCAGAATTTTAGAATCCAACTCATTCCTGAGTTCTTGTGACTTAGCCATAGAGACTTCAAGATTTTCTATAAGTTCATCTCTCTCCATACAACATTCATCTAATTTAATCTTGAGTCTATCATTCCTCTTTCTTTCCTTTTTCAAAACACTAAGAGCATTATTGAGTTCACATTCAAGATCCTCTATTTGATGGCACTTTGAATTATCATGGCCTTTTTTAGATTTCTTATCACTAAAGGTGCTACCTTTTTCAAAAACCATACATGCATCTTCATTGTAGTTTTATGAAGCATCCTCATACATACTAGTAGCCAAATCATTATTTTTGCAATCATCCTCAAGGTGCCCAAAATTTCCACATCTAAAACATTTCATGATAATGAATTTATGTTTCAATTCTTCCTCTTTTTCTGAAATGAATAGCATCTCATTTTCATCATCACTAGAAGAACTTTCACTATCACTGCTAGAACACTTACTTGCTTTGTCTAAGTAAAAGCTCTTCTTATTCTTGTGAAAATGCCTCTTTCCATGATTGTTGTACTCATCTTTGCTCTTTTTGTAATACCTGTACTTTTCAGAATCCTTGCTCTTAACATCCTGTATATCTTCATCACTTTCATTTTTGAAAACAGTACAGTCAATAGCATAATGACCAAATTTCCCACAATTGAAACATCTTATATTTTTCTTGCTTTTGTGCTTTCTGGAAAACTTGCCTTTCTTGCTGTAATATGCCTCTTCCTCACTAGAAGACTCATCACTTTCTTGAATATGTTTTCCCTTTGATTTCTTGGTAGCTTTGAAAGCTGCCTCTTTCTTTACATCAACTTTCACTTGAGTTCTCAACTCAAATGCTGCAAGAATACTATGGAGCTCATCCTTTTTCAATTTATCTAAATCTTTAGCTTCCTCAATAGCAGAAATCTTTTCACTAAATCTCTTAGGAAGGGATCTTAAAATCTTATCACACACATCATTTTCAGCAAGTTCAAGACCTAAGTCTTTCATAGAATTAACAACTTCATCCATCCGGAGCATGTAGTCACTAATATTTTCATCATCATTCATCTTGAGTTGTTCAAACATACCTTTAAAATGTCTCAACTTGGCCTTTCAAACATTTGCATCACCTGTATGAACAACCCTGCAATTGTTTCCACATTTCACTAGCTGTCTTGCAATGAATAACTTTGGTGAGATATGCCTTTTGTAAACCTTTCAAGATTGCATTCATGGCTTTTGAGTTGCTATGATGTAGAAGCATGTCTTCTTTAGTGTAAGGACCATTTGCAGGAATGGTGTACCCATCTTCAATAACTTCCCATACCTCATTGCCAAGTGCCATTAGATAGACTTTCATTCTTGCACTCCACAGGCCAAAATCTGATCCATCAAGAATAGGTGTTGCATTGCCACTTGAGTAGTCCATTGTGTTCTTTGCAAACTTTTCCTTCAAGTTGTTAAACTTTTCGAAGGCACTGGCTCTGATACCAATTGAAGAACACAAGCTTATACTGAGAGGGGGGGTGAACAGTATAAGACCACTTTTAACTTTATCTATCAATACAACTTTCAAACCATTAACATGCAGAATAAGATAGTAGTAATAACAACAGTAAAACAATGCACAAAATGCAATCCACAAAGAGACATAGCAATTTACGTGGTTCACCCAAGGTGGGCTACTCCACGGATAAAACTTTTCTTCTAAAAGTTGTATCAAAGTCCTCTAGGAATCCTTCCCGATTACAATGTTTATGAGCCTCAGCTCAAAGGAGACACCTTCCCCTAATTTTTCTTTGCTGGTGATCCTCTAGAAGACCTCTATCTCCTTTGCCCTTAGCAAGTGGAACTCTATCCACAGAAGACACCTGTCTTCCCTACTCTTACTGGAGATCTCTGTCCTCAACTCTGTCACTACAAAGCCGGTCCTCTTATCTGCACCAAACACATTCCTTCGGTCTGGCACAATTGTCCTCTTCCCTTGTTCTTTTTTGCACTTGGTTGAAAATAACTTTTCACTATCTGCGCAACTACAGCAGCACAATCTTCTCAAATTTACAGCAACACTATCTTCTCAACTTCTGCGCAAAAAAAATAGTGCAATCTTCACAAAATGTAGCAGCACTATCTTCTCAACTTAGCTTCTGCTCCGTTGCACATCCACCACAGCTCAGTCTTTGCACACTCTGCTTTCTTTACACAGTCTGTGTAAATACTACAGCACTCGATCGCACAACAACTTATGCACCTATGTGCAGCCACTACAGCACCCTCTTCGCATCGTCTGCTTCTCCTCGATCGAACTTTTTCCTCCACTCTGCTTCTGTGAAAGTCGCACTTCAAATGCACACTTCGATCGATTCGATATGACTACTCTTTGCGCACAGCAAACTTCACTTGTGCAAATTTGACACACACATTCGACACATGAAACTCAAAAATAGTCCTTTTATAGCAATAATTCATGAATAAATCCTTGATCTTAGTCGGCTGTATATCCTTAAAATAATCGTCGGTTGCATAACCTTACACTTCATCGGCAAAGGTTAACTTCGTCGACTTCAACCACCTCTACTGTTCTGTAGATTTTCTAGCGCGAAACTCAAACATGTCACGATATCGCTACGCCTTTGTCTACCATACACCTTGTATTACTTGCTGTCGCAAAATCGTGACACTACTGCCTGTCGTGCGCCTTCTTTGGTTTTTTGTCACAAAATCGTGACACTACAGCCTGTCGTACACTTTCACTAGCTTGTTGATGCGAAATCATGACACTGTAGTCTGCCTTACACCTTGCTTTAGCCTGTTGTCATGAAATTGTGACACTCCCTAACTTTGTTGACGTCATCATGATTTTTGTCGTGAAATCGCGATGCTTTAGTCTGCAAGGCCTTCCTCTCTGCTCGTCATGAAATCATGACACATCTGCTTTTGCTGACGTCATCAGCAACTCTGTCATGAAATCGTGACACTTATTGCTTCTTCAACCTTTCCTTGGTTTGCACTAGAGAAAATGGAACATGTCACAAAATTGCGACGCTTTTCGCTGCCTTAAGCTCTTTTCTGCCAACTGCTCGTGAAATTGGAACATGTCGCGAAATCGTGACGCTTTCGCTGCCTTAAGCACTTTTCTACCAACTGCTCACGAAACTAGAACATGTCGTGAAATCACGACGCTTTCGCTGCCTTAAGCTCTTTTCTGCCAACTGCTCGCGAAACTGGAACATGTCACGAAATCGCGACGCTTTCACTGCCTTAAGCACTTTTCTGCCAACTGCTCGCGAAACTGGAACATGTCGTGAAATCGCGACGCTTTCGCTGTCTTAAGCTCTTTTCTACCAACTGCTCGCGAAACTGGAACATGTCGTGAAATCATGACGCTTTCGCTGTCTTAAGCTCTTTTCTACCAACTGCTCGTGAAACTAGAACATGTCACGAAATTGCGATGCTTTCGCTGCCTGCAAGCTACCAACTCAACCTGTCGCGAAATCGCGACACTTCCTACAACTCAACTCTGCCAACTCAACTTGTCGTGAAATCGTGACAGTTTTGCCTGAACTTTCTCTCTCCTCAAACATGTCGCGAAGTCACGACAGTTTTGCCTGCTTCGTCTCTGTCTTCCAGCATGTCGCGAAATCGTGACAGTTTTGCCAAAACTTTCTCTCTCCTAAAACATGTCATGAAATCGCGACAGTTTTTCCAGCCACCTGCAAACTTTTTCTAACTTATCTTTTTCTTGATATTTTGCAACTGGGCCACTCTAATTTTCTTGGAGACTTACTGACCAGCTGAAACCTTCATCAAAAAACATACTTAGACAAAAGAACAAATTTCTCCAAGAACTCCTTGACATCAAAGACAACAACTACCAAGAGCTCCTTTGACATCAATGACAACAACTATACTTGAGCAAAGGCAATGTACTCAAGGTACCCAAAATTGCCAACATCCGGAAGCTGCTACCATCCCCATAGAGCAGTTTTTCTTCATCAAACACTAGCAGAGTAGTTTTTCCTCATCAAAGCCTTCACAACACTCATTCAATATGTTTACAATTCATGATAAGGAAATTCAATAATATTTTTATTTGTTTTATATACACATATTATTTTGATCTTCTATTACCTTTACCATTTTATTATGAGTGTCCTTTCTAGCAGTTATCACTTCTTCTAGATTTTTACTTTCAATGGAGTCATCGAGTGAACATACAATATCTGCAAGTGAGGTCAATATTATTCACCAAAATCTTGAATCCTTTAGGTATATAAAATATCATTTGTAGGATCAAATAGCTTCTGAGGTAGATGTTTATTATTTGTTATCAGAGAAATGCTATCTAATCAAGTGATTATGGGATTTGGGTCCCACTAGGTATGCCAAAAATACTCTTGAACTAATATTTGTGTAAGTGAATGAGTTGCATCCTCAAGACCTTATCCAAGAGATTGAATGACTCAAAAGTAGGGGTCTTTGAGTCAACCTTCACAAAAGGCTAGTTCCTATGTACCTAGTAAATCTAACTAAATGGGGGGTTGCAAACTAAATTAATAAATACAAAGGGCTGGAGAACTAAGCTAAAAAGAGGTGCAAATTTTGCAACATCAAGAGACATAATGTAAAGAGTCTTACAATTCAAATTTACATAAAATTACGTAATAAAACAATCTACTTTTTCTATGCTTTAGAATACTTAAATATAAATAACCCTAAGCATTGCTATGTCATTCCAAAACTATAATGGTAAATCCAAGTAGAAATATAGAATGAAGAATAATTCTAGTTGAATTATCCATTCCTAGATTTAACAAAAATACTTAGCTAATTAGTAAGACATACATACATGTTCAGCACAAAAAATAAGCAAGAGTCTAGACAACAGTCCAATATTCATTCAAAAGGCATTTAACATCAATCAATACAACTATACCAATTGTAGATGCCAAAGTATTGGCCATTACAATGGTTTACATTCTAGTATATATGAAGATTTATAATGTATTCAATTATTTAAGGATGATTGTTGTCAGGGGATATTGTAGTCTTGTTAGAGTAGGTGTAAAGAGTGGTTGTTGCATTCAACTCAATTATACTTAACTACTTTGGGCATGCTTTGCTAACATGTATGATGCAAATTTGATTATGAGGTTGGATTTTATGTTGCATCATTAGATTGTAATCATTAGGTGATGGTCCACTTCTTTTTGTTACACATAGCCAACTAAGTAGGGGTGGGTATATGATGTAGAGAACTTCAAATATTAAGAACTTCTAATAGTGATGAGGCCTGGGGGTTGGTTTATGCATACAAACTTGTTATTGTGGACTATTATGGATCACTTATGTCGTAATTAGTGGCATGAAATCATAATACTTTATTGTCAGAAAACTATCATGATCAAGTATAACTTTCTCTAGCCTTCTCATCATGTTGGGTGCTAGATAACTTCTCCACCTTTCATGATGTTATTATTTGAAGAGTTTGACAATTATATTTTCTCATGTATGATGTCAAACATTGGGTGTCTTTGCTCTAAGCATTGATGCTTTGTTGTCAAGTTTGCTGACTTAGATTTATTTTGCTTTTAAAATTACATTTTGTATACCAAATATTTGAACTCTTGATGATGACATTATCACAATATAAAGTATATGCTTTGGGAATATTTGAGAGTTGTAGCATTGGAAGCCAAATACGGGTCTAATATCTTAGGATATTTCTTGTTTTTACATTGCTTTACATTGTGTTGGATATTTCATGTTGCCTTGATAACATCATCTTATAATCCATTTGAGTAGCTTTATTTACCTATCTCCAATGCTTGACTATGGGATGTGATGTGACAGATGCCAAGTCTTGTGTATTTGCTTTTTATTTTGTCATCTATCAATAAAATTTCATTGTGATCTTGATGACATCAGATTTTCTAAATATATGACCAACTTTCTTACTTGGCATAATTTGATATCTTCATTTTTCTTTTGTCAGATCCAATACCTTAAGAATTTTTTACCCTCTGACAAAATTCTACTTACCATTATGCAACCTACTTTAACCTTCCTTGTATTCTAATATCCCCTTTTTTGCTTTTCATCCCCCTCCAATTTTCTAGTCTCCTTTGAACCAACCTTGCATATTTGAATCTACAATAGTAGCCTCCTTTGGTGTTCTTCTAGTTGCCTTCTGAACTATTCCATATTATTTACTACACTATTACCTTGGAAAAATAACTATATGGTTTAAATTGTACCATATAGTGGATGTAGGTGATAAAAATTACCTATAGGTCCATTATGTCTTGGAATTCATGTACAAAGAAATAAACCAAATAGTAAAGTTTATTTTAAGCACTTAAGATCTATTGAAAATTATTCTCCAAATATTTGAAATGAGTGAATGCAACCATATGAAAACTATTATAAAAAGTTGTTGCAAAACTATCAGAAGCTATGGGTGTAAAAATATATATCAATTTAGGTATAATGATGAATATCCCATATAAAATTTCTATAAACTACTTGATATAGACCATAGTTTACATATAAATATGTATTGCTTATGATGTAAATAGTAATTTATTTTAGATATAATTTGGAAGTATTGAAAAGGTTTATAAATACCTTAACTTTTCATAATACATGGTCATTACATTCATGGGAGATCAAATTAATTATTAAAATTAATAGGATTTGGTAATGAAAATTGATAAGGAGATAGGTTTAATGCATTATGGAAAGAAAACTACTTTGCAATGGTAAATATTTGATGTAGAAGCATGTGTAAGAGTGATCTTGCATCACCCGAAAAAAATTATAATTGTTTAATTTTGTAAAACTAGTAAAACTAGTTTAACTTGCAAGATATTTTTAAAGGTCTTAGAGGTTGAATTTGAGGATTTTCAGCTTATTTTGTTTCGTACCCTTTCCAAAAATATGTTGTAATAGTCAATTGGGTCAACGAGCGTGAAGTCATGGCCTCAGCAAGTTGCCTCCAAAATTCAAATTTGAAATAGACGGTTTTAGGCGGGAAAAGGAGAAAACATGGTATTTGAGGGAATTTTCAAAATTGTAAAAGGGCTTTTTCTTTTGTATCCTCATTTTTGGGATGAAAGTAATGAAATATTTTATTCTCTTATAGGAATAAAGTAATAAATCTTGTGTATCATTTTTTTGTGTTGTTTGATCTTCACCAAGTGGTATTAGAGCGGGAGTTCCTGAGTGTGTAAACAGATTGTCGTACGTGAGGCAGTTTACACCAGGATATGTGGTTAGGTTTTGTGAGAGAAGTGAGAATAAACCATGGTGGTGGGAGAAATGTGGTCCCATAAGAATATTTCATAGCTTTACAGAGGTAATTTCAGGCTCTACAAGAGGAGTTGTGTAGAGGGTTTAAGCTAAGGAGAGAAGATGGCAGTGAAGATGAAGTTGAAGAAGAAGAGGACCAGTTCGAGGAAGAAGAAGAGGTAGTAGATATTGCATATGCTAGGTTATACAGAGCCATATCTCATATTGGAAAGATACCAAAGATGGAGGTTTCTACATATTCTGGAAATCTTGATCTAGAGGAGTTGATTGACTAGATAAATGATTTGGAAGAATACTTTGAGTATGAGGAGGTTGAAAATCCTGATAGGGTCAAGTTTGCTAAGACCAAGCTGAAGTTTCATGCCGTCATATTGTGGAAGGGAGTGCAGCTAGATATAAACAAAAGAGAAAAATAAAGGATAACAAAATTGGAGCGGATGTTGGAGAAGTTGAAGAGGCAGTTCATTCCAAATGACTACGAGTTGGATCTGCTAAAGAATATGTAAGGTTTAAGGCTGTCAAGTAAGTCTGTCAAATAATACACAGAGGAGTTTTATAAAATTTTAATTAGAACAGGCCATTCTGAGGCTAACAAGGAGAAGGTAGCCCATTATATTAATGGGTTAAGAGCAAGTATTCAAGAGGATTTAAGTCTAGTCATGATGACCACCATAGAGGATGCTTACCAGTTTGCTCTGAGGGTTTAAGAGAAGATGAAAAGAAGGTTTGAGAGAAAGAAAAGAGGAAGAGGTCATGGTGGAAGAACAAATGAAAGATGAAATGAAGATCATAAGAAGAATGGAGAAGCCAACAGTAGTCAGGACCAAAAGGGAGATAATGCTTACCGCCCCTATGATCAGAAAAATGGTTACCAGAGAGGAAGAGGAATGTCTATACGAGGGTTTGGAAGAGGAGTATTTCATGGAACCTGTTTCCACTGTGGGGAAGAATGACATCAAGCATACGAGTGTCCACAATACCAAGAGAGGACAAATAAGAGACTCGAAGGCAATGCCCAAGTTGTTGTTGATGAAGATGTTGAATCTGAGCACTCTGAAGAAGTAGAAAGAGGAGAAGTTCTGATCACAAGGGGAGCCTTGTTGAATGAGGAGAGAGTCCCAAATCAGAGGAAGAGCTTATTTCACACAAGATGTAAATATGCATGTAAGGTCTATAATATTATCATAGACAACGGTAGCATAGATAACCTAGTTTCATAAGGAATGGTTACCAAATCACAATTAGAGAGGAAGAGACACCCGCATCCATATTGGATTGCGTGGTTGCAGAAGGACCATAGGGCTTTGGTTAGTGAGTAATGCTTGGTAATATTTTATATTGGAAATTACTGTGATGAGGGCCTATGTGACATCCTGCCTATGGATGCTTGCCATTTACTATTGGGAAGGCCATGGCAATTTGATCAATGTGCAATGCATGATGGTCATGCCAACACTTACTCCTTGACAAAGAATGGAGTGCGCCATAAGCTGAAGCCCCTGAAGGAGGTGGACGAAAAGGTATGTACTAGTTCCAAAATATGTTTAGTTGAAGGTATAATATTTTTGGATGGTTTGAAGCATGAGCATATGTGCTATGCATTAATTTCTAGAGTTAGGGAAGAAGGCAAAGATACCCCAGTAGAAGTCTAAGGTCTATTAGAAGAATTTTTAGATATTATATCAGATAATGTGTCTGAGGGTTTACCACCAGTGAGAAATATTAGTCACCATATATATTTGGTACCAGGATCTAGTTTACCCAATCAGGAAACCCATAGAATGACTCCTGTAGAAAGTGAGAAGCTAAACAGGAAATTCCAAGAGTTGCTAAAAAAGGGACTAATTTTGGAGAGCTTGAGTCTATGTGCAGTACCTATAGTACTAGCACCAAATAAATATGGAGAGTGGATAATGTGTACAGACTCCCGAGCTATTAACAAGATCACCATAAAATATAGATTTCCATTGCCAAGGATGGATGACATTATGGACTATTTGAGTGGATCCAAGTACTTCACAAATATTCACCTGAAGAGTGGGTACCATCATATTTGTGTCAGAGAAGGATATGAGTGGAATACATCCTTCAAGACCAGATAAGGTTTGTATGAGTAGTTGGTCATGTCATTTGGGATAACCAATGCACCAAGCACATTCATGCGGCTGATGAATGAGGTATTGAAGGAATTTTTAGGAAAATTTGTCATTTTCTATTTGGATGACATTTTAATATTTAACAAGACCATGGAAGAGCACCTGATGCATATCATAAGGGTTTTTGAGAATCTGAGGGAGGAGAAGTTACTGATTAATTTGAAGAAGTGAAGTTTTGTGAAGGAGTTAGTGTATCTAGGATTTGTCATCTCAGCTGAAGGTCTAAAAATAGACCCAAAAAATGTGAGGGCTATCTTTGAATGGCCTACTCCAAGGAGCATAACTGAGGTAAGATCATTTCATGGTCTAGCAAGTTTTTATAGAAAATTCATTAGAAATTTTAGCAGTATTTGTGCACCCCTTACAGAAACAATGAGAGGGGATCAGAAATTATTTAAGTGGACCTTAGGAGCAGATAAGAGCTTTGATATGTTGAAGAAGAAGGTCATAGAGCAACCTGTTTTGGCACTTCTAGATTTTAATAAGGTATTTCAAGTAGATTGTGATGCTAGTGGTAGTGCCATAGGAGCTGTATTGAGTCAAGAAGGTAAACCTATTGCTTATTTTAGTGAGAAACTCAATGATGCTAGGAATAAGTATTCAGTTTATGATCAGGCGTTTTATGCTATAGTTCAAGATTTGAAGAAGTGGAGGTATTATTTGTTGCTAAAAGAGTTTGTTCTATATACTGATCATCAATCCTTACAATATATTAATAGCCAAGGGAAGCTAAATCAAAATCACTTGAAGTGGGTTGAGTTTCTACAGAGTTATACCTTTGTGTTGAAGCATAGGAGCGTAAAATCAAACAGAGTTGTAGATGCCTTAAGTAGAAGGCAGTTTTTATTGATAGAATGAAAGTGGAAGTTGTACGGTTTGACGAACTTAAGGGTTTATACCCTAAAGATCCTGATTTTGTAGATGCTTAAAGGGCTTGCTTAGCACATGTTACCTTGGACATGGCTAAATGGTTGGATTTTTTGATCCAATATGGAATGTTTTTCAGAGGAAATAAATAATGCATTCCAAGGAGTTCAATGAGGGAGAATCTAGTCAAGGAGAAGCATAGTGGAGGGTTGGCTGGACACTTTGGTCAAGATAAGACCATTACCCTCGTTAGTGACAACTACTATTGGCCATAATTGCAATAATATGTGAAGAGTTTTGTACAAAGTTATAGAGTATGCCAGATGGCCAAGGGTGTGAGATAGAACACTAGATTATATCATCCATTACCTGTAATAGAGAGACCATGGGAGGACATCAGCATAGATTTTGTTCTTGGCCTACCAAGGAAACAGAGGGGGAATGACTTCATATTTGTAGTGGTTGACATGTTTTCAAATATGGCACATTTTATTCCTTGCCAGAAAACTAATGATGTAGTTCATGTTGTAGGGTTGTTTTTCAAAGAGGTGGTATGACTTCATGGTCTACTGAAGAGTATTGTTTTCGATAGGGATACCAAGTTTATTGTATATATTTGGAGGAACCTATGGAAGAAATTGAAGACAAACCTAAAATTCAATTATGCATACCACCCATAGACTGATGGATAAATAGAGGTGGTGAATAGAAGTTTGGGTAATCTACTGAGATGCTTGGTAGGATATAAGCCCAAGGGATGGGATTTGGTTTTGCCATAGGCATAATTTATGTACAACAATTTTGTCAATAATAGTACTAACAAATCTATATTCTAGATAATATATGCGAGCAGTCCAAGAAATGCTTCTAAGTTGAGGAAGATGGATACAAGGGAAAAGTGTAGTGCTTAGGTTGCGGACTTTGCAGATCATTTGAAGAGCTTGCATGAATAATTGAAGAAGCATATTACTAAGATGAATACTCAGTACTAGACAAGGGCAAACCAGAAGCGACGGTTTAAGGAATTTGAAGTGGGAGATGAAGTTATGGTCCATTTGAGAAAAGAAAGGTTTACTGCTAAAACCTATAAAAAGTTAAAAATGAAGAATTTTGGACCATGCAGAATCATAGAAAAATGGTATTCAGACAATTGAAGTGTAATTTCCAAGTCGGCTTAACATATCACCTATTTTTAACATTTCAAATTTGGCAGAATATCATGAAGGAGACAATGGTGAGGGACCAATAGCAGAATTGTGGAATATTCTAGCATCTACTCTAGAGACAGAAGATATAGAAGAGATCCTAGATACCTGCATCGAAAAAAGTACCAAAAATAGGGAGTATGTAGAATATCTGGTTAAGTGGAAGGGCAGACCTGTTGAAGATTCATATTGCTTGTCAAAGGCTGAGGTTGAACGCCTTGATTTTCTTCCAACAACAGAGAAATGAAGGTAACTTCTCAAAATTACCCTGGGTGTCTGATGTAGGAACATCCAATGGTGTAAGAGTGATCTTGCATCACCCAAAAAAATTGTAATTTAATTTTGTAAAACTAGTAAAACTAGTTTAACTTGCAAGAGATTTTTGAAGGTCTTAGAGGTTGAATTTGAGGATTTTCAGCTATATGTAGCCGTTGGTGCAAAGATCCAAGGATTGCCCCACTTAGTTAATTTCGTGCCCTTTTCGAAAAGATGTTGTAATAGTCAATCGGGTCAACGAGTGCAAAGTAACGACCTCGACAAGTTGCCCCCAAAATTCAAATTTGAAATAGACAGTTTTAGGTGGGAAAAGGGGAAAACAAGGTATTTGAGGGAATTTTTGAAATTGTAAAAGAGTTCTTTCTTTTGTATCCTCATTTTTGGGATGAAATTAATGAAATGTTTGATTCTCTTACAGGAACAAAGGAATAACACCTGAAATGAAGGTGGAATTTGTAGGGTTTTACGAACTTAAGGGTTTGTACCCTGAAGATCCTAATTTTATAGAGGCTTGGAGGGCTTGCTTAGAACCTGTTACCTTGGACAGACTAAGTGGTTGGATTTTTTGATCCAAGATGGAATGTTTTTTAGAGAAAATCAATTATGAATTCCAAGGAGTTCAATGAGGGAGAATCTAGTCAAGGAGAAGCACAGTGGAGGGTTGGTTGGACACTTTGGTCGGGATAAGACCATTGCCCTCGTTAGTGAGAACTATTATTGGCCACAGTTGCAGCAATATGTGAAGAGGTGTGTACAAAGTTACAGATTATGCCATATGGCCAAGGGTGTGAGACAGAGTTCATTTCATGCCCTTTCCAAAAATATGTTGTAATAGTCAATCAGGTAAACGAGCGTGAAGTTATGGCCTCGACAAGTTGCCCCCAAAATTAAAATTTGAAATAGACAGTTTTATGCGGGAAAAAGGGAAAACAGGGTATTTGAGAGAATTTTTGAAATTGTAAAAGGGCTCTTTCTTTTGTATCCTCATTTTTGGGATGAAAGTAATGAAATTTTTGGTTCTCTTACAAGAACAAAGGAATAACACCTATGTATCATTTTTTTGTGTTGTTTGATCTTCACCAATATTCAAGTTTTTTATCTTTAAATAAAATTCATTGATCTTCAATATCACTTTGTTCATGAACAAGGTTCTAGAAATGAAGTACTATTAGATATAAGAATTTTTTTCAATGCATTGACTAAACCATTGGAAAAAATATTTAAATTTTATAAAATTGATTTTGACATGAACCATGTACGCTAGAGGTATGGTCAAAACTAAAGTTTGAGTTTAAGTGTTGAAGGCTAATAATTGCAGTGTCACTTTTCAAAATTGCCAAATTAAAAAGGAAGATGAGGTATCATAGTTTATAGTCCTCATTGTCTTCTATGACTGTCATTGACTATCATTTGGGGTTTTTTGAGGGATTATATGGACAAGGTTATTGTGTCTCATGCAAAGAAACACAACAAGATCAATCTTGAAAGCGTGGGGTTTGGCTCTATCAAGGCCTTCGATAGTTTTTACAAGGTTATCTCCTTATTAAGATATGATATTTGATTCTCTTATTCCTAATCTAGCCTATCCTAATAGATTGTGGGGTATAAGGGATTGAAGGAATGTAGAAGAACAACAAAGATACCAAAAAATATATATATAATCTAACAAAGTTGATGCATCAAATATCAAATAATATTTAGTTATATAACATATGAATATGAAAATATAATTTATACCAAAAGTGGGTGTTCAAAAATATATTCATAAATAACCTATGGTTTGGATGTTGCTATATAGAGGAAATGAAGGGAATGTGATATAACTTGTTGATCATTTATAATGATACACTATCCATAATATATAGATACAAAATAAACAAATATTTTGTCCAAAATTTGTAGTTTGAATTGATAATATCAACTATACCTTATAACATTACTCATATAATTTTTAGGACTATTATTGATGTATTTGTCATGCCTTTGTCTTCAATTGACCACCTACTTTCCCTCAAATTACTACACTAAAATAATTTCAGTAGGTGATCCATAATCCTTTTATATGGTGATGCATTAATATGTCTTATCTACTCCTCCTATGAGGTCATGCACCATTATTATTAATTTATGATTTGGTTTTATTCTTCTTCTAAGATGGCTTAATCCTCTAGATGTTAGAAAATTTTTTTTCTCTTTGCTTTAGGTTTTAATATAACCTTCGAAGTATGGATTTTGCCAATATTTTAGTTTCATTGTATGATACAGGTTTCTCTTCATCGCATCCTTGGAATTTTAATTATTTTCTTCTTTTGGAGCTTTCAAAATATTTTGATCTATGACAATTTTCCTTTGCCACCATTTTCCTTCTTTTAGGACCCTAAGACCATGCAGTTTGTTGGAACTTTTCTCTTTTCATGATGATCAAAATATTTTAGAAACTTCAATATTTTAGTCCCTCATCTGCCTTTAGATATTTTGGCCATATTGAAAATTTTATCAATATAGCCCATCCATATTGATGTCATTTGGGCTAGAATATTTTATTTTCCCTATAGGTATGAAAAATTCCTTCTTTGCTTCCCACCAACTTTGTTGTTTTTTATTTCTTCCCAAGTTCTTTACAGAAAAGTTTTCAAAAATCCTCTTAAGATGACATGAACTATATATGAATACATTTATCAATATGTGAAACCTCTAACTTTAAAATTTCCCATATGCCTTTCACAACTTTTTTATACTGCTTGCCTCATTGAAGAAGCCATTGGTGTAGAGATGTTAAATCAAGAGGCTTCCTTCAATAAATTTAGGGGAAGTAGATATGTCACAATATCTCTTGATGATGAGCTTCTATGAGTCCTCTTCTACTTCCTACTCCTATTAATTCTACCTCAGCTGACTCTCCATAATGAATGCATCAAGTGAATATGCTAGAGAGATAACATATGACAATTTAGGAGCTGCAAACCTAAATCTATTTGGAATACAACTAAGTCTACTAGATTACCTATAGTTGATATTTGGGTCCAACCTTCGTCATTATAAGAGTCCTTTCATTTATCATAAAAAAGGCTCATGGACTTTTACTGATAATTGGGTTTAATTTAGTTGTCATTGAAAGAGTTGCAAGAGTATTACTATGGGCTACTAAGTATGAAATTATATTGTCTACATCACATTATATTCCTCTTTCAATGATAACTTTTTGATCTTTCTTTGGCATAGGCTTCCTAAGGGTCAAAAATGGCTCTTGGACTTTTCATCTTGTTTGTGGCTTCAAACTAGCTCTAGCTATAGTTGCTCCCATTTTACTAGTTTTACTGAGATTTCACTATACTTCCACTTATTTATTGTTTTTATAATTATATTTTTATTACTATTTGTTTCTATTGATTTACTAGTAAAAATATAAAGTTTATTTTCTTGAAAAGGTACTCTAAATTAATGAAATATAATAATATTTTTATGTCACATAAACAAAAAATTAATGAACAAAAGAAACACTCAAGTGTTTTCCAATTATCATAGTACAACAAAAAGGTTATGATGGAGAATGAAATACAATAGACCATCCAATTTTTTACCAGTCTAAAATAAACCTTATCTAAAAATGGTCAACTATACAACCATGAAAACATAACCACATAAAGGAGTAACACTTACGTTTTTATGCAAATGAAGATTTTACACCAATTTTTTTAGAGTTGTTTGTATGATCAAATTTCTAAACACAACTGATGGGATATTTTATCAAAGACTAGTTCCATATAGATTTATTGGCACTTTGTGCCCTATCCGACCTATCTCTTTGCTAAGTTGATTGGGATACCCTCTTAAATTATTGGATATCTTGTTTACTCAATCAAAGTATTGGGACATTGTTTGGTAGTCTCTACCCATACTTAGGATGATATATTTACCAAGGTGAGTCTCAAAACACTCATAAAAATCATATTACCAAAGAGGAGGTCCCAAATAATAGTATCTAATCATATTTACAATGATGGATTACCAATGTGAGCCTAAGAAACTTCAAAATAATTATATTTTTAAGGAGATGGTATATCCCTCCAAACAAAAAGAACAAGAAAATTTATACAAGTAGTGTATTATATTTTTATCTTGTAAGATATATTATTGTCTTTGCTTTTTTTTGGTATATGTGTATTCAAATATTTTGTCATATCATTAGACACAATTTTTTATGTTTAAATGATGCATTAAATCCAATATGATATTACATTGCAAAATGAGAACACAAATATGACTAAAGATACATCTCTAGTGATTATTTGCATTTGTCTGAAAGAGAGACTTTATTGAAAATTAATTGATAGTCAATTATTTTCTTATTAAGTTCTAAAGTGGATGGTTTTTCTTATTATTCAATGAAAATATTAGTATGTGTAAGAATGATTATTGAATGATGGTCTATTTTATCTTTATTGATCAAAAATCCATTGTGAAAATAAAATCTATATTCTAAGGATTAAAAATAGAAATTATTATTCCAAAATATAAACTTATTGATCTAGAATATCATTTGTTTATTATCAAGCTAAGAAAGGGTTTTAAAAATTGAGTATTATTAGCTATAACAAATAATGTTTGATGTATTAACTAAACCCTTGGAAAATTGAAAGTTTAAATCTTGTAAATATGATTTTGATATGTACCATGTATGCTTGTGGGCATGCATTAAGCACTAAATATTGAGTGGAAGTGTTGAAATATAATATTTGATGTACCAGATTTTGAAATCCCCATATTCAAATCTAAGATGAAGCACCATTAGAGTAGAATATGGTTTATGCTTCCAATTTTTTATTTTTCTATAAATAGTTTTGTGTACTCTGTGTGTTGATTCAATAGTGGAAAATTAAATAGATTCTTGTTGATAAATAACTCATAATTAAGAAAATTAAATAATATTTATAATCCTAGTGAGCAAAAAATATGAATGAAAAGGAATTACAACTAACCATTGTCAAAGTATATCATAGAATAACATGAGAGGCTTGATTGAGGAAAACTTATGGTGATCAATCCATTTATTAACCATTAGAAATTAAATATTATATAGATATATCTTGGGCCAATTATCTAACCAAGCAAAATAAAAATATGCAAAAACCTATGAATTGAGGAGTGATACTTAAGCTCCTTATTCAATAAAGATAAGTTCAACACTAGATTTAGAGGTTTGTTTATATAAATGGGATTCTATGGGATCCTTTGCCAAGACTAGCCCCAATTATAGTGATTGGTATTTTAGACCTTGTCTAACACACTTTTAGACTAGGATTGGACCTATCTCATTATCAACTTGACCAGAAAAAACTTTGAATCTTTGAATATATTGGTTACTTAGTGGTAGCATTGGGTATTATTTTGGGATATCTAATCCATGCCTAGTGTGATGGATTTATAAGGTGACATTTATTTTTTTAATCTTATCACCAAAGAGGAGGTATATCCCTCCTAACAAAAAGACTAGGCAAATACCCCCCAACAAGCATATACTAGATTTTCATCATGTTGAATGTTTTACAATTATTATCATCGAGTAAAGGGGATTAGATTTTATTATGCTAATGGACACACTTATTTGATGGAGGTCATGGTATGTCATATTTTCATTGTTAGTTGAACTCTAATAATTGTTTACAGGTGTTACATCCTATGGATATTGCATATAATAAAATCTAAAGCATGACATACAAAAACATATATAGTTTTTCACTAATACAATCTTAACTACCAATTTGTATTTATTAGTTTGTATAATGCAATATTTTTATTCTAAAAGTATGTTAGATTTTGGTGTATGAAATAAGAAACTTAGAATTATCCGTCATGAGAGGCTATTTCTAGCTAAAAATATCTTGGTTTTAAAGGAGATAAGAGACTCTAAATCCATCTCAAAGCTTATTGATATTTGCAATAAAACCAAATGCTATGATTAAAACCTTTAGTTATATCTACACAAGGCATTATGTACCCCTTAAATGTAACTCATGTTTACATATGATATTTTAACACATGGGGTATATAAAGTGGGCCATGTATTAATAAAGAATAGTATCATGTATGTAACTCCTTTGAAATCATGTACATAATCATCATATAATATGTAGTTAGGAATATTTTTTTTTGGGGAAAAAAAAATTATGCAGAATCTTAAATAATACATTCCAAAAGGATTTCCAAGTGATCCAAGCTAGCACATCATACAAAATACAATAAATCCACCAAGAAAATCCATGGATCATTCTAACAAAAACTTCGATAGGACACAAGAACCCATGACAATCAGGTTCCTCCACCTCAAAATTATCTTTCCTGGTACTCATAAATTAATTGATTAAGGAGTCTGTATTTCTCCTGATCAAGATCATTCCAGCTATTCGCTTTCCAGTAAGGGAATCCTTCAAGTGTCCACTTCGCCAAACAATCAGCCACTCTATTCCATTCTCTTAGGATATGAACAAAATAAATTTCAATAAAATTCCCAACCAAGCTCAAATTATGTTTCACTATTCTAGCCATAAAGCAAGAAACATCCTAAAAATACTTGTTGTTAAGAAGAGACACCACTATCATGGAACCAGATTCACAAATAACCCTTCTCCATCCCAAAGAAAATATTATTTCCAACGCATGAAGAATTTACAATGCTTTCATATGATTATTCGAATGAATTTCCTTGTACATAAGATAAAAAGAGGTGGATCACACCCTCACTATCACGACCAATTACTCCTATACCAGCATTACTTGGGTTACCCCTAGAACAACCATCCGTATTTATTTTGATAACAACCCTAGGGGGGGCTCCACTTCCTAGATCTATTGACCTTCAACGAACCAATCCCCCTAATAAGGCCTCTTTTTGCAGTTGATGATGATAAATAAATCTCCAATCTATTGATAATCTACCAGTCGAACGAAGTAAGAGGAGAACTCTGAATACACTTGGTATCAATTGTCTCCTTAACCATCCTTTTGACTTTGAGCTATACCTGTAAGGCTCCAAGTTGACATCCTTGAAAAATTCTTTGGTTGCATTCCAACCAAATCTGCCAAAATATGAAGGAAGGACCCAAATCTTAAGCAGTTTGAAGACATGAAGCAGAGGCAGGGGATCTACCCAAAATTTCTTAAAACTCAAAAACAAAAGTAGCATGGATGATAGGCCTTTTCCAGATCTGCCACCACAAGTTCCATACCTCCAAGTAATATGAGCATTGGAAGAAAATATAGGGAATGGTTTCCTCATTCTTTCCATTAAGAAAATATAGTGAAGACACAATCTCATCTCTTCTATGCATAATAAGGGTCTGACAAGCCAGAGCAATGGTGTATTTCCCTTTTTAATTATGGCCCCAAGAAATAATATCATAGTCTTCAACATAACAACATGGTATCTTAGCCAAAATAGAAGCCAGAGTGTCATGATCCTCAGGACAACAACCCTCTTGCCAACCCTGTGAATCCCACCAACAGTGAGTAAAATAACTTCCAAGAGGACTTTATTGTTTGAATTCAACCACCTTAAACTAGCCCGTATCAAAAAAAATATCCTGAAGAAGACGAAGGTGAGGGAAAGAAGAAAGGATAGGATGATGATTATCCCAAGAATCTTCCCAAAATAAGGCATTGTTTCCCTTATTAAAAATCCTAAAGAGACCCTACTTAATAAGCATGACACATATCTTAAGAGTGTCCCAAACAATGGAACCTTTCCTCCTCAGCTCCAATAGTAGAATCTCATCATTCGGAGCACCACCAAAATATTTGAGGCTAATAATTTTAGCCCAAAGCTTATCAGGATTACTACACCACCTTTAATAAAGTTTAGCATCCAGAGCGATACTATTCAAATAGGATTACCTCAAACCAAGATCCCCCATCTCTTTAGGGCAACACACAAAATCCCAACTGACCAGGCTCCATTTATTACAGTCCAGGTTTTCTGCCTATAAAAATTTTCTAGAAAGAGAATCAAATTATTTGAGAAAGCACTTAGGAGCAGCCAAGATAGAAAACCTATAAATAGGTAAAGCATGAAGGATAAACTTCAAAAGTGTTAATCTAGCAGCAAAGGATAGTCATCAAAAAATACAACGATTAACCCTTGATCAAAATCTATACAAAATATTTTTCTAGTAAGCCCTTCCAAGATTTTTAGACTAAATAGGAATCCTTGGATACACTAGTAAACATACCACCTGAAAACGTAGAATATCAGTAATCCTATGTTGAATCCAACCATCTATATTGAATAAGAAGATCTTTGATGTATCTTCATTAATCATTTGACCAGAGGAAGATAAGTAAATATCTAAAGCCTTCCTAAAATTCACTACTTCGTCAATTTTTACCCTTCCCATTAGAGCAGTATCATCAAAAAACTGAATATGAGACTAGGATAAAGAATTCTCCGCCCAAGACCATCCTTGGATAGCACCACGATTCTGGAAACTCTTGAGAAGTCTGCCCAAATCTTCAACCATAAGGATGAAAATATAGGAGGACAAGGGATCTCCTTGACAAATCCCCCTAGAGGCCAAGAAGAAAGTGAATGGTAAACCATTGATTAAAACTGCAAAGGAGGCTAAAGTCACACAACTCATGACCATTCAATTCAATTATACAAGAACCCAAAAGCTTGAAGGATGTTCTACAAAAAAGGCTAGCTAACCCTATCATAAGCCTTGGACATATAAAGATTAATAAACACAACATTTTTCTTAGATATATCCATAAATTGAATAGCTTCAACAACAACCACCACACCATCCAAATTTTGACAATCCTTAACAAACCCACCTTGCTCAGGGGAAATAATAAAACCAAGAACTTTCTTCAACCAATCCACAATAATCTTGGTAATAATTTTATAAGTAACATTGCATAGGAAAATACGAGGGAAAGATCCCAACGACCTAACATTTTTAGATTTAGGAATAAGAGCAAGAAAGGTTGAAATAATAGCTTTAAGCATTTTCTTATTGCCTTGGGATTCCTGAATAACTTTTAACAGATCAAAAGATAACACTTCCCAAATTTCTTAGAAAAATTCTATAGGGAAACCATCAGGTCAATATGCTTTACCTTTTTCATTTGAAAAACCACCGTTTTAAGTTCCTCCATCGATATGGGATCCATTAGCATCTTATTCATATCATTACAGACCAGCCTAGGAATATAATTCAAAATAAGCCTCATATTAACAGTATCATGAGGACCCTACTCTAAGAAAAGAGAGGAGAAGAACATGAATGCTTCATTAGAGATATCTTCAAATGATAAGAGATTTTTCCCCTGATCAGAAGTAAGTGAGACTATAGTATTACCATTCCTACGGTCTTTAACTGAATTATGAAAAAAAGGTGTTTCCATCCCCTTCCAAAAACCAGTTAATCCAAGATTTTTGCTTCCAAAAAATCTCCTCACAAAGCTCCCATTCAGCAATTTTATTAGAAATGGAAGATTCCCTTTCCAACAGATCCTTTGTCAATCCTTCATCTCTAATTTGAAAAGTGATCTCCTCTAGGATATCCTGTAGTTGCTTTTTCTTCTGAAAAATATTTCCAAAAGCAAATTTGTTCCATTGCCTGAGTTTGAATTTGACAAATTGGAGGCTTTTAAAAAAGTAAACATAGTAATGCCAAATTTGGTTTTCCCTTCGACCCACCACCTCTCCACATATTCATATAAATCCTTATCCCTGAGCCACATAAGTTGAAATTTGAAAGGCGGATTTCTTGTCAATGAGAATATCGAGGACTGAGAGAGAATTGGCTAGTGATCAGAGCCCCTCCAGCCTATAATATCTGAGAATGAAGTCTAGATATCATCAAACTAACTATATAAATTAAGGCACCAATCCAATCTTTCAAAACTAAAATATGTTCCACATCTTCTATTAGTCCAAGTAAACAACCGATTTTGAGGCTTCACATCAACAAGATTAAAGAAAGAAATATTGTACCACATCAAAGTAGAAGGACCTAAACACTCCACACCACCATTATTCTCCTCCAAGGACATGATAGAATTAAAATCCCCAACCACAATCCAAGGAGAATTAGAAGCAAGAGATTGAATGAATCTAAGATAATTCCATAAGCATATTTTACCAATAAATCATTAGGGGTATAAATATTAGATAGAAGAATAGAAGATCCAGATGAAAAGCAGGTAGAAACCACAGAGAGACAATTCCTTTTACCCACCCACCAAGAGGGAGTTAAGCTTCGTGGATCCCACAAACACGCAACACCACCCATAAAACCCTAGGCTCCAGTAACAATACAGTAACCACCTTTACATACCTTAGAAGCAATTCTAACCATATCTTCACAAGATAATTTTATTTCCTGGATGAAAACAATATCAGGTCTATGATCTCTAATCAAATTCTAAGTATCTTTTTATCTAGGGCTGCTACCAAACCCCTAACATTCCAATATATCACTTTCATTTTGGGGGAATAGATAAGTGAGAATCTAATGTCTTAACAACACCAGACTCAACTAAGGATTCTCTTATCAATTTCACTTTTTCTTGATCCTTCTTTCTTCAAGCTTTTATCACCTTCTCCATCCCACATTTTTTGATACTTTTTGGGTGAATACCTAATACAAAAGAATTTTTCTTTTTCCCTTACTCTCTAACAATATTTTCCTGGAAGGGTTCAAACCTAATCTCATCCTTGTTTTCCTCAATCAAGTTTTTAGACAAAGGGGAATGATCAAGAACTTTATGAAGACAATTTGATACCTCTTTGAACTTATCTTCATTTCCTATAGGAGGGTTACTAGGCACCACCCTTTTCTTATCAAAAGTTTATATTTTAAAAGAAATATTTAGGAAAGAATAAGTACCTAGATCTTGAATACAAGCATCCATATCACCTCTATTCCAGACTTGATCCTCAACATGCAACTCCTCAAAAGTCTCAAGCACATCAAATATGTTACCCAAACCTCCCTTTCAATCACATTTATTATGATGAACAAAAGGCCTAGATCTTGAACAAGACTTAACAAGAATAAATACATAAGAATTGGGCATCTCATTAATGATAGGAGTTTTTCCTTTTACCTTTGTAGATGCATCTTGAAAGTCAAATGAAGAGGATGAAGGTTGAGAATTCACTTTCTTACAATTTCTCTAAATATACTCATATTCATGGCATATACGACATAGAAATGGGAGAGATTCATAATCTAATTGTTGGACCCAAGACATGTTTCCCAGTTTAATCTCCAATGATTCAGGCAGTACATTATTCAGATCTAATTCAACACAGAGCCGTGCAAAAAAAGCAAATTTTATATCCAAAGTTTGGCAATATGGACCAACTGATTTTCCAATAATATTTTTAATAGAATGAAGAATATCTAGCCTTCAATATTCCATAGAGAGTCATGGAAAATGGACCTAAACAAGAACCCTAGAAGGCCTCTCCTCCACCAGATCAAATACTAAATGCCAGGGTTTGATAAATAATCTAGACTGATTGTGAAAGTAAGGACTCCCCTAGAACACTTCACTACGATCTGCCATACGGGAGAACACCACAATAAAATACCCATTATATGTAAGAATAATATCTAGATCACCTTCAGGGCTCCAATTTCTCCTAACCCAATTTTCTAAAAAAGGCATAGAAATTTTGAGACCCATGAATTTGCAAATGAGCGCATGATCAAACAAATATAAAACATCATCCACAATAGAATCGGGACTGATAACCAAGACATGACGATATTTGATTTTCTCCAAGCATCCATTATTCTTCGGCTTCAAAGTCGAAGAGGAATTAGAAACATGATCAAGGGTTACATGCAGTAAAAAAATCATGGTATTTACATGATCATAAGAAGAGGTATCCTTATTCAAAACAACATACTTAAAAGATAAAGATCGGGGGTCACCAGAACCCCCCGAAGCTGCCATATCTAAAGCCAAACTACAACACACCTTTCACCAGCCAACATGTTGGTTTTCACAGAATTTTTTAGCACTGACCTGAAACCCTCTAGTTAGAAATATTATCATAGAATACTAAAATAGAATATTATCATAGAATATTGACATAGAGTGTCAAGAAATATACTTGTAAATATTATAAAAACAAAAAAGTGTAACGCCTTTGGAACTATTGAATATTTTAAATATTTTAAAAGGAGGTTTCTCCCTCAAAGAGGCCAATAATAATAATATTATTTGTCCTAAATTTCTACATTTGCTATTATTCTAAATTTCTATATTTTATTTAAATATTTTTTGTATTAGATATGTAATATTAGTATTGTTTTTGTCAATAATACTTATAATTATAGTTTAAATTATCTTTTACTAAATTTTGTATCTCAATAAAACTTAGAACTATGAATTTCAAGGTGAAATATTCACAGGAGAAGAAGTTCATTATAATTTGTATTAGAGTGCTTTCTAGGGTATGGTAAGCTTATCCAATGAGTAAATGTTTTTTGTAATATTTGGTCTATAAGTTAAAAATGGTGCTTTAGTCATTTTAAAATATCATGGAGGAGCTATCTTTTTTGGCCTTAAACATCACCCATATACCCTAGCCTTAGACAACACCTGTATATCGATTTTAGCTTCCACGTACCTTGTGCATATTAAAAACCCTTTTCAAAAACTTTGATCCAAACCTTTAAATATAGGATGTTTTTCGGCCATGTAACTATCCATAGTGCACCAAGAACAACACTCGAGAATATTACCCTCTCATATTAATTAGAGAGGTAAGTAGTGTGCCCAAGGATATATGCTATATTTTAGCTAGGTAGTGGCCTAAAATATTGGTTTATGGATTATCAATCACTACTATAGTATATTAGAGTGTAATAGAAAGTACAAACACTTTAGCTCTGATGACCTCCCTTTCTTGAACTATGAACTACATGAAACACCCTTCAATCAAGGAATGTTTGTGATCACCTTTCATTTTGACCTTGAAGCACTCCATAGGTATCAATGGTTACAAAAACAAGTCTCAAACATTTCATGGATACATACCATATCCCTCACCAATATCCAATAAACTCCTTGGAATATTTGGCTTGTTAAAATTTGAAGACTTTACCAGAGCCCTCACCAACATCTAATAAACAAGTATCATACCTGAATATATCATGGTTTTTGAGAAGATAGCCAACAAAACTAAAGGTCTTCGAAATGTCTACTTCAATATTTGTTTCATCAATGGCCTTAGAGAAGAAATAAAAATTGAGGATCAAATTCTCAAGCCGACCACATACATGATTTACATTGGGTTTCTATGGGGTTAGCTAAACTTCTAAACCCTTAACATTCTAGAATTGAACATCTACACCCACACATAATAATGCTCCAAAGGATCTAATAGTCAAGAGGCTAACACTAGTTGAGACGGCCAAGCATTTAGCCATAGGACTTTGTTCTTATTGTAATAAAAAATGGGTTGCAGGACATAAATACAAAACATAGTGTTTTACTTCTACATATGAGAATTGTTTTACTTCTATAGAAGCATGAGATAAATTTATGGACTGAATAGAAGAGCAATTAGAATCGATGGAGAAAGAACTCCCACTCAACACACCGGTCAAGAAAACTCCTACACTTTCTTTAAATGCTATGATAGAAATATTGACACCCGAATGCATGACAACCCAATATTTATTCAAACAGTACAAGATCTTAGTACTATTGGACTTTGGTATTATTTCATCTATGGATGTTATATTGGGATGTCAATGGTTAAGAACTATAGGGTTTTTATTATGGTCCGTTATATGAAGTTCATAGTCAACAATAAAAAATACATCATCCAAGGTATAAATGAAGGAAAACCTAAGGTCATCACAACCCATCAAATGCAATGATTGATTAAGAAGGGTCATAGGGTAGTGATTCATAGGTTTTGCTACATATAATTATGTATTTTAATGGATGAAAAGGTACCTCCAAACTTTTTAACTATTCTCCAAAGGTACTTTATATCATTTTTATCATCATTGTAAATAAGAACAAGGGTTTGATCCATTTTACTGAGCAAGTCTAGCACTTTGGTGAAAATCAAGCAAATCCCTCCTAACTAATCATTAGATTTATCATGTTAGTTGTAAGCTCTTTATTTTGTATGTCAGAATGAAAATGTTATATGACTACGAAAGTGTTGTATGAAGTTTTATACAATGCTTCCACACGTGTGAAAATGTAGTTGTATGATACTTTTATAGAGGAAGATACAAAAACATAGTTGTAAATAACTTTTGTAGAGGGAGGTGCAAAAAATATAACCAAATAATATTTTTGTAAAGTCCTTTGAAATGGGTAAAAGGTGCTAAATTTTGCTCTGTTTTAGATCCAAAGTGTGCATATCATAATTTTCTAAGGTTTTTATAACTTTAGATTAGATTCTATCAAGGATTGTGTTAATGCTTAAAATATATCACTTGTAGGTGATAACATTTATTTAAAGTTCTTATTTCAAGCATAATTTATAGATTAGTAGGCAAATGCTATTATTTAATTTGATTTTATACCCTTTTATATCATTTTGTAATAGAAACTCTCAAACTTGCATCACCAAATTGGGCATAATAGCTTACTCAATATTTTGGTATTTAGACATGGAAAAAAACTTGGATGTAGTTGTATTTATCTTTTAAGATAATATGCATTGTTAATGACACTCTTTTTAACCCTTTTTCTTCTCTAAAAGAAGAGAAAAGTGTCATCTAAATATCCATAAAATGTTTGTTTTGTTTGTATTTTAAGAACCACTTTCCTTACTAGAATTGTTCTTCATTGTTTCCTATTTTGAAAGAAAAAGACTTTCCATTTCTTGCATTAGTTGAAAAAAAGGTACCTTAGACTTATGACATTGATTATGTCTAATACCATTCACATTATATTCCCTATTATTTACATTTAGGTATCCAAAGGAGAAAATCGTATGTAGTTTGCATCCTTAGTTAGCTCTCTTACCCTTGTGTGCACAATATTTGATTTTATTTGAAAAGGAAGATGAAGATATTTAGTTTCTTACATACATTAAACGTTAAAATCATGTAGAATTAAAGATCTTGTCTTCTTGCACTATTGTTTCACATGCATTGCATCCTTATTCTCGTGCATCCTATAAATTGAATCTAACTCTTAGGTGTTTGTCAGAAATAACTCACAAAATATAGTTTTAGGTTGAATCTATAAACATCCTTGGTGAACTCGTTCTCTTCAAAACCACCAAACATTGAGGGCATAAACGCTTGTCCTCAATCCAAGGTGTGGTGATTGGATCCCTACTTTTCATGACATATTATAATAACTGAATATATCCCCAAAATAAAAATAAATAAAATCATATTGATAGTCTCAACAAGGACACCATAATAGCAAAAGATATTGGGCTTTCCTAATGAAAATCCAAGTTCAATTCATAGGAAGGGTGGCCCCTATATGCCCCCAAGTTTTCAACCGATTAAAAAAATTACATTAATAGCCCTAAGGGCTAGGTGGATTGGTAAGTTCTAGTGTGGTTGGGCACTTACCAAGAATATACCTAGGTTCAAACCTTGGTGGTGCCATTTTTCAAAGGCAGTAGTCTGTTATGAATCCTCTAAATATGCACCAAACCGATGATAATGGTACTAACCCTGAGCAACTGATGGTCTAAGTGCTAGTGTAGTTGGGCACTTACCAAGAAGATACCTAGGTTCAAACCTTGGTGGTGCCATTTTGCAAAGGCAAAAGTCTATTTTGAATCATCTAAATGCGTACCAAACTGATGATGATGGTACTAACCCTGGGAAACCTCTAAATGCGCACCAAACCAACAACGATGGTACTAACCCCGAGCAACCGATGGTCCCCATATTATAACGGGTCAACAAAAATGAGACGAGTAGGTTTCTTGGGAGTAGTTCCTGTGGTTTGAATTTTGCGTTGGCCAGTTACTAAAAATAGTGGTTGTAATCAACTCTTACAAAAAAAATCACATTAATAATAAAATACATCTCTAGAAAATAAAACAAGAATTTATGCATTCTTTTTTCTATTAATTTTGGACATTGTCTCCTTTTTTCATGGACACTTTTCGTTCTACAATAGGATATTTATATTTCTTTAAAAATGATATTGATTTTATTATATTAATTGAAAATGTAAAAATAAAATATATAATATAATAACATAAGATTAATAAATTTATCAAGTTAAGTTAAAGTGGTTGAAAATATAAAACAAACATTAAAATTTAACAAAAATCTTAGAGGGGAACAACACATCAGCTTTGGCTATTCTTAAGGAGAGGAGGTTGAAGGTTCAAACCACGGTGTGGGTGAGTGTGTAAGTGTGTAAGGGGGTGTATGGCTGTGTGTTTGGTCCTTGTTAATAAGCTCCGCTGTCACCCTTATTAGAGGTCATGGTTGGAATGAGATGCCTAACCTAAACGTTAGTCAAAAGATTTCTCATACTAACCTCAATATGAAAAAAATTAAAAAATAAAAATAAATAACTTGTACAGGGAGGGGTGCCTGTATAATCATCTTATATAAAGCAGGATGCTTCACATTAAATAAAATGTCTTATGATTTATCCTCATTGTTAATAAGGACAAATACAGCGGCTTAGTCCCATCAAAACAGGAAACAGAATGGGTGCAATCGTTTATTATTAATAAGAACAACAGAGCCGCCTTAATCCCCTCGAAACAATCCTGGCTCAGAAACCAACACGCGTTGAAACTTATCGGTGTAGCAAACAGAGCTAAGATTTGACGTTTTTAAAGTTATTTAATGGTATTTTATTATGGACACTTTACTCTTGCCTTCTGCAAAACCGTTCTTAGGGTTAATGAAAAAGCTATCCACTCACATGGGAATTTTATAGAATTGGCTTGTATTCAAAGCCTACGTACGTAAGTGTTGTAGATATGCATTAAACGATACGTCTCCATCGTTAAAGGAAGGGGCGGCCATTTATTCTGTGAGACCATTACTGAGTTTTCGACCTACGGGCCGTCTCCATCATTAAAGGAAGGGGCGGCCATTTATTCTGTGAGACCGTTACTGAGTTTTAGAATTCAATTGATTTGTACGCAGTGACCACCTTGTCCGTGAGGAACGGCAGCTGACTAGTACGAGAAAACTACTAAATTCAGGACAAGAAATATCCAGAAGCGTAAACAAGACTTTGAGAATTGTACTCAGATTTTCTTTCTTTTTTGGTGGAATTTAATACAAAACATCAAAAAGCCATCCAAACAAAATCTATATCTACTCAATAACCCTTTAACATGAAATCTAATACTTAACGATGTCAAAATAAAATAACCCTTTTCGTTATGGATATGCCTGCACAGAAGCCAATGGGTATCTAATGGTAGAAAGAATTATTAGATATAGCTGTGGCAAATAAGTAGACAGTCTACCTGGTGCCGAAGCACTGTTCAAAGAGTTTGCCCCTATCCGAGAAGATTAGGACACCCACTTCAGCCTCGCACATGATAGAAAGCTCTCGTGCCTTCTTCACCAAGCCAGAACGTCTCTTTGAGAACGTCGCCTGCCTATGACTTCTATTTTCAATCTTTTTCACTGGCAATTTGTTCCGCCCCATCCTTTTCTTCAAATCTTTGATTGATCGTTAGTTACAGGCAGCTTTCTCTTGCTGTGAGTATCCACAACCATAAACACAAATTTTCTCAAAAAGGTATGCATTTGCTTCAATAATGCAGAACCATAACAGGAATATAATATTCATATAGATTGTGCATAAATAAACCATCAGCGTGTACGTATTACCCAACATAAGAAAAATATTTACCAAATGCATCGTTAAATTGTCCACAAAAACTTACGCAGATATTTTGACGGAAGTTCCGAAAGATTTTCTAGATTTTGAACCAGGAAAGAAATCGGAACATGCACTCCGTTCCTATTTTGGACCAGGAAAGAAAGCAAACAATGGTTGCCCGTACACAGAATCTATTTACATAGCATTCGTATCTGTGTGAAAACTTATCGAGAGTTGATTCTCGAAAGTGGTGCAAGTTTTAACCTTACGCGTGAAGCAAAAAGTGGGTCTGACAATCAATTATATTCCCTGGACCAAATACTAAAAGTAGGTCATACGTCGGTGGATGGTACATTGCACCGTAAAAGCTATCGTGAATAGTGCACGAAAATTGGTGAAAGCATGTGGAGCAGAATTGTCGACAGGTATTTTAGCCCATGTTCAGTGCAAGCAAAATAAATACTGATTCCAATTTACTTGAGTCGAAATGCTATTTATTTGATTAAGAGCTAAATGATCAATAATAAAAACTACACATTGATTAATCGACACTGACATGACATTAGATTAAGATATAAAGGTTACTTACAATTGCTAAACCCTTTCCTATAATATATGAGGCATAAAGGACTTAGTAAAGGCTTATCCATTATAAGGTTTAACAATCGGTCCATATAGATAATTACATCAATGTACATCACATATAATTATTATATGTACGATTACAAGTGATTATATCACATTATTAGCTTTGCACAATAAATGTAGATTACACAACTCTAAACAATTTTTATTGATTTTTTTTACATAAACATCTTAAATTTTTTTAATATTGAAATAAGTATAAGACAAACTGATACATAAATTGCCTTCAAATTTTTAATTCAAAAAGTAGGGGAGTAGGAGTTGAGGGACAAGAAGGTGGTATTTCATTGAGCATTTGCATTCCTAATAAGAGGTTTTCTTCCCAATGAAGGCTTCCTCTACAAATCTTATCTCCATATTTTCATATATGCTTTTATTTACTTCATGTTAAAGTAAACTTGGTGGCATTATGAATATTTAAAAATATATATATAATTTATTTGAAAAAAAACTATAGTATGACTAAATAGCAAAAATGCATTACTAACCAATACTTATAATCCATAATAAATATGTTGATGATTTAAACATTGGATCATTAACTCTTGCATATAATGGCATAGACATAAAAAAATAAACAATAACAAGAAAAACATATATTACACAATAGAACACCATTATGTTCATGAGTAGAAGTAGAATATTGAGACAACTCAATATCTAAAGTAGAATACAGCTAAGGTGATTGATTGAAGACTATGATAACATGTTATGTAAATTGAAACACATCATATTAAAGTACTCAATTTTCTAACTTCAACAACTCACTCCAAACTAAGAAATAAGATTGTGATAAACATAAATACATAAAAAGTATATACACATCACTATATCACATCAATATAGGTAGATAAATGCATATGACATCCCTGATTATTATTAGGATTTATAATAATATCATGAATTGGAATTACATAATATTGGTATTATATAACAATAATAATCACACTTCAATGACAACCTTTCATATTTATCCAAAATATTTCTGAAATAGACAAATATTTCTTTGCTTAAAATTTTTATGATAATGTTGCAATATTCAAGCTCAATTACTTATTACTAATGATGTTGCCCTATATAACAATGATATATATTGATATGCATTTTGTGAACATAAAATATTTGATTCTTGACAACTTAAATAATGCTTCAACTATCATGATATATCATAGTAATCTACTTTTAATGAATTTTTATCTTAAAATATATTGATCTCAACCATATAGACTCTATTGATCTCAACAAAATATATTGTATAACATTAAATTAATCCATTAATATTATGTATTACTTACCGTAAAGATATTTTTAATATAGATTACAATGATGAGCACTCATACTCCATCATAATATTTTGAATATAACATTATGTTATATAGCCTATTCTTAAAATAATAAAACTTAAAATATTTATCAACCTATGTATACCAAGATTGTGGTTACTTTTGGTCCCTTATAATGAAAATTTCAATTTGCACACTATTTTTCTTGGTATCTCCTCATAGTTTCATGTTGGCCATATATATTTATTCATTAATATTACCAAAAAAAAATTTTTTTTTCCATTCTAATGATTTTAAGCTTGAAAAGTATTGTCACTAGTATCATTGTTTTGATATTATTAATGTTGGTAACTAGAGAAAAAATATCCATAGTGAATTCATTCCTTCTAAGTATATCCTTCAACCAATAATCCTTTCTAATTTTTCCAAAATCTACACCAACAGTAAATTTGTCTTATACATCCATTTATTTCCCAAAAAAATACCTATAAATAGGATGTCTAGACAAATTTTAAATGTGTACCAAGAGTTATACTCATTTTCATGGTTTCTTTCAATTTCTTTTGATCCTTTTTCTCATCATGATATTCAAATCATAATTATCTTGATGATATGGTCACAAATGAATAGTTTACATACTAAATATTCTCTTTAATTTATTTATATTTATTATAGTTATATTGACTAATTTTTATCTTTTCATCTTCATAGTATACAATTTCTCACTATCATGACCTCTTCGAATTACTTTTTTCAACTTAAGCAACTTAAAAGTACCTCTTACATCATTGTGTTCAATTTAAAACCATGAAAGATGATGCAAATAAATTTATTAGATTCATTCATTAAACAATAGATCCTCGCTAATGGAGGTATCCCTAGCATATAGATCATAAAACCTATAGCCTTTCTTCCCATCACAATACCTAAAAAAGTTATTTTAACTATGATGTCAAGTTTTTCATATCTCATATTTTTTTTATAAATAGTCATAAGTTGGATAACTAAATACTTTAAAGTAATTGATTTTAGGCTTCATTAATTTTCACATCAATGAGATATAAGTTATACAGCTAAATACTTTGAAGTATTTCATCTTATACTTCAATATTTTTTAAACCATGGAGTGCATTATTTTTATATATTGTTGTGACTTTATATTTTGGAGCACTAAATACTAACACATTTTTACACTTACATTCCAATGCCATGACTCCATAGTTTATTGTAAAAAATGATCTAAATTATTCTTATTTTAATACTTTGAAGTTCATGTCAATGAATCTCTTCATAATTATATAGGATCATAATAAATTGTAAGGACACCATGCTTTTATAAAATCTTATTTAAAAAATAGTCCATGAAGAGAAATAATTTTGTCATGACCTGTCTTGATAGGAATTTTTTCCTAATAGACTATGTATTGATAAATGACTATTTGGTACCTAGTTGTGATGCATTTGGATAGTTATGCAATATTTATATTGATTTATCCTTGAGGAATATGGTACTTTTAATGTGTTGTTGATGTGCATGACCATGTACACTCATGGGTGGAAGAGGTAGAATCGACTACCGTGGGTGGGAGAGGTAGAATCGACTATCGTGGGTGGGAGAGGTAGAATCAACTACAGAGAATCAACCATCGAGAATTATTGGATATATTGGTTACTTATGGTAGAATTGCATATTATTTTGGGATATCTAATCTATGCCTAATGTGATGGATTTCTAAGGTGAAACTATTTTTTTCACCAAGGAGGAGGTATATCCTACCTAAAAAAATGATGAGGCAAAAAGCCCCCAATAATTATACATTAGATTTTTCATCAGGTCAAATATATTATAGGTATAGTCATTGTTATAATTAAGTAAAGTAGAATCAAATTTTATTATGTAACTAGACACAATTATCTAATGGAGGTCATGGCATGTCCCTTTTTCATTCTTATTTGAACTCTGGTAAGTGTTTATAGGTGTTACATCCCATGGATAAAATTTAGGCATACAACAAAATCTATAGCATGGCATACAAAAGTATACATACTTTTCACTAATAAAAATATTTAATACAACCCTAAATACCAAAATTATATATATTTATTACTTTGTATAATGTAATATTTTATTATAAAAGTGCGTTAGATTCTTCTATATTAAATAATAAACTTGTGATTATCCCTCAAGATAGGCTATTTCTAACTTTAAAAATTAGGTTTTAAAGGAGAAAAGAGACTCTAAATCCATCTTGGAGCTTATTGATATTTGCAACAAAACCAAATGCTATGATTAAAATTTTTAGTTATATCTACACAATGCATATAGGTATTACATACCCCTTAAATGTAGCTCATGTTGGTATATGATATTGTAACACATGGGGCATGTAAAGTGGACCACATATTAAGAAAAAAATAAGTAAGGTGTGTCATAGTATCACGTATGTAACTGCTTAGAAATCACAAGTAATCATTATAGAATATGTAGTTAGGAATAATGGCATAGAATACTAGCATAAAATATTATCATAGAACATTGTGATAGAGTGTCAAGAAATATGCTTGTATATATTATAAAAAGGAAAGAGTGTAACACCCTTGGTACTATTGAAGATTTAAAATATTTTGTAAGGAGGTTACCCCATTGAAGAGGCTAGCAATAGTAATATTATTTTTCCTAAATTTCTATATTTTTAATTATTTTAAATGTCTATGTTTTATTTAAATACTTCTACTATTGGATATATAATAATAGTGCTATTTTTTCAATAATACTTGTAATCATAGTTAGAATTATCTTTAGCACTAAATTTATTATCTTAATATAATGTACAACTACAAATTTTGAGGTGAAATATTCACATGAGAAGAAGGGGTTCATTATAAGTGGTATTTGAGCACTTTCCATAGTATGGTAAGCTTTCGTTGTGAGTAATTTTTTTATATAAATCTTGATCTATAGGTTAGAAATTATGCTCTAGTCAATCAAAATGTCATGGAGGAGCTATCATTCTTGGCTAAGCTAGATTACCCATAAAGCATATAATAAAATGAGGGGTGATCATACTTCATTACACAAGCCTCAAGCAACACTTGTATATGGATTTAAGATTCCATGTATCTTACGTATATTGAAATACCCTTTTTAGAAAGTTTGACCCAAAAATTCAAATATAGGAAATTATTTTATCATGTATCTATCCATAGTGTACCAAGAATAGCACTTGGGAATATTACCCTTCCATACATATTAGAGAGATGTGTAGTGTATGTAAGGATATGAACTATATCCTACCTAGGTAGTGGCCTAAAATATTGTTGTATACATTATTAATTGCTATTGTAGTATATTAGAGGATAATAGGAAGTACACACACGGGAGCCTAGATGACCTCCCTTTCTTGAACTATGAAGTACATGAAATACACTTCAATCAAGAAATTTTTGTGCTTGCCTTTCATTTTAAAAATGAAACACTCCATAGGTATCAATAGTTTTAAAAACAAATCCCAAATATTCCATGGATACAATTCAAGAGTGAATTCTAGGGTTATGCGTAAGGGGTCGACCCCAAAATGTATTTATAAAAATGAGGTAAATTAGTTTTGAAATCCAAGTGAATAGTGTCGAAAATCATGTAGAAGGTCCATTATTATTAGGGGTAATGCTGGCAATTTAAACTTAAAATGGTCAAATTATTATAAAATTGGGGTAAGTTGACCCAAAAAAAATTGCACCCAAAACGTTAGGCTAATGGGCCCCAGTCAAGGGTCCCTAATATTAACCAAATCCAAATTAAAAAAATCCAAATATTGATTAATTAATAATGATTAGCCATTATGCATAGCCATGGTGAATTCCTTGATAGATTTCACTTATGAAAATTTAAATATTTTATTAGATCCCTCACCAACATCTAATAAACAAGTATCATAGCTATATATCATGGATATTGAGAAGATAGCCAATAAAATTGAAGGTCTTCCAAATATATTCTTCAAGAGTTGTTTCATCAATAACCTTAGAAAATAAATCAAAATTGAGGTTCAAATACATACGCCAATCACATACATGATTCCCACAAGGCTAGTTAAACTTACAAAAATCAAATAGAATACCCAATGGAGAGACTCTAAATCCCAATATTGTAGAATAGAACTTCTACACCCACACATAATAATGTTCCAAAGGATCCAATAGTCAAGAGGCCAACACCAGTAGAGATGGCCAAGCATTGAGCCAAGGGAATTTGTTATTATTGTGATGAAAAATGGGTTGCAAGACAAAAATACAAAACATAGGGTTTTCCTTCTAAATATGGAATTTTTTTGACTTCTCCTATAGAAGCAAAAGATGAATTTGTGGAGTGAGTAGAAGATCAATTGTAATTAGTGTAGGAAGAACTCCTACTTGATACACTAGAAAAGAAAACTCCTACATTTTTTATAATCCTAAGATGGGAATATTGACACCCCAATGCATGATAGTCTAAGTTTTCTCAAATAGTACAAGGACTTAATACTATTGGACTCTAGTAGCATAGATAGCTTTATTGATCCTAGTGTAGCCAAGAGAGTAGATTATTTCATCTATGCTCATGATCAAACCAACGCTAGAGTTGTCAATAAAAATATCATGACCTCTAATGGGAAGTGTTGAAATACTCACATATGCATTGGTGACTACCAATTTCAAATTGATCTCTATGTATTTTTATTAGGAGGCATGAACATTATATTGGATGCACATGGTTAAGAAATTTGGGGCTTGTGTTGTGGGAATTTTTAAAGCTTTAGATGAAATTCGTAGTCAATATTAAAAAACACACCATCCAAGGTATAAATGAAGAAAAACCCAAGGTCATCACAACCCATAAAATGTAATGATTGATTAAGAACAATCATAGGGAAGTGATTGATAAATTTTTTCTAGATATAACTATGTATTAGAAAAGATGTAAAAATACCTCCAAACTTGTTGACCATTCTTTGAAGGTACTTCATATCATTTTTATCATCACCATAAAGGATAATAGGGGTTTGATTTGTCTTATTGAGCATGCCTAGCACTTTGTTAAAAATGAGCAAATCCCTCTTAACTGATTTTTGGATTTATTATGTTGGTAATAAACTCTCTTTGTTATGTAGTTCCAAATGAAAATATTGTACGACTATAAAAGTGTTGTATAAAATTTTGTATGATGCTTCCACACAAGTGTAAAAATGTAGTTGTATGATAGTTTTGTAGAGGAAGACATAAAAGCATAGTCATACATCGCTTTTGGAGAGGAAGGTGCAAAAATTGTAATCAAATGATATTTTTGTCGAGTCATTTAAAATGGGTAAAAGGTGCTAATTTTTATTCTATTTCAAATCCAAAGTGTGCATATCATGATTTATAAGGTATTTATAGCTTTAGATCATATTCTATAGAGGATTGTGTTATTGGTCAAAATCTATCACTTGTAGATATAAAATTCTATTAAAGTTGTCATTTCTAGTATGATTTATATATTAGTAGGTAGATGATGTTAATTAATTTAATTTTGTAGCCTATTATATCATTTTGTAATAGAAAATTTCAAACTTGCGTCACCAAATAGGGCATAATAGCTTACTAGACATTTTAGTATTTAGGCATGAAAAGAAACTTGCATGTAGTTGTATTTGTATTTTAAGGTAATTTGCATTGTTAATGGCACTCCTTTAAACCTTATTCTTCTCTAAAAGAAAATAAAAGTGTTATTTCAATAGCTATAAAATACTGGTTTTGTTTACCTTTTAAGAACTACTTGCTTTACTAAAAGTGTTCTTCATTGTTTTCTCTTTTGAAAGAAAAAAGACTTTCCATTTCTTTTATTAGTTGAAAAAAGGTACCTTAGACTTATGATCTTTATTATGTCTTGTTCCATTCACATTATATTCCTTATTGTTTACATTTAGACATCCAAATAAGAAAAGCACATGTAGTTCGTATCCTTACTTAGCTCTCTTACCCTTGTGTGCACAATATTTGATTTCATTTGAAAAGGAAAAATAAAGGTATTTAGTTTCACATGCATTGCATTGTTGTTTCACATGCATTGCATCCTCATTCTCTTGCATCCTATAAATTAAATTCAAACCTTAAGTGTTTGTCATAAAGAGCTTACAAAACATAGATTTAGGTTAAATTTATAAAACATCCTTGGTGAACCCATTCTCTTCAAAACCACCAAACATTAAGGACATATGTGCCTGCATTTCCAAGATGTGGTGATTAGATTCGCACTTTTTACAATAGTTTAATAACTAAATATGCCCCAAAATCAAAAAAAATATAATACAACACATTCTTGGTAAATAATACAAGAATATATATACTTTATTTAGCTATATATTTTAGAGGACATTTTTTTTTTTGTTAAGTAGCGTTTGTATTTACAGCGGGTTTTAACTAGGATCCCAAAACCTGATTACATAAAAGTTGGTAATAACATGCCGAGAATAAGCCATTACAACAAAATTCTGGGCCCAAGCCACCAATACCCTAAAAATGAAAAACAAACAGAAATCCCACCCAGCGGGAACAGGTAAATTTGAACAATCCCACCCAGTGGGAAACCACCAAAGAGTTGGTAATAACATGCCGAGAATAAGCCATTACAACAAAATTCTGGGCCTAAGGCACCAATACCCTGAAAATGAAAAACAAACAGAAATCCCGCCCAGCGAGAATAGGTAAATTTGAACAATCCCGCCCAGCGGGAAACCACCAATTTCGAAGGAAGGTAAGTTTGAAGATCCCCCCAGTGAGGAGTAGCTGAAAACCGCCATCGTGTAAATCTCGCCCAACAGGAAGCAGCAAAAAACCATTATAATACAAATCCCGCCTAGCGGGAAGCAGTCAAAAAACCATCAAAGAGTGAATCCCGCCCAGCGGGAAGCAGCAGAAATCCATCCCAGTGTAGATCCCGCCCAACAAAAAGTAGCAAAAACCTCTACCAAGTGAATCCCACCTCCCGAGAAAACCAGCAAGAAATGAGAAAAACCCGCCCAATGGAAAACCTAGCGGTTTTGGAGAATCCCGCCCCGTGGGAGTAGAGGACACTTTTCATTGTAATGTTTACCATTGAATATTTATGTTGCTTTAAAAGTGATATTGTTTTATTATATTAATTGTATTATAATAATAACTGAAAATTAATAATTTTATCAAGCTGAGTTAGAGTGGTTAAATAAATTATCTTAAAAATGAATATTAAGAATGAAGATAGGTTAAGTGATTGAAAAAATTCTTATCTTAAAAAAGAACATCAAACAAATAAAATAAACATAAAAATTTAACAAAATTCCATTAAAAATAAATTACTTGTACAAGTGGGGTGCTTGTATAATCATCTTATATAAATGATGGATGCTTGACATTAAATAAAATGTCTTGTCCATAAGGACAAACAGTGCCGCTTCGTCCCATCAAAACAGGAAACAGAATGGGTGCAGTCGTTCGTTATTGAATATAATAATAAGTACAACAGAACGACTTTAATCCCCTTGAAACAATCGTGGTTCAAGGACGGTAAAATAAGGAAACCAACCCAAGTTGAAACATATGGTCATTCTAGCAAACAGAGCTGAGATTTGACGTTTTTAAGTTATTTAGTTGTATTTTGTTACGTACACTTTACTCTTGCCTTCCCCTAAACCGTTCTTAGGGTTAAGCAAAAGGCTATCCTCTCACGTAGGAATTGTATAGAACTAGCTTGTTTTAGATATGCATTAAACCATACGTCTCCATCGTTAAATGAAGGTGCGGCCATTCAATCTGTGAGACAGTTATTGAGTTTTCGACTGACGGGCAAGCAGAAATATTTCGTTCATCTTATTCTTCCCATTGTAGGAGCCCTTCTTAGTCCGGAATTTATCGATGATGGGATTATAATTCATCTTTGTACGCAGTGCCCACCTTGTCCGTGAGGAATGGGAGCTGACTAGTACAAGAAAACTCAAGTGTAATGACTAAGTTCAAGACAAGAAATATCCACAGACATAAATAAGACTGAGAATTGTACTCAGATTTTCTTTCTTTTCGGTTGGAATTTAACACAAAACATCAAAAAGCCATCTAAACAAAATCTATATCTATTCAATAACCCTTTAACATGAAATCTAGTATTCAACGATGGCAAATTAAAATAACCCTTTTTGTTATGGATATGCATGTATAGAAGCCAATGAGTATCTAATGGTGGAAAGAATTATAAGATATACATTGACATAAATTACAACAAAAGGTTTAACTGGGGCATATAAGTCGACAGTCTACCTGGTGCCTAAGTTGTGTTCAAAGAGTTTGCCCCTATCCGAGAAGATTAGGACACCCACTTCAGCTTCGCACATGGTAGAAAGTTCACGTGCCTTCTTCACCAAGCCAGTACGTTTCTTTGAGAACGTCACCTGCCTATGACTTCAATTTTCAATCTTTTTCATTGGCAATTTGCTCCACCCCATCAAGTTGTTAACAACTACATTATTTTTTTTTAGTAATTGATAAGAGTAAGGTTTAAATCATAGGAGCTCTTCCCATCAAACATCAAACATATTTCGCTTATTGTTGACGTGAAAGGGACCAACTGTCGCCCCTAATTCTTGACCAAAGATAACTCGTTATTGTTAGCGGTAAGGAACCATCGATCTTTATATTAAGATTGGTACCATCATGGTTGTATTTGATTGATCGTTAGTTACACAGCTCTCTTACTGAGTATCAACAACCATAAACACAAGTTTTCTCAAAAAAATGTTTGCATTTACTTCAATAATGCACAACGATAACAGCAATATAATAATCCTATAGAATGTGCATAAATGTACCTTCAGGCTTTATGTATCACCCAACATAAGAATCTATCCATACATGCACTCCGTTCTACCCGGTAAAGAAGCAAACAATTGTTGCCCGTACACAGAATCTATGTACACAGCATTAATTTGTTCGTGAAAACTTATCGAGAATTGATTCTCTAAAGCGGAGCAAATAAAAAAAAAAATTGTTACTCAAAGTGGGTCTGACCATCAATTATATTCCATGGACCAATGACTAAAGAGCACGTCATACATCTGTGGATGGTACATTGTACCGGAAAACCTATCCTGAATTATGCAAGAAAAATGGTGAAAGCATGTGGAGGAGAAATCTCCACTGGTATTTTGGCCCATGCTCAGTGGAGGCAATATATATACTGATTCCAATTTACTCGAATCGAAATGCTATTTATTTGATTAAAAGCTATATATATATATATATATATATATATATATAATCCCCTCGCCTAACCACCGTTTCACGTACTCTTAAAAATTAAAAATAAAATAAAATAAAATGTATGTAACCTTAGTACGTAAAAACTAGATCAAAACTGAAGGGCTCGGCTTGTTTGATTGGAAAGTGATCTATAACCATATTTGGATGGTGTTGGTTGAAATGGATTTTTTTTAAACGATAATTAAAATAAATTTTATATTTTAAGTGTATTTTGTTCGATTTAAAAAGATTTTGTTTGATTTTATTGGAAAGCGGTTGATTTTAAGCATACTTGGGTGGTGTTGGGTTGAATGGTTTTTTTTTTTTTTTAAATGATAATTAAAATAAAATTTATATTTTAAGCATGTTTTTTCTGTCTTATATTAAATAATATATAGTTTAATTTTATTGGAAAGGTAGTTTATTCCAAGCATACTTGGATAGTGTTGGGTTGAAATGAATTGTTTTTAAACGATGATAAAAAATTATATTTTAAGTATATAATGTCTTTAAAAAAGATTTTACTAAACAAACAAAAAATAAATTTTATATTTTAATTATATATATTTTAAAATAAATTATTTTAAATTAAAATTAAATTTGAAGTAGATTTTACTATAAAGGTTATATACAATTTTTATATAGAAGATGTTGTCTACTTAATATATAAATACCATGATGTATAATATGTTTTTTTGATATTGTAGAATAAGAAGTTTTGGAAGGATCTCCAAACCTAAATACAAAATGAAGCTAACCTCCTCACAATAAAGGAGATATAGGACTGCCAGCACCCGATAAACTGCCTAGAAATTGAAAACATCAACCCAAAACACTAGCCTAAACTATATACACCAAACCAGAAATCCATATCCCACCCAGGGGAAACAACCAAGTCCGAAGGCCACACTAACCTACGCGGACCTAAACAAGCATACAAGCCGCATATATAAAAAAATCTAAACAAGTTGGCATGCAGGCCAAAACAACACACAACCAAAAAGACACATAGACTGTAAAAATTGAAACAGACCAAGGAGTCAACTCAGAACTTGGAGCCACTTGGCCCAACATCGGAATCTAAATTGGTGCTAGGACCGTCGGAACCTGCCATCCCATAAGAGCCAATACCTCCTTAGCACAAGAAACAAAAGCCAACATAGAATAGATCATAGAGCCTTGCATCTTAATAATCATGGAATTGAGGGTATTTTGATTAAACCCACTGGATAGGGACCCAGGATACATCAACCGAACTACACCCCTCACCTCCCTAACCGACTTAAAATTTTTTTTGGGAGGGGAAAACTCTTCAAAAGTAAAATTATCCATAAATACAAGATTCTTACCAAAATTTATCTACTTTGCAACTAGCCTTTTGGAGCACCTCATTTCTTTCTCACTTTTACCCAGGCCCCAAGGAGCCAAGTCCATGAAATACACCAGAATTGGGCCGGTCAGGGTGGCATCTAGGTCATCAAGGAAGAAATATTTAGTCTTCAAAATTTGAGAAATTCACGAAACCAACTACAGGTGTTGGAATGTTAACCAGAGCATTAGGGATACTTTTCCCATCCAAACCCCGCTACTTAACAATATGATCAAAAATAAGCTTAAGAAGCCCTTGGTGCACCAGATTCGAGGCCACACCTTTCTTAAATTTCACCACCATTTTTGAGAGGGACTGAAACAAAAAAGAGGGAAGATACATAGCTTTCTTGCATCGTAGGTGGTTTAAAATCATGAAATGATAAATTCTCAAAACCTCTAGATTGTCATCTAATGTAAAATACTGCATGACTAGTAGAGCCACACGATCCCAAGGAACCTTAAGCGAGGAGCACTTAAACTGATTATGAATCTTCACAAGTTCTCTTCCCCACCCAAGAACACCTCAATCTCTTTGGCCAGTGAATGTTTCTCTCTTAAATTAAACCATGATGTACAACCTTATCCTCCATTAAACCACTTAAATTATTAATATTATAGTAAAATCAAGATAATATTATAGGTTTTTATGGTTTCAATAAATATATACTTATTTAAATGATATTTATTATAATAAAGCTCAAGGTTATTTGGCCTTATGCCATAATAATTCCAACCAATCATCTTACATATTTTCTCAGTTGTGGGCTCAAAATCTCGAGTCTAAGGTGAGGTTCTTTACATAGATTTTATTGCATTATAGGGTGCTTACTAGTGAGCAACTTATGAAGCGTGGTTTTCATGGCCCTTTTAGATGTGAAATATGTGGAGAGAATATGGAAAATCTCAACCATATTTTTATTTAGTGTACTTTATCCTATGAGCTATGGAGGAGAATGGACACTTTACTTGGCTTACAGTGGTTCAATTTTTTTACTTTTGAATAACTTTGGAAGGATTGGCCTAAACAAGAGGGTGTTGATAATTTTATTAGGTAGTTAGTTTGGATGGGTTCTACCATTCTTCTTTGGAATATCTGGAATGAAAGGAACAATCAAATTTTTAATCAATATAGAAAGGATATTCACTATATCTAGAAAAATATTATTACCAACATAGTTGAATCAGTCCAACATCTCTTTAATCACCCCCAAAATTCCCACGAAAGATGGGATCAAGTGATGTAAATATTGAATATTAACTCTTCTAAGGGTAACCAACTTAAAAGGAATATGAATAATTACAAGATGGATAGAACAAGGAATTGGCAATCTCCTCCTAAGGATTTTGAAAAATTCAATACTGATGGAGCCTCTAGAGGGAACCTTGGAAAAACTAGTGTGGGAGGAATTGGTAAACTTTCAAATGGCTCATTGGTTTTTACTTTTACTGATAATTTAGGTATTCTATCCAATAACCTTGTTGAGGGGTATGGTATCCTCAAAGGCATTCAAGAGGCTACTAAGGTTGGATGGGAAAAGGTGCTAGTTTAGTTTGACTCTCAACTCATGATTAATCTTTTGAAGTATCCTTCTAAGAATCATAAGGTTGATTGGAGAATAAAAATAATTATTAAAAAGATTCAGTTAATATAGATGATAAATTTTAAAGTTGATTACAATCATGTAGTCAAAGATCATAACAAGAGTGCTGATGCTTTAGCTAATTGGGCTTTGGATAAAGGTGATCTCACTTGCTACAACCACCCTCCTATATGGTGGGCTTTGCAAATAAGGGATGATATTATTTCTATAATTTATTTGAATAGATCTAGTTCTTGAGGTACCTAGATTCTTCTTGCTTTATTTTTGCTTCTCTTTGGTTCAATGAGGGTATTTTAGTTCCCTAGCTCAAACTAATTTTTCTTTTGTTTCCTCTGTTGATTCTTACCTTATTTTGGTCTAGAAAAGTCATTATTGTGTTCATTTTTTCTTTTTTTGTTTATTTTTTAAGGTGTGTGTGTGTGTGTTTGTTTTATTTTATTTTTGTGTTTTTTGTGTTATTTATTTTTGTTCTTGTGTTTTTGTTGTTTTGTATTTTTTTGTGTTTTTTGTTATTGTTCTTGTATTTATATATGTTTGTCTTAATTGTTGTTTTTATGTTTTGGTGTGTGAGTGTTTTCTATGTTTTTGTTTTTGTTTGTTGTCTATTGTTGGTTGTTTTTTTTGTTTTTATTTTTATTTTTTAGGTTTTGGTTGTTTTTGTTTTTCATGTTTTTGTTGGTTGTGTCTTTGTAGTGTTCTATTATTTTTGTCATGTTTGTGTTTTGTTATGTTGTTCTTGGGTTTTTTTGTGTGGTTCATGTTGTGTTTTTATCTTATTGTATGTGTGTTTGGTTGTGCTTTATATTTTCGACAAACTTAAGGAGCATGCTTTTTTTCATATTATTGTGTGTTTGTGTTTGTGTGTTCTTGTTTTTTGTTGTTTCAGGTTTGCTCCTTGAGTATGTCAAAGGTGGTAGGCCATGTGTGATCCCTAGGCAATTTTGGTAGAAGAGATACCCCTGCCTCCTTGGGTCTTACCCAAAAGTGGCATCCCTTCTCAAATGTTTTCCACAAAAAAAATATAATAATAATTATTTATATTATTTTAATAAAAATATTTTTTAATGAGATGTTATAGATTTCATGTTTTAATGAAATCAAGACAACTCACCGAAAGGTAAAACAACCTCTACCACTACTCACATACATGAAAACTCAATTTCAAATGTGAAAAAAAACCTATTTTATTTGCTTGATATCTGCTTGATGAATTAATATATTATTATTTTTTAGGTCTGCATATTACAACTGGTTGTTAATATTTTTTATATAAATTGATTATCTAATATAAATGAAGACGTAGATACAAATTATGTCAATCTGATTAGACTACAATGATGCACTCTTATCAACAACATATAGCCCCCTTGCAAAACACTCTAAGGTTAAATAGTGGTCCTAAGTACTTTTGGGAAGTTTTGGGCCATGTAGTCATGGCCATCCCACCCTAGGACGACCATAGTTCATGGTAATCCCACCCAGGGATGACCACTAGAAACCATACCTAGGTGGGATGACCATGGCCTAGGCCCCTTAAAAAGTCAAGGGTGGGACAAATGGAAATTAAATTCTGCCATTTATCCTACCCAATGATTTATGATAGATTGAGAGCCTGTCAAATCCATCACAACCTGCAAATGAGAGGCCCAATTTGGAGACTTCTCCCACCCTATGCATAGCATGGTTTTGACAAGTGGTGACTTCTACCTTGCATGCCCTGACTTGCTCCTTTGACCCTATGGCTCTCTTGGACTATAAAATAGAGTCAATCCACCCATTTTCAAGGGGAGGGGTCTTTGCAATATTTTACAACAAAGTGCTGTCGAGATTCACTCTCCCCTTTCACCACGTGTTTTCACTTGGAATCTTCATCAATTGAAGGAGGTTTCCAAGTCAAATACATAAATCTATTCCAAAACCCACCTATTTTTGTGAATTAGATCACCAAATTTTATGACAACATCCCTAGTAGTAGTTTTAACCATATCCCAAAGGAATTGGTGGTAAAAACCATCAGGTTTGGTGGTCATCCCCCCATTGGGATGGTTACAGTCACAATTGTATAACCCATGAACGACCATGAATATGCATATAATTTTAGTTCAATTTTAGCATAGATAATTTCTAGAGTAGTTTATATATATCATACTAGAATTTGGTGCAATTTTGAGTAGTTTTGGATCTTCTAGTAGGTTTTTCATTCTGACAACCCCAATTGGAAAACCCAAGGATGACCATGTATTCTGCATATAATCTCATATTAATTTTAGCATAGATGATTTCTAGATTAGAATATATGCTTGGTACTAAGTTTTAATGCAATTTGGAGTAGTTTTGGATCTTCTATTGCACTTTTGATATTCACTATTGCATGCATCTATTTGATTTTATCTCAATTTGCATATGCTATTAAAAAATATGATTTCTTTATGTAGATCCAAGTATCTCAGTGCACAAGGAAGGAGCTACAAGTCCAACTAAGGATAGATCATCAAAACGGTACCAAAAACCCTCTCTTTAATTCGTGAGTGCGAGGAAGACACTGAAGCACACCTTGAGTTTATGAAAGGATTAGATCCTTTGAACTTTTTTAATAAATTGTATTAATTAATATCCCTCAAGATGATGTTTTGTAATTGTGTATTTGTAAAATGGATTAATATAAAGATAACCCCCATTTATTTCACTTATATTGTCATCATGCTTACATTAATGTCGCTTTTGAATGCTTAAATAAATCAGTAGATGCATTTCATTTCCCTTTTCTAGGTGCATCATTTTTTTTGCTCTATAGTGGCGATCATGGTGGGACCCCTATCCCATTTCATTTAGGTAAGTTTTAACCCTATTTTTATCTCTAAAATTTTGTAGGTTTTGGTTGTTATGGCCTAAAATGACCCCTGATTTCCTAATTAGAACATCCAGGGATGGCCACAACAACCGTCCCACCCAAGTATGGCCTCCAAATTTGCAATCATCCCACCTTGGGATGACCACAAAATAAGGAGACTGTAGCTCAAATTGATAGAAACAACAATAAAATTAGGCTTCAAGATGAGTATCTGGACCTTGTTTTACATTTTTACTGTTTACAAAAGGTTAGATTTAGTTTTTTTAATGTCTTTTCCTTGTTTGTTGAAAAGTAGATTTTGCTTTTTATTAAAAACAACAAAAAGAAAATAAAAATAGGAAAATAATAACTTAAGCATGCATTTGCATGGTTTGATTATTTGCAACCTACCTAACGGTTAGGTTGCCATATAGGGTGTTCATTTTGTAGGTTCCATTATTTATGCAATACTTCTGAAAGTGAAACGTTATTTTGCATTTAGTGAAATTATCATTGAGTGCTATTTTTTTTTACTTTTTTAAAGTATAAAAGGAACCACACACACCACGTCATATTTTAACATTAGGGAGTTGGAACTTCATCCCCAACCACTAATAGAGACCAATGACGGTGGGCTCCATCTCCACCTGTTGGCTCATATGATACGAACCCTATTTGTTTTTGCCAAAGCCGATTCCAAGAACCATATTAACCATGGAAAATAGCACACATTCCTCTTCGGATTGTGTATCATTACCCACGATCAATATGGATGAGGAATGGTAGGACATGTGCTCCCTGATCGGGTATGGGCTTCATATCCATACTTTGGTTGGTTTACGTGACCATACTTCATTATCGGTTATTGAGTTATGAGTATACAAGTGAAATCCTTTAAACAAATTGAGAATTACATCAACCATATTCAAACACATGAAAATAGATCTCTTTGTTAACAAAAAATCAAAAACACACCAAACAGTTTTAGGGAACACACATAAAATATTTAAAAGAGATAAATACTTGTATTATTGTGTGTTTTCATTCTTGTGTGTTGCTTCATTAAAATTTGTAAAAGAGATAATCACGTAGGGTTTAAAATAAAGTAGCTATGGTATGCACATGAAGCCAAGACCATTTAAGGATTGACACTGTGTAGAGTAGGCAAGGAGACATAGATCATTTTTTATTTGACCTTAAGGATATGATTATACCTCCTTGATGGCCTCCTACTAGCCCAAGTCCTAGAATGTCAAATAAAAAATCTAATATACAAGGGACTCTTACGTGGACACCCCTATAGGTCTTGGTCCTAATCAGGAAATATACTTTCCAGATATACACACTTCACACACTTTCTTTCAAGAATGAAAACTATGCATTAAGGAATAAACAAATAGAGCAATACCATGCATCTGCATACCTACTCGGTCTACCTGGTCTACCCATGGGTAAGATCAAGATTATTCACCATGAGCAGGGCCAAATGATCACACTATACCCTTAAATCACCCTAATCGATCTTAGCAATATAAGTACCAAGATGAGTATGATACTCATCATCATGGGTGAGCAAATTTAGCACTTCCTTTCCTCATTTATGAAGGAAATCTTGATTATCCTTGATTTCATTATTCCATGCAAGCATGATGTGCTTTTGCACCAACTAAGTATAAAGAACGTCTGTTTAGGACTAAGCCTCAAGTGAATGTGACCTATATTGATCGAGGGAAGCTCATAGTTGACCTTTCAAATCCTCTTGAAAAATATAGGCATCATGGAAATAGTGCTACGACTAATAGACCTCACATGACTGATTAGATAAACCAAGTTGTTAAAATATATGTTGATCGTTAAGCTTAATTTAATCAGCTTTGATTGGATCAACAATGCTTGGATCACCTGCATCAGTTATAAAAACAAAGTATTGAATAGAAAATGCATGAGTTGTTTTAAGAGACCTTATGCAATGGGGTCCCTACCCCAAGTACTCATAGACAAGGGGTTCATCAGAGGTAACCTACTTTTAACCAAAATAGGTTTTCTAGGCCTAACCAAATGTTGCATCCTCGACCTCCTAGGCCTAATCGAGACTTTCTTACTAGGCCAAACATAGATTACCTTCCACATGTATTTGGTCCTCCTTGTAGACAAATTCAGAAAACACCTTACGAAGCCTACGATGATCTGGAACTAGAAGAGGAATATCTAGAAGCGTCTTATGGAGGCATGGTTGATGATACTAAACCACCATACTATATTTTTGGCATTCCTCACCCTCCGTCATGGGTCCAAAGCAAATAAGAGGAGATCAAATCCTTTGATGTGTATAAAGCATTGCTTGAGCACATGGAAGCAATAGAAAAAAAGACCTTTAGGTTTGGGATTCAAAAGCCCACTTTGCGCCAGCTTCATAGAAAACTGCTTCAACCATCAATACCTTCCCCTCCATACCCAGAGCATTTCAAAATGCCCAAGATGTATAGATTCAAAGGAGAGGAAGATGCACAAGAGCATGTTACTAGGTTCATGAACCAATGCTTTAGTATCTAGGATAACGATGCCTTACTTCTAAGAACATTTTTGATTACCCTCTCTGGCCCAGCCGTAGAGTGGTACAATCAACTCCCAAGGCATAGTATCCATAGCTTTGAACAATTTGTGGATGCATTCCTAGAACATTTTACCCTTAACACTAAGCAAAAGGTAACTTTAACAAACCTCACAGGGTTTAAGCAATATGACGACGAGTCAATCATATATTATGGTAACATGTGGCGAACACTTCTCGCTAAGCTACCATACCTACCGCCAGTGTCTGAGTTGACTCACATATTTTCTAAGATTTTTTTAAAGCCAATTTCAATATTGCTACAACTCCAACAATACCAAACTCTTGAAGATGTTCTAACATAGGCTAAAACAATCAAAGAAATAAAAATTTAAGAGGGGGAGATCGCAAAACCCCATAAAAAAGAGTGGAATAAGAACACAAAGGGAAATCCGGTACAAAAAAATCCAACAATAGTTAATCAAGTTACCATTAGCATTCCATGGCCTATGCAACAAATGCCATATTAGAAGGTAAACTATTAGTCCCAACCTCCTCATTCAAGTTACAATAATAAAACTCAAGCAAATCAAGGGCAAAAATCAGCAACATAGCCCTTCGTGATAATTTACGCCCTTCACTGAGTCTATGGATTCTTTATTCGATCATCTATGTGTGACCAAAGGAATTACTCTACCTGATATCCAACCTATAGATCCAATTACGAGTAAAACAAAGTCCATGGGATGTTGTGAAGACCTATATTGTAAGTACCATAGGCAGAATGGGCATGATGTGCAAACGTGCTATAGTTTCAAAAACCTAATACAAGACATGATTGATAGGAATGATATTCAAGTTTATAACCCTATTGCAACAAGTAATCAATATATGGGCATCTTTAAAGATCCATTGCCCACTCACGATGTGTAGGAAAATTAAGTAAAATAGGTAAATGAGGTCCATATGACACCCCCTCAACAAGGTTTCGTCGGGATGGTTAGCATTGTGACAAGGAATAGGTGTTATCCAAATCAAGTTGCACCACCTATAGCTTCAAATGATATTCCATCCATGTCACAACCTCCACCACCTCCAGTGCAAAGCCCTCCACCTTGTCCAGTGGTTACCATAAAGAGTAAACTTACTAAAATCTTACAAACAACATCGGCCTGACTCTCTATCTATGAACTTATACAATAGTCTCCACCTCATCGAGAAGATCTTATGGAGATCCTTAGGTTGATTGAACTACAGCCCTAGGATTCTAACTCCTTTATCAATTTCATGGGGCACGTTCAGCAGTGCAAAGAGCCAGTAACCACATTTCATGAACATGAACTCAAACAAATATCAAATGAGGTGGTTGATCCTCCCTTACACATCATTGCATGTGTAAATGGAATACCTTAAAAAAGAGTTCTAATTGACACTGGTTCTTCAAGCAATATCATCACCACAAAAGCTCTCCAACATCTTGGTCTTCCAGCATCCCATATTATTGCATCCACATATACCCTCAAAGCATTCAATGATACTTTGTGCTCAACAGTTGGAACTATAGTCTTACCTATTCATGTGGGATGCAAAACCATACCAAGGTTGTGTCACATATTAGAGGGTGTAATGGATTATAATATCTTGTTGGGTAGACCCTCGATTAGGAACATGAAGTGTGTTCCATCTATAGCTCACAAATATTTGAAGTACACTCACGAAGGGCAAGTACATGTTTTCTCTATAGACCTTGAGCCCTTCAAATACTGCAACTTGGTGCAACACATCCATGAATCAACCTTACCATCAACTCATGTGGACTTCTAACCATATATGTTCATTCAAGATCTGAATCCTTAATTATCACCTTCTTGTTGTGGCTGCTCCACAACGTACCCCAAAATTGGGGACCCACCTTTTTGCATATTTTCCAAGAAGACCGAAGTGGCCCATATGCTAAAGATCAAAGAAAAAGCAAAACACCGCAAGGAGGAAAAAGTGTCGCGATATCGCGACATGTTGCATTTTCGCGGTCCAAAGCAAAGAGAGAGAGCAAGGAAGAAAAAGTGTCGCGATATCGCGACATGTTGCATTGTCGTGGCCAAAAGAGAAAAAGTGTTGCGATATCGCGACATGTTGCATTGTCGCGGCCAAAAGAGAAAAAGTGTCGCGATATCGCGACATGTTGCATTGTCGCGGCCAAAAGAGAAAAAGTGTCGTGATATCGCGACATGTTGCATTGTCGTGGCCAAAAGAGAAAAAGTGTCGCGATATCGCGACATGTTGCATTGTCGCGACCAAAAGAGAAAAAGTGTCGCGATATCGCGACATGTTGCATTGTCGCGACCAAAAGAGAAAAAGTGTCGCGATATCGCGACATGTTGCATTGTCGCGGCCAAAAGAGAAAAAGTGTCACGATATCGTGACATGTTGCATTTTCGCGGCCAAAAGAAAAAGTGTCGCGATATCGCGACATGTTGCATTTTCATGGCTCAAAAAAAGTGTCGATATGACATGTTGAAGAAAAGTGTCACGATATCGCGACATGTTGCATTTTTCTGACAAAAAAAAGGCACAACAGAAGAAAAAAAGTGTCATGATATCACGACATGTTACATTCTCACAGCTAAAAGCAACAAAGAGAGCAAGGAGGCAAAAGTGTCACGATATCGCGACATGTTGCATTTTCGTGACTCAAAAGTGAAACTGAAGACTGCATAGTGACGTGGACATAAGGACAAAATCCAATGAATAAGACAAAACGTTACATAAGGAATCTTTAATGATTTGAAATCATTTAAGATGGTCGTTACACACGAAACGACGCAAGCCCATGTGGAGAAAATGAAACGAAGGGCCACAAAATAGAAATGAAAAGCCTTTTTGGAAACCAAAACACATGCATGCACAAGGGAAGGTGAAACGAACAGCCATTGGAAAATGAAACGAACAGCCATTGGAAAATGAAACGAAAAGCTTCCTAAAAATTTTAAATACGCCATGCAAGGATGTTTTGAGGGGTTGGAAACTACTGCGAGTAGAGTTGCAGATTTGAAGGCAAGAGGGCCATTCTGGACCTGTTTGAGTCGTTTTCTTCCATGGACTGGTTTGGGAAAACCAGAAATTTTTGTTATTGTAAAATGACAAATTTTTAATACAGAAAATTTTAGAAAGTTGCATCTTATGGACAAGAAAGAAGGAGTCATTTTCTGCATGCAAGATTAAATGTCTATTTTTCCCCTTTTCAGATTTTAGGCTTGTAAATGGAGTTTATGCAAGTTTTCTTGGTTGCTTCATGCGAATGTTTAAATCTGAAAACCTCATTTAAAACCCTAGGAGCCAACACTTAGCTTATCCGGATTGTGCTTGTTTTGCAAGTCCAATAGGTTAGGTTGCATGCATGAAAACCTCACATCTTCGGTTTTGTCGAAATAGGATAGCATCATATTGAATGCATCTTATTTTCCATTTTCTCGCATTTCATTTTCATTTTTCTGCATTTTATTTTTCCAGAAATTTTAACTTTTTTTTAATTTTCAGGCATTAAAATAAACATTTAAAAAATTTCAAAATCCAAAAATAATTTCACCATTGCATAGGTTATACTTCATACTTCCAATACGCACTTTGAAATTTCATTTTTGGAGTTGTTTAGTATTTTTAAAAATTCATCGAAGTTGTTGTTTTATTATAGATTTTAAAAAATCCGAAAATAGAAAATTTCCATTTTAAGGTCAAATTTCATTTTTTCAGTTTCATGTTTTCACTCATGAGCCTATGATGACATTCCCTTCATGAAAATTCCAATTTCATTGAAGGAGTTATGTTTTATGGCATTTTCACAAATTTCCATTTTGAGCCTAAAATTACCCTCTCTTCATAAAAATTCTAATTTTACGAAAGAGGGGTAATTCGAGTATTACATCGTGGTCATATGAGGGCCAACTCACATTTGCTTTATTTTGGTTCAATGAACAATCACTAAAGTTTCATGGTAAAATAAACCAACATTGCCCCTTGTTTACAATTACTTGCAATCACTAAGGTGTTCCAAGCATTTAAATTGAATATCTTTATTTGAGATTACTAATACACATATGCAAATGCTAATATAGCGGAGACCTTGGAGAAGTTGTTTGTTTAACTTCTTTGCAAGAGGGGATTTGGAACCCAAATCCTAAGGGAGAGTGTACTTTCACAATTGGGTGAAAATACCACTCAACATTTTGGTGCTAGAAGGAGGGCCTGAGTTGGTTTATTTCAATGTGATTTAAATGCTATAGGGATTTAAATTTTGAATATTTCATGCCCTATTGATTATTATCTTTAGCCCTCTTTTAACAATACAACCTTGTAGTGTTAAAAGGAGGACATGAATTGCTATGCATTGTTCTAACGCTTTTGATTGTTCATACAGGAATAATGTGTTTTGATTTGATTTTGAAAAATTTTGGTCTTGACTAACGAGGTTGTCTCCATGCAATTACTTTCATTTGATTTTAATGGATACATCTCTTGGTTGATGCTAACATGATTATTCATACGTTACATGTTTGATATTTGCTAGTCATTTCATGCTTATTTGTAAGGAATTATTTTGTCTAAAATGTATTTGTTGTCGGTATTATGCTCTTCACTTGCGTGTAATGCGATCTTGTGAATCGGAAAGCCTACAACACTAGGAGTATGCTCTTCACTTGCGCATATGCGATCTGGTGAATCAGAAACTAATTTACATTTTTAGAATATTGCTTTGTCATGGTTCCTTCTTTTATTCATGACTAACAAATTGGTTTTGAAGTTATTCTTTGAGTTTCATTAATGGCTACAACTGCAGGAACGTGGTATGGGATACATGTTAATCCTTTGAACATTAGTGGAGATTCTCATGATTTACCCAAGAACGTAGAAAAACGTTTGCCCAAATTTAAACACAATGGTCCAACATTAGCCGAGGAACATATTCAAGCCTATGTGGATATCCTAGTTAGATGGAATGTCGAACATGAGGATGTGGCATGTAGAATGTTTCCTGGAACCCTAGATGAGGTGGCATATGATTGGTACATCAATTTACCCACTGGTTCTATTACATCTTGGACTCAATTGAAAGATGATTTTATCAATCAATTTAGGTTGCTCATTGATCCTCTCACGATATATCAACAATTTACTTCTTGCAAAAGAGAACCTAATGAGCCAGTGAGAAGTTTCAACTTGAGGTTTTGAAAGCTTTATGCGAGATTAATTTCTCCCTATACTATTGAGGAAAGTGGTGCTCTTCAAATATACTTTCGAGCATTGGATCCATTGTTTGCCATATTTGTTAGGATGAATCCCTTGGTTACTGATCTTGCATCGGCCTACACAGAAGCTATGATTGTAGATCAACAATTGAGGCCACAAGGTTATGGAATGGAGCAATCAACTATGGTAGGACAACTAGGGGCTTGCAATCAAACCTCGATGGTAAATCAAGCATGGGCACAACAAAATTTGATATCAAATGTTTTTCCCTACAATCAACTTTATCCTACCATACCAACTTATGCTCCCACATGTGCTTATACAAGTACTTCCATCCATCCAACTATGCCTCAATTAGAGAATCATGTGGTCACTCATGGAACCATTGCAACAAATGTTCAAGCTTTGTCCGTGGATATCAATCCAACTAATCCTACTACTTCTACCACTCAACCCAAAGAGTTCGTATCGAAAGTAAAAGAGCAAAAGAAAGTGGTTAAGAAGGTATGTAGGCATGTTCCACCACAAAAATGAGCACGTCAATGTATGCATCCAAATCATCCTAGGAAGAAAATTCATAATGCCGATCTTAATGATGTTTCATGTTATGCTTCTTCAAGCGATACAAGAGATTTTGAGGTGACTCACGTTGAAGTAAATACCTATTCGAAAAGTCTTGAAGAGCATGAAGTTTTTGGAGAAGAAATTCTATGGATGGGTAACAAGAAGTTGGAATCAAATGATCACCATCTTGTTTTGGAAAAGAAATATCTAGAATCATTACCCAAAAAGGAGGATTTGGATGAACAAACTTATGTGGATATGATTTGGTCAGATGTACTTGCAAAGGATTGGAGCAACTATATGACACGGAATTCAAAAATCGATCCCATTATAGAAGCTCCTAAGCCATCACAAGTGGCTGAAAATGAATTTGAAAGAAAATCAACAAATGAAGTTGAAGACATAATCGAATTTCACCACTTGTTCTCGAAAGACACTTTGGATGATGTTCTCGAAAGTGATGACCAAGAGGATCCACACCTTCCAAATCGTGATAAAATTGAATCATGGGTTACAAATTTGGATTATGATAGCTTTACCAATTTGAATTCAAGAGATAACCCACTTTTGGAAATAACTGAACCATCTAAGGAAGGTGAAGATGAATGGGATGAGACGCAAGTGATTGATCATGAAGATGAGTTACTTGACATACACTTTGACCAAAAATATTTGAGGGTTGAAAAGGATGGGCATGTTTTCAATTGGGTGCCCAATTTTGGTATGTTTGATGAACAAGTAATCAATGAAGAATATGAAGACCATGAGGTAAAAGAGGGAATTGCAAATCCTCACCAAGTTTTGGTAAATGAAAATGTGAAAAAGGTAAAATCTAAACCTTTGTGTCCAAACATCCAAGATTTAGGTGAAGATTTGTATAATTCAAATGATATTTATGATGAAATGCCATTGAAGGTGAATGAAGAACAAGAATTAATTTCTAACCACACCTTTGATAACGTTACTTTAATGAATGAAAAGGAGCTTGATGCACTTAAATTGCTAAATCAAATTCATCAACAATTAATTCTTGAGTCTAGGATAAAAACTTCTAATGATCCCCATTTAGTAAATATCCTAGATGCTTGTAAATTGTTGCACAATTTTGATTGGCCTAAGAACATGGAAAATGAATTAGCCTTGAAATTTTTAGAAATAGGCTCTTGCTTACAAAATTTCATTTTGAATAAAGAAAGCCTAGTTCTAAATCATGAATGGAATGATGAAATTTACACCTTAAAGAATAGACAAGAAAGAATTGAAAATCAACCATTGTCTAATCAATTAGGTAATTTGAATCTCACCTATGAGAATACTAATGGAGCTAAATCTAATTGGTGGGGTGAGAGAGGAAAGTTGAAGTTGGTTGCATTGTTTGGTCTAGTCTTGTTTTTGTTTGATTCCTTCCACATTTGGCATGTGTATCACATTATATGTCTTTTGGAATGCTCAAATCAGGTTTGGGATCCGGGAAAATGATAATCCAAACTTTGCACCATCTTGTATTATATTGTACATTTGTATATAGATTTTGGTTGTTGGTTTTGGTTTGTGTTTTCAAGTTTCATTTTTGGGATTGCTTTTTGGATTTGGTTTTAAGTTTTGTGTGTTGGTCCTTTGGACACTTTTGGTTTGTCTTAAAAAAAAAAAAAAAGCTCCAACTTATGTCAACTTATGTCCTTATGAATGTTGACTAAGACTAAGAGAATATGAAACATCGGAATTGTATTGCAGAAAGCTCCACGAGTATCACAAACACATTAAAGAATATCGTTTGGAACTTGTGATGCATGAAGTTGTCAGTTTTACAAATTATGGTAAAGTAGGTGGTATACTCCATCCGCATTTCAAAAAGAGCAATGCATTCATCCATATCTCATGTTACATTCGACATTGCATATACATTTCATCTCAGTTGCATCTACATTTCAAATACAATCATTGAAAAGGTGTCGAATCCTCTTAGGGTTATTATATAACATATATTAAAAGGATCCTAAGGTTGGGAACTGATGCCCGAACTATCTTGAACCAAGCACGTTCTACACATATTAAAGAGGATCTTGAGAAAAATGGTCAAAACCATACTTGGAAGAAAAGGTGAGGCGAAAGGAGTATTTCGTGTCTGTCCTATCATGCAACATAATCCTTAAAATAATGGTTTTTACCACTCCCATAGTGCTTAAAGCCTAAAATCAGAGTAGTAAGGATAGGGTTTAATCCTCATCGAACTTAGGTTGAGGATCCAATTCCCCAAAGCTCTGATTTGACCTTCATGGAGTAGTAAGGATAGGGTCTAATTCTCATCTCGCTTAGGTTGAGAATCCGATTCCCCAAAGCTTCTATTTTGCCCACTCAAGAACTTGAAGTTCCAAAGCAAATATTTTTCATTCTACTTTTATTGCATCATTGATATTGGATTGGAAGGATCATACTACATGTCCCTTGCAAGGATGGGTAGTCATCCCCAAGGTTCAAGAAATCAAAAGTAAAGTCAAATCCTGGATTATGGGGTTGATCTCCACCGGGGCTATAGACGCCTGACTGGCAGTGGAGTATGCTCATGCGTGGCAACATGTCTTGTCTAAAAGCAAGACCACTGACTACTCAAACGGACAGGCTAGCCTGACAGTTTCATCCATAACTAGGTTAAATCATTTTGTTCAAGATGAGGTAATGAACTCCAGATCAGAGTAGTAAGGATAGGGTTAAATTCCCATCTCGCTTAGGTTGGGAATCCTATTCCCCAAAGCTCTGATTTCACTTACACTTGCACATGGGTTCAAGATGGTAGTGACACATAACCAACTTTGGGATCTAGTAAATTAATTCAGTATACTCATATTTGGTCCTAAGAGGGTTTGATAGTTTTAATATGTTTGTTCATGATACTAGAAAGTTTGAGCCTTTGCAAAGCTTGTTATATCTCTAGCATCTTCACCATACATTAAATCCTACAGGAATCATCCATAACTTCTCATACGCATGAATCATAAGTGAAAATGACAATGGAAAGTTGAACGAGTTTCAAACGATAGGGAATGAAGCACATTGCACACACCGAGCTGATGCTTAATAATTCTAATGCTTCATGTATTTCTCGTCTAGTTTCATTCTTGGGATATTTGCTGACGCTTGTGTTTGAGTTTTGAAGGTGTTCAGGTTGAGTTCTCACCGAAATGCTCAAGAGCATTTCCCAAGCAGAGTCGCCATTTGTTGTGGCTGCTCCACAACGTACCCCAAAATTGGGGACCCACCTTTTTGCATATTTTCCAAGAAGACCGAAGTGGCCCATATGCTAAAGATCAAAGAAAAAGCAAAACACCGCAAGGAGAAAAAGTGTCGCGATATCGTGACATGTTGCATTTTCACGGTCCAAAGCAAAGAGAAAAAGCAAGAAAGAAAAAGTGTCACGATATCACGACATGTTGCATTGTCGCGGCCAAAAGAGAAAAAGTGTCGCGATATCGCGACATGTTGCATTGTCGTGGCCAAAAAAAGAAAAAGTGTCACGATATCGTGACATGTTGCATTGTCGTGGCCAAAAGAGAAAAAGTGTCGCGATATCGCGACATGTTGCATTGTCGCGGCCAAAAGAGAAAAAGTGTCGCGATATCATGACATGTTGCATTGTCACAGCCAAAAGAGAAAAAGTGTCACGATATCGCGACATGTTGCATTTTGCGGCCAAAGAGAAGAAGAAAGAAAAGTGTCGTGATATCGCGACATGTTGCATTTTCACGACTCAAAAAGAAAAAGTGTCATGATATCGCGACATGTTGCATTTTTGACTCAAAAAGAGTAGGTAGAAAGAGAAACAAAAGTGTCACGATATCGTGACATGTTGCATTTTTGCGACTCAAAAAGGGCAAAGAGAAACAAAAGTGTCGCGATATCGCGACATGTTACATTCTCATGGCTAAAAGCAACAAAAGAGAGCAAGGAGGCAAAAGTGTCGTGATATCACGACATGTTGCATTTTTGTGACTCAAAAGGGGCAGGCAAGATAGTGAAACTGAAGACTGCATAGTGACGTGGACATAAGGACAAAATCCAATGAATAAGACAAAATGTTACATAAGGAATCTTTAATGATTTGAAATCATTTAAGATGGTCATTACACATGGAAGGAAACGGACGCAAGCCCATGTGGAGAAAATGAAACGAAGGGCCACAAAATAGAAACGAAAAGCCTTTTTGGAAACCAAAACACATGCATGCACAAGGGAAGGTGAAACGAACAACCATTGGAAAATGAAACGAATAACCATTGGAAAATGAAACGAAAAGCTTCCTAAAAATTTTAAATACGCCAAGCAAGGATGTTTTGAGGGGTTGGAAACTGCTGCGAGCAGAGTTGTAGATTTGAAGGCAAGAGGGCCATTCTGGACCTGTTTGAGTTGTTTTTCTTCCATGGACTGGTTTGGGAAAACCAGAAATTTTTGTTATTGTAAAATGACAAATTTTTAATACAGAAATTTTTAGAAAGTTGCATCTTATGGACAAGAAAGAAGGAGTCATTTTCTGCATGCAAGATTAAATGTCTATTTTTCCCCTTTTCAGATTTTAGGCTTGTAAATGGAGTTTATGCAAGTTTTCTTGGTTGCTTCATGCGAATGTTTAAATCTGAAAACCTCATTTAAAACCCTAGGAGCCAACACTTAGCTTATCCGGATTGTGCTTGTTTTGCAAGTCCAATAGGTTAGGTTGCATGCATGAAAACCTCACATCTTCGGTTTTGTCGAAATAGGATAGCATCAAACTGAATGCATTTTATTTCCATTTTCTGCATTTCATTTTCATTTTTCTGCATTTTATTTTTCCAGAAATTTTAACTTTTTTTTAATTTTCAGGCATTAAAATAAACATTTAAAAAATTTCAAAATCCAAAAATAATTTCACCATTGCGTAGGTTATACTTCATACTTCCAATACGCACTTTGAAATTTCATTTTCGGAGTTGTTTAGTATTTTTAAAAATTCATCGAAGTTGTTGTTTTATTACAGATTTTAAAAAATCCGAAAATAGAAAATTTCCATTTTAAGGTCAAATTTCATTTTTTCAGTTTCATGTTTCATTCATGAGCCTATGATGACATTCCCTTCATGAAAATTCCAATTTCATTGAAGGAGTTATGTTTTATGGCATTTTCACAAATTTCCATTTTTGAGCCTAAAATTACCCTCTCTTCATAAAAATTCTAATTTTACGAAAGAGGGGTAATTTGAGCACTACATCGTGGTCATATGAGGGCCAACTCACATTTGCTTTATTTTGGTTCAATGAACAATCACTAAAGTTTCATGGTAAAATAAACCAACATTGCCCCTTGTTTACAGTTACTTGCAATCACTAAGGTGTTCCAAGCATTTAAATTGAATATCTTTATTTGAGATTACTAATACACATATGCAAATGCTAATATAGCGGAGACCTTGGAGAAGTTGTTTTGTTTAACTTCTTTGCAAGAGGGGATTTGGAACCCAAATCCTAAGGGAGAGTGTACTTTCACAATTGGGTGAAAATACCACTCAACACTCCATTGATCCATTATCATATTCTTCTATACCACCCTCATCAATTGTAGCTTTAGATATACCTTCATCATCATTGAATCCTCTATAGAGGAACATGTCAAAGAGGCCTATTTATGAGATCTCTCCAATCATCTCTACCATTTCCATGAAAGAGATTCCTAGTCTAGCAGATGAGGAACCACCTCATGAGGTAAGCATTGAGTCATTTCAAGCATCGCTTCCATCGCCCCCATCCTCACTATCGTAGGTCATAGTCCATATGGCTACCATGGGTTTAGGAGAAAACCTAGTGAGGAATATTACAACAGTTCCAACCATTGAGACAATATAGAATATGGGATGACCTCATCTTCCCATAGGTACCATAATACCTCTAGGTATACCTCCTGACCAAATTAAATTCATATATGGGGGTATTGAATATGGCACATAACCATATCCTCATAAATAAGAGGATGAAGAACCCTTTTCTAAGGACATCATTTATATATCCAATCTCAACTATACCATGTGATATCTCCATCGATGCCATTGTCATGGCTATGGTTTAGGGTTGTACAAGCAAGGTACTCACATTCCTTTTCATTTGTAATATCAATTGCCATATGATAAATCTAGCTTAGAACACAATAACCCTGTGCCTCTCGACATCCTCATAGAAAGTTTAGAGCACCTAGGTTTGAACTATAGGGATGAGCTTGCACGTGATCCTTACGCTAATCCTAATCATATCCACTATTTGGGGGATTATTTTCTTGTAAATATGATAGATCAAGGGATATCTCATGATTTCACCCAATCCTATGAAGAAGGTGAAGGTTCACATACTCTCCCATTAGATAATGAGGAAGAGGATCAAAGTCCTCCTCATGAATGGACAACTGATGATGAATCAGATTATGGTGTAGTACCTGTTAACTCCCCTAGTTCAAATGAGGAATATGAATAGGTCATCTTATTGGATAACAAAGAAGAGTTTTATCTACGTTTGTTCCCATTGCAACATCCCATCTGGCGATAGCTTTTGCCACTCAAGGAGAAATCTTGTTCTCTTCCACATCAACCACCTTCGATCATTCCACCTCCACCGCAACCACCTCCACAAGTCTTATGATAACCTCTTGTCAATAGACCTAGCTGCTCATCCAATGAATATCATCCATCCATCCAAAGGTATCCATAAATCATTTGGTCACCCAAAAATCCCCAAAGGTATCCATAAACCCTTTGGTCACTCAAAAAGCCTCAAAGGTATCCATAAACCCTTTGGTAACCCAAAAGCCCCAAAGGTATCTATAAACTCTTTGGTCACCCAAAAATCCCCAAAGGTATCCACAAATCCTTTGGTCACCCAAAAACCCTAAAGGTATCCATAAACCCTTTTGTCACCAAAAAATCCCCAAAGGTATCTATAAATTCTTTGGTCACTCAAAAAGCCCCAAAGGTATCTATAAACCTTTTGGTCACCCAAAAAGCCCCAAAGGCATCTATAAACCCTTTGGTCACCCAAAAACCCCAAAGATACCCATAAATCCTTTGGTCACCCAAAAATCCCCAAAGGTATCTATAAACCCTTTGGTCACCCAAAAATCCCCAAAGGTATCCATAAATCCTTTGGTCACCCAAAAATCCCCAAAGGTATATATAAACCAGTTGGTCACCCAAAAAGCCCCAAATGTTGAGCAAGGTGCAGCGACAGTATTGTCATTATTGTAAACACAGTTAGATAGATCGGTTGATGCAATGGATAGGAGTTCATTGGTTATTCAGAGTATGTACAGTGATGTTAAATGCTTATGAGGATGTTTTTGATGTTTGGGTGAAGTTGTTACAGGTTGTTTGTGCAAATTTGCAAAAGTTGAAAAAATCGTCAAAAAGTTGTCAAAGCAGCAAAATAGTGAAAAAGTTGCAAAAGTCACCACGGGCACAGTTGGACAGTATGGATTAGTTTGGAACATGCAAGCATGTCAAGAAATAGTCTAGAAAAGCATTGTATATGTCAGCATAGTGTTTATATTGATCGGTGATGTTTTCGGCATCTTGGCGGATGATTTGGCAAGTGGTTGTACAGGCTAAAAAAGTGCAGGTTTTGTCAGAAGCACTGCGAACAAACCGTAAGGAGTTATGCAGAAAAATTTGAACTGGAGGTGATCGTTATCTTCAATAAAATGTGTTCCAAATTTTCAACAAAAACGAAGAAACGAGATGAATTTTACAAGCATTGCAAGACTGTCACAAAAACGCTCTTTTTGGAAAAAGTGTGTCAGTAGCAGTTTTTGTGGAAGTGGTATAGGCTAACCGTAAGGATTTAGGCATAGATTTTTGGTTTGGACATAGTTAGTGTTGCAAATATTCTATGTTTCAAATTTCATATAAAAACGAGTTACGAGATGAGAGTTATGATTTTTGCAAAAACCTTACAGGTCTCTTTTATGTCAATTTGTGCCACTTGTGCAAAATCCTTTAGTTGGCCGTTTTGACCTTGAAGAGTCACCAGAGTTTCAGTTTCAGTGTTGTTACACCTTCAAGGCATCAAATAGATCATCTTTTGTTTTTGGTTTGAGTTGTCACGTGGTCCCGAAGTATGAGTTTGAGTAAGGTGCACTGTAGTTGGCCGTGAAGTGTTTGACGAAATGTCTTCTCCAGATTTGAACAGTTGAAAGTAAGATGTGACCAGTAGTGACTGTAGAAAATATGGACTAGGTTGAAAATATAAAAAGGGATTTACAATTGACAAGTGGCATATGTGAATCTTGTGTTATAAAGGAGTTATATAAAAAGGGAGTTACAATTGACAAGTGGCATAGGAGAATATTGTGTCATAAAGGAGTTACATAAAGAAGGTGTTATAATTGACAAGTGGCATATGAGAATATAAAAGAATGAGTTACAATTGATAGGTGGTATGTGAGAATATAGAAGTTACAAAAGGAGTTACAAAGAGAAAAGATAGAAGGAGTCTTGCTTGGAGAATTTTTGTTGAGGATTTTATTTTGTGAAGTGAGAAGAGTGTGGAGAAAAATAAAGAGTGAAAATCCGTGTTTTTGGGAAAAATGTGAAAAATGTCACTTTAGTATTTTGGGCATAACTTTCTCATACGATATCATTTTTGGCTAAAATTTTGAGAGGAGGTCATAGATAGAGTTCTGCACAATACCCAAAAAGAATTTAGCATTTGACAGAATGATCTAAGAGAACGATCAATTTTTTGTGAGAAGAGAAGATTCATATATGTCATTTTATTATCAATATAAAAAAAAAGTGGGCGCTTGGTAGAGGGGTTGGTGCTCCTTTCTGTTGGTGCAGATAAATCAAGGGTTGGTGCTCCTTTCTATTGGTGCAGATAAATTAGGGGTTGGTGCTCCTTTTAGTAGGTCTTTGGTAAATTGATTGTAAAGTTGGTGCTTTGCAAATGCTGGATTTGGATGGGAGTCCAAACAGTCATTTTGAGGATGTAGCCAAATCGGTGAACCTCGGTACATCTTGTGTTGTGTGATGTTCTCTTGTTATACTTGCTTTATTTGGTTTTAAGTTTTCATTATTTCGGCTTTAAGAGTTGAAGATTTAAGTTTTAAAGAGCTACACTGATTCACCCCCCCTCTCAGTGTCATTGTGAGACTAACAATTGGTATCAGAGCGAGGTTCCTAAATAAGATTAACTAGCTAGGGTGATATTGGAAGTGACACAATGGTAGGTGGTGAAGGCTTCTCATCAAACAAAGCACCATTGTTTGACAGAACTAATTACGCATTTTGGAGACTCAAGATGCAAACATATCTTTGTGCTTTGGGATACGACATTTGAAATTTAGTAGATAGTGGATACACAATACCCACCACTTCTCCAACCGATGCTATTGGTAAGAAACTATTTGAGAATGACTCAAAAGCAAAGAATGCTATCATGTGTGGATTAGTGGACAGTGAACTGGTAAAGATTATGAGTTGTAAAACGATAAAAGAAATATGGGACAAACTAAGGAGCATTCATGAAGGAGATGTTAAGATCAAGGAGGCCAAGTTACAAATACATCGAGCTCAGTTCGAAGTATTAAATATGAATGACGATGAGAACATAGAGGCATATATGCTGAGAGTTAATGAAGTTATTAATGCGATTAGAGGACTCGGCGAGAAAATCAAAGATTTTGTCATCATGAAAAATATATTAAGATCTCTTCCCTAAAGATTTGATTCTAAAGTTTCAACTATAGAAGAATCTAAAGATCTAAATTATTTTAGTATGGATGAGATGCATGGTTCTTTGACTGCATATGATATGAGAATAGGAAAATCTAAACCTAGAGACAGAGATGCTACTTTTAAAGCCCATAAAAATATGAAAGCAAAACAAGAATCCGAGGAAGAAGAGACATCAAATGAAATGGAAGTAAACTTTGTTCAAAAACTAAAAATGGGAAAAGAAAAATACAAAGGAAAGTTACCATTTAAATGTTTCAACTGTGGAGGCATTGGGTATTTTGCAGCTAAATTTCCACTTAATGAGAATAACAAAAGTGATGAAGGATCGCACCAAGAAAGAAGTGACTGGAAGTTTTTGAGATGTTCAAGGTTTTCAGAAACCAAGTTGAGAATCAAACAGGAAAAAAGATTAAATGTTTAAGATCAGATAGAGGAGGAGAGTTCATTTCAAAGTATTTTACAAAGTACTATGAAAATATGGTATTAGGAGACAATTTTCAGCAGCCAGGACACCTCAGCAGAATGGTGTGGTAGAAAGAAAGAACATAACAGTGCAGGAAATGGCATGGACTATATTGACTGAGAGCAAAGTAGCAGAAAATTTTTGGAAAAAGGTAGTCCATACTACGGTATACATCCAAAATAGGTGTATGTTGAGGACGTATGAAAGCAAAACTCCTTATGAGTTGTGGTTCGGTAAAAAGGCAACAACAAGATACTTTAAATTTTTTGGCAGCAAGTGTTACATCAAAAGAATTGAAGAAAACCTTGGTAAGTTTGAAGATAGAGCGGATAAAGGTATTTTTCTTGGCTATTCATCAAAAAGAAAAGCTTACAAATGCTATAACAAGGGGCTAAGGAAAATTGTGGATAGTGTCGATGTTAAAGTTGATGAAGGTAGGGAATGAGTAATTAGCTATGAAGAGAACTACCCAATTTATGAAGAGGTTATTAAAGGAGATGAGGAAAAGAAAACAGAAAATAAACAAAAAAATTGACTTAGATGATTCAAATAGTGATTCAGAAGTGGAAGAAAATAAGAAATTCAAAATAGGCAGCTGGCAAAAATATCATCCTAGAGAGCAAATAATTGGAGACCCCACAGTTGGTGTTCAGACAAGAAGAAGAGTAGTAAGCAACTAATCTCTATTATCCAGCATTGAACCCAAAAATGTTGCTAACACAAGCAAAGATGAAAGTTGGATGAAGGCAATAAATGAAGAATTATATCAGATCAAGAAAAACAAAACTTGGGAGTTAGTACCAAGACCTGCAAATAAAAATATAATCGGTACTAAATGGGTCTTTTGAAACAAATTGAATGAAGACGGACAGGTAGTCAAGAATAAAGCAAGATTGGTATGTAAAGGCTATGCACAAGTTGAAGGTATTGAATTTGAGGAAACCTTTGCACCTGTGGCTAGACTAGAGGCAATTAGAATGTTTTTGGCTTTAGTAGTTTACAAGAATTTCAAAGTTTATCAAATGGATGTGAAATCAGCATTTTTGAATGGGAAACTTGAAGAAGAGGTTTATATTGAGCAGCCAGATGGTTTCCAACTTGGTGATGATCTCAACTTGGTTTGCAAGTTGAAGAAAGCATTATATAGATTAAAACAGGCACCCCGAGCATATTATGCAAGGCTAGACAACTATCTTACTCAACAAGGGTTCAAGAAAGGTATGGTGGATAGTAATTTGTATGTCAAAATAGAAAATGGCCTTCTTATTGTTCTTGTTGTATACGTAGATGATATCATATTTGGCAGCAACAAAGATGAGTCGTGTAAAGATTTAGCAAATAAGATGCAGAAAGAATTTGAAATGTCAATGATTGGTGAACTTTCATATTTCCTCGGGTTGCAAGTTAATCAAAATGAGAAGGGCATATTTATTTATCAAATTAAATATGTGAAAGAGATGTTAAAAAAGTTCACAATGGAGGATTGTAAGCCAGTTAGCACTCCCATGATGACAGGTTTCAAGTTGAGCAAGGATGACAAATCTCCACATGTCGATCAAACCATGTACAGATCTATGATTGGGAGCTTACTGTACTTGAAAACTACCAGACTAGATATTTTGTAGGCAATATGCATGGTAGCACGATTTTAGGCTAGTCCCAAGGAGACTCATGTGATAGCAGTGAAGAGGATTCTTCGGTACCTCAAGGGTACTATGGAGTATGGGTTATGGTATCCGAAAGGTAAGGACTTCACGCTTATTACGTATTCAGATGTAGATTGGGCAAGATGTGTAGATGACAGAAAGAGTACCAGTGGATATGCATTCTATCTTGGAGACAGGTTGGTCATGTGGCATAGTAATAAACAAGAGTCAGTCTCCTTATCCACAACAGAGGAAGAATATATTGCAGAGACAACATGTTGTACATAGGTATTATGGATGAAACAAACCCTGAAACATCTTGGTATTAATTTCAGTGAGCCAATTTTAGTTAAGTGTGATAACACCAGTGCCATTAACATCTCAAAGAATTTGGTTATGCATTCTCGCACAAAACATATTGCTATCCGGTATCACTTTTTGAAGGAGAAAGTTGTGAAAGGTGAGGTTAAGTTGGATTTTGTTCCAACAATAGAGCAAGTAGTGGATATCTTCACAAAACCGTTGCCCAAGGAAGTATTTGAGTACCTTCGCAATAAATTGGGAGTGGTCACGCTTCCCAAGAATTGACTAGCTATCAGGACCACATTCTCACGAGGAGCATTTGTGTATTTGTTTATCTTTTTGCTCATGTTTGTGATTTTTTCTAAGTGTAATAATTTTTGCCTGAGAATGTTGTGCATGGAATCAGGAGGAGTTTGTAGCAGCCCTTTGGTATTGTTGTCAAAGGGGGAGAAGAGTTACAGGAAATTGCATGTGTGTTGCCAACAATTCCAAAGGGGGAGATTGTTGAGCAAGGTGCGACGACAGTATTGTCATTGTTGTCAACACAATCAGATAGATCGGTTGATGCAGTGGACAAGAGTTCAAAGGTTATTCAGAGTATGTATAGTGATGTTAAATTCTTATGAGGATGTTTTTGATGTTTGGGTGAAGTTGTTACAGGTTGTTTGTGCAAATTTGCAAAAGTTGAAAAATCGTTAGAAAGTTGTCAAAGCAACAAAATAGTCAAAAAGTTGCAAAAGTCACCATGGGTACAGTTGGACAGGATGGATCATTTTGGAACATGCCAGCATGTCAAAAAATATTCTAGAACAGCATTGGAGATGTCATCATAGTATTTGGATTGATCGGTGATGTTTTTGGTATCTTGGTGGATAATTTGGCAAGTGGTTGTATAGGATGAAAAAGTGCAGGTTTTTTTAGAAGCACTGCGAACAAACCGTAAGGATTTATGCATAAAATTTTGAACTGGAGGTGGTCGTTATCTTCAAGAACATGTTTTCCAAATTTCAATGAAAATAGAGAAACGAGACGAATTTTACAAGCATTGCAAGACTGTCACAAAAACGCTCTTTTTGGAAAAAGTGTGTTAGTAGCAGTTTTTGTGGAAGTGGTACAGGTGAACCGTAAGGAGTTAGGAAGTGAGTTTTGGTTTGGACATAGTCAGTGTTGCAAAGATTCTATGTTTCAAATTTCAGAGAAAATTTAATTACGAGGTGAGAGTTATAATTTTTGCAAAAACGTTATAGGTCTCTTTTATTTCAATTTGTGCCACTTGTGAAAAATCCTTTAATTGGCTGTTTCAACCTTGAAGAGTCGCCAGAGTTTTAGTTTCGGTGTTGTTACACCTTCAAAGCATCAAATAGATCATCTTTTGTTTTTGGTTTGAGTTATCACATGGTCTCGAAGAATGAGTTTGAGTAAGGTGCACTGTAGTTGGCCGTGAAGTGTTTGACGAAATGTCTTCTCCAGATTTGAATAGTTGAAAGTAAGATGTGACCAACAGTGACTGTAGAAAATATGGACTAGGTCGAAAATATAAAAAGGGATTTACAATTGACAAGTGGCATATGTGAATCTTGTGTCATAAAGGAGTTACAAAAGGAGTTATATAAAAAGGGAGTTACAATTGACAAGTGGCATAGGAGAATATTGTGTCATAAAGGAGTTACATAAAGAAGGTGTTACAATTGACAAGTGGCATATGAGAATATGAAAGGAGTTACAATTGATAGGTGGTATGTGAGAATATGGAAGTTACAAAAGGAGTTACAAAGAGAAAATATAGTTATAAAAGGAGTGTTGCTTGGAGAATTTTTGTTGGGGATTTTATTTTGTGAAGTGAGAAGAGTGTGTGGAGAAAAATAAAGAGTGAAAATCCATGTTTTTGGAAAAAAGGTGAAAAAAGTCACTTTAGTATTTTTGGCATAACTTTCTCATTCAATATCAATTTTGGCTAAAATTTTGAGAGGATGTCATAGACAGATCTTTGCACAATACCCAGAAAGTATTTAGCAATTGAAAAAATGAGCTAAGAGAACGGTCAATTGTTTGTGAGAAGAGAAGATTCATATATGTCATTTTATTATCAATATCAAAATCAAGTGGGTGCTTGGTAGAGGGGTTGGTGCTCCTTTCTGTTGGTGCAGATAAATTAGGGGTTGGTGCTCCTTTTTGTTGATGTAGATAAATTAGGGGTTGGTGCTCCTTTCTATTGGTGCAGATAAATCAAGGGTTGGTGCTCCTTCCAGTGGGTGTTGGTAAATTGATTGTAAAGTTGGTGCTTTGCAAAGGTTGGATTTGGATGGGAGTCCAAACAGTTATTTTGAGGATGTAGCCAAATCGGTGAACCTCGGTACATCTTGTGTTGTGTGATGTTCTCTTGTTATACTTGTTTTATTTGGTTTTAGGTTTTCATTGTTTCGTCTTTAAGAGTTGAAGATTTAAGTTTTAAAGAGCTACACTGATTCACCCCCCTCTCAGTGTCATTGTGAGACTAACACCAAAGGTACCAATTAAATATTTTGTCACCCAAAAAGCCCCAAAGGTATCTGTAAATCCTTTGGACTCCCAAAAAGTCCCAAAGGTATCCATAAATCCTTTAGTCACCCAAAAAGCCCCAAAGGTATCCATAAATTCTTTGGTCAACCAAAAAGCCCCAAATACACCCATAAACCATTTGGTCACCCAAAAAGCCCCAATGGCATCCACTAAGTCCATTTGTCAAATATATATATATATATATATATATATATATATAAATCTAAAAACATCATTAAAATAACAAAAATATAAAAATATTGCATTACATTTCATATCGATGCATTATAGAATCACTTGCATTAAGCATACCCATAATTGCATTATGTATTCTAGATTTGATCATACATGTCTAGAACCAGGTCTGTACACTAGCCATCCTTCAAAATCAACTTTATCAAAAGTCATTATTAACACTCGTATACATTACAATTATCATTTTCATCCATATTTTCCACCTGTCATATTTCTGTATGTTTCCCTTCACCTAGTCATTTGTTATAATGCATTATTAGAGTATTGCTTTGATTGTAGTTTTATTTTCAGATTTTGTAGAAAACTATCCTAATTTTTATAAGGTAGAGTCTTGCTTTGATTTTTGAAGAAGTGCAAAAAATGCACCTAAATGTATTGAAAATGAAATGGTATCTAGAGTTAATGAGCAAGCATGCAAAGTTAAGGTGCAAAAGATGTAAACTATTGAAATGATGAATAATTTGCAATAAAAATGGGCGTTTCTCATTGTATTTATAAATTCATAAATTACAAAAGGTTACAATACATCCCCTTTGAGGGCTTATCATTTTGATACATTTTAGATTACAAATTATAAGGAAATGAATCCCTCCATGAGCTGAATGGCATGTTTCAATGTTCTTCTCGCAACCCACACTTGAGAACTAATCTTAGGATTATTTTAATCTGCCTCTTAGCTCCTCTCTCATGCCTAGAATACCTACACCTACACACAAGAGATTGAAAATTGTTAATAGCATATGCATTTTATATTGAAAACCTTGAAAAGCATGTAATAGAGAAAGTAAAACTTATTTACGATAAATCAAAACAACTCCAAATGACTTGCAAATATAATATTATGTTCAAAGATTATTTTGGAAGGATTTGAGCATAAATTAGAGTGCAATTGTGATCAGAACCTGTGGCCATCCTTGGTAGGAACAATTAAGGCTGAAATCACAAAAACACAAGTTGATCCATCAAATCTACTCAGAACTTAACCAAAATTGAATAGAAATCTAATATAATGCTTTAGAATTAATATATGGTAAAATTTCATCAAAATGGTTAGCCATTTGGTCCTTACTTGGAAAGTGCAACTAGGACTATTATCCATCCCTAGTAGGGATGGTCCCAAAACTGGGTGGTTTTTACCACCAATTTCAAGGGGATTTGGATTAGAATCCTCCTAAATATGTTGTCATTGTATTTGGTCAAATAAATCTTAGATTTGACAGGTTTTGGAACTGATTTTACGTATTTTTGGATGCCCCTGAAAGTGCCTTCGAATGAAGAGATTTTCAAGCAAAATACTTGGGCAAATGTGAGGACAAATGTGAGCAACACTTCATGAGCAATGCTTGTTATCATCTCCTTTTTAAATTGGGTAGGAGTACCTCAATTTATAGCCAAAATAGGGTAAATGTGCAAAGGGGTAAGTTTTGGAAAGTAGGGTAAGTGTTGACACTTGTCAATACCCTTGCCATGCACAGGGTGGGAAAGCTTACCCATTTTGGGCCTCCAATTTGTAGGCCTTGATGTTTATGATAGCCTCCCAATCAATTTTGGGTGATTGGGTGGGATAAATGGTAGGAATTGATTACCATTTATCCTACCCTTTGACTTTTGTGGGTTTGGTGCATGGTCATCCCACCCAAGGACGGTTTCATGTGCTCGTCCTTGGGTGGGACAGCCATGAACTATGGCCATCACAAGGGGGGATGGCCATGGCTACATGATCCAAATCCTCCTAAAAGTGGGGTAAAACCTCCCAAAAGTGGTTGGGAGCCCTAATTAACCCCTGAGGGTTGCCCAATGGGTCCATATGATGTCGATAAGAGTAGCCCATAGTAATATTATCTAATTTACATGATTTTAGTATCTACAAATACCTCTTTTTGAGATATGTTGTGTGCAAAAGCGCACTGAGAAAAAATAGATGACTAAATAGTTAAATGATTGAGGTTATTTATTAACCTAACAAACTTTACATATCTCCATTTGTAGAAAGAGCATACATTCTAGGAATCCTTGCTTTTGATATAGTTTATGGATTGCTTTAGTTATACTTTTCAGCCGTGTTTTTCGAACAATTTAGGCTTAAGGTATACTTGGTCTTGGTTCCTTGTTTCCTTGTAAGCCTTTTCAAGGGTGAATTCCTGAGGCTTCAAGGAGGCCAATACTTTTTTTTTTGTTTTATCTAATTGTTTTCCGCAGCATGGGCTTGCAAATTTGTCTTTGGCAATGATTCCTTTGAATGTATGAAATTTCATTTTTTAAGTGTTTAAGTGTTGAATAATGATGAAAGCGATGAGTCACTTAACACATGATTTAATTGGGATAATCGTCAGTTTTACCCATTGCAAACCCTATCAATTATGCTAGGATTTTGATCATTTTAATGATGATTTATGGAAGAGAGAGCCTAAATAATTCATTCCCATGGAGTGGTCCAGCCATAATAAAATTATTGGAGATTACAGTAAATAATTTTTAGAGTTTCCATGAATACTTTGGATTTAATCTTGATCCCTTGTTAATTTGAACCATTTTGGACCTGTTTTTGGTGGGTTTTTGGCCCTATTTTGAACTTTTTAAGTTGTTTTTGTAGGGTTTTTTGGTGGCCATCCCTAGGTAGGATGGCTGAAAAATTTATGGCTATCATAGGGTGGTACAATTGGCCAATTATCCAACTGTCCCACCAAGGGGCATCCATGCTTTTTTGAAGGCTATATAAGCCCAAAATGAAGCAAATGGGCTCATTTTGCATTCTCAACTTGGAAAACTTGAGAGGTGAAGAGGAGAGGGATTTTTTATGAATTGGAGCACTACTACGAGTATACCATAATCAGTATGAGTCAGAAACAGGACTCATCAAGCGACAGAGCCAGTGTGAGACGAGTATGGACTACATTTTCCTCTCTTTCTTTATTTAATGTGAAATATTAATTTCTTGTGTTTTTTCCATAACATACACTAAATCCCGATTAAGGAACCATAATAATAGGTATATTTAGGAATGCATACTTTTATTTATGTTTTAGATGCATTATTTTACCATTATTTTGCTATTTTTTTATATTTTTAGGGCTAATTTAGGGGTCAAAATGACCCTATTTTAGCCATTTTTGGGGGCCATCCCTAGGTGGGAAGGCCACTGGTGGCCATCCCTGAGTGGGATGGTTGTAAAATTAGGGGCCATCCTTGGGTGGGATGGTCACAAAATTAGGGTAAAAATGGCCCTTTTTAAATCATTTTTAAGGTATTTTTGGACTTTTCTTATGCATTTTGAGTGCATTTTTGACACTTAGTTAGCTATCACGTGGTGAAGAGTCAGTATCGAGTTCTGAATATCTTTTAGGTCACTAGGGACATGTTGATAGAGGATTACTAGAAATGAACTGATGCCATTGGCCTTAAGAATGTGACATGGTTAGAGCCCGTGGTGGGCGATCGTGCCTACTTGAATACCTTGATAGACCTTTGGGATCCTCACACCAACACTTTCCATTTACCTATAGGAGAGATGAAGGTGACTTTAGAGGATGTCTATTAGATATTGTGCATTTTGATAGAGGGGAACCCCATCGTATCCACTCATCGAGATCGAAGAGATGTAGTGATGCATAGGTACTTTAGAAGACATTGGGAGGAGGCAGTGCACGACCTACTCAGCGGAGGGATATTGGTAGAGTCATGGTTTGGGATGGATTTATTGGGTATTAGATATTTCTTACTGATGACTTTGATATCCAACATGTTGCTCCCAAACTTGTTTGGTTTCAAGTTCCCCTGGAACCCTATAGAGTTGGTTTTTACACTTGTGGAGTGCACTAAGGAGGAGCCTAAAGTGATGGGTTGGGGTCCTACATTATTGGAACATCTATATGATAAGTTATATGAGATCCTATCCCATGGGTGGAAGGGCTTAGGGTGCAACTTCCTACTACGAGTTTGGGGATGACAACATATTATCGTGGATCGACCACGGGGACTGCCTTGGACAACCCGAGCACAACTTACTGATAGGAATATAGGCTATGTGATAATATGGCAATGGGCCTAGGGGATAGGTCAAATCCATCACTTTGTAGATGAGGTTAAGCACTATGTAGAGTCCTTTGCATGACTCGGTGTAAAGGATATTACCTAGATACCTTATAGATATTGTCTAGTATGGGATAATACTAAGACACAAATACACTAGGTGAGGCAAAGGAGATGGCTAGTTGGGTGACATAGCACTAAGCGAGAGTATTTCCTATGATAGACATCTTGGAGGAGCCTAAAGTTGAGGCATTTGGAGAGGAGTCATATCCTACGATAGACATCTTGGAGTTGGATGATGCTGGGATGATAGAGGAGTATGACTTTTGGTGGGTGACATAGAAGTTGTGAGGATAGGGGCCACTACCAGGTGATGCAACTGAGGCGATAGAGGAGGCACCCAGGTATGATGTAGAGAAGGAGGGCCAAGATGAGTCTCTAGATGATGTGGAGGTAGAGGGAGGCAAGCGACATGTGTGTCATCATGTAGCGGATGAGTGGATAGAGATACTTGACTTAGGGGATCTATAGGATGACCTTAGTGAGGTTAATTTTTATGATCAAGAGATGTAGGTACAACTGGAAACTTGAGATGCTATGATTACAGAGTTGTAGGGTGATATTATCATAGGTCAACAGGAGAGAGATCTACTTTAGCTTGAAATGGATAGGTAGGAAGCATTGATACCTATATTTTAGGCATAGGTTGTAGCACAAAGCCCTATCCATGAGGGATCTAGTAGTGGTGAGATGGCCAAGCTATAGAAGGAGGTGGCACAACTTCAGTCCTTAGTGGGAACCTACCATAATTGTTGCTTATAGGGCCAGACTTACACTAATGAGTTGGAGGATGAGATAGTGCATCTTAGGGAGCGCTTACCAGACTGCCTATCTGTCAGTGGCTCACACCAGAGATGGAGTGGTACTGGATAGTATTATGAATGGATGGGGCCTCCTAGCTTTGCACAGAGGCTAGACATGGTAGGTGGTAGTAGATATCGGAGTTCACGGTGGGCTCCTACTGAGGGTAGGGGTGAGAGTCACAACATCGGTCCTACATGACTATGGTTTTTGGGAATATATGGCTCTTTTTTATATTTTGAGATTTATGAGGTCCGAGGACCCACTTTATTGGAGCCTACGGGCAGTATATGAATGATGATTTAGCTTTTAGTTTCATACATACATACATATATATCGGTATATATATATGTATATATATATATATGAAAAAATATATATATATATATATATATATATATATATATATATATATATATATAATATGTATATGAGTTTTTTTTTATCATCATGTGTTCTTACTGCTTTTATGAGATGTATGCAATGCTTATATTTGCTTTATGATGTTGTGATGGATATTTAACATGTATGCATATATTTTTCCTATGATGTGATTTTATGATATGGCTATTTGTAAATGCATAATGAAATGGATTATTTGATTTAATCTATATTATGTATTATGATGACTATTTTGGACACATTATATTCTAGCACCATAGATTATACAATATTTATCTCATTATTTTAATGTTTTTATGATATTATATAATGGTTTGTGAAAATGTACACTAGCAAATATGTAGCATATGATGTGAAATGGAATGGATAATATAATGTTTTATGATGTGTTTGTGATTTTTAGGAGACTCAAACACTCTAGTTACCTAATCAAAAGTTGTATAATAACCATGCAAGACTTTTTAACAAAGTATAAATCTGCTAAGATAACCAAGATAGTCAATATCCCTGTGTGTGCATGTGAGTTCATTACTATGATAACACATAAAGTTACCCTAGTGCCAAATAGGATTTATGCAACCCATATGCACTAGAGATAACCTTTTGAGTATCATGATCCTGAGTTTTGTACGTAGTTGGATTAGACCACTAGGTAATACAAGCTATCAAAAGCTAGATCATCCCCATGAAAACGTTGGTCTATAAAAATCAAGTTGCTTATGTGATAAAAATATCATCATGTGTAAGGATACTATAATTTTTAGGCAGGCTTGATGCCACCCAACCTATAATAAGGATCACCTTATGGTTCTCTAATGCTGATAATTTTAGGGATTCAAGTTCAATACTCCATTCTTTTGTTTTAAATTAGAATTTTTCAAGGGAGTTGCTCATTTTTGTTATGGTGAGCAAGGGATTTTGGTAGTGGTGAGAACCACTATTTATTTTGCTTTTGTTAATGGTAAAAAAAAAACTATTTCTTTTGCATATTGTGAAGTGATAATAATCACTGTTTATTTTTCTCTTTTGGATACTTGCCCCAATTTGGTGTGAAGCAAGGGATTTTGATAATTTTGGGTAAGGAGGAACTTGTCCTTTTGTCAATTCTCAACATCTTTGAACATGGGGGATGAGCGAGATCAAATTTTCACTTAAGGTAACCTAGACCACTTTGTAGGTTTCATATTTCCTTGTGCTAAACTTAGATTTATTAATGTGAAAATGGGTTACGATTTTGATTTATACAAGGTATAATCTAAGCAGGATTCTACCTTCTAAAAATCATGATAGCTTTCTAAAAAATTTGAAAAGAAAACTAGATATTGTTGAGTGACCAAAAAACCTAACCATATCTTATAACAAAGGCTAAGTGACAGGAAACAAACACACAATATGGAGTGTAAATGTAAATGATACATGTAATATAAATAGGTGGTAACATTGACATATGATAATAGTGAATTTGACAGATGCCTATTATACATACCTGGTTCTAGACATGTATGATCAATTTCTAACAATGCACAATGCAAGGGTTTATACCTAATGCTAGTGATGTTGTAATGCAAATGATATGAAATGTAATGTAATGCGATATTTTTGTGTTTTTGATGTTTTAATTATATTTTTGTATTTCTAATAAATATATATATATATACATGTTTGCCAATGGGCTTAATGAATGTCATTGGGGCTTTTTTGGTGACCAAAGAGCTTATAGATGCCTTTAGGATATTTTGGGATGACCTAGACGATCATAGACCACCTATGAGCATTTTAGGGTGACCAACGGGCTTATAGATGCCTTTGAGGCATTTTAGGATGACCTACATGATCGTAGACTACCTAGGATTATTTTAGGATGACCAAAGGGCTTATAAACGTCTTTGGGGAATTTTATGATGACAAAAGAGCTTATAGATACCTTTGGGGTATTTTAGGTTGACCTAGACAGTCGTAGACTGCCTAGGGATGTTTTATATTGAGCTAGACAGTAGTAGAACACATAGGGGTATTTTAGGTTGACCCAGATAATCGTAGACCTCCTAGGGATGTTTTTGGTTGACCTAGGTGGTTGTAGACCGCCTAGGGTTATTTTTGGTTGACTCGGATAGTTGTAGACTACCTAAGGGTATTTTTGGTTGACCCATATGGTCATAGACTGCCTAGTAATATTTTTGGTTGACCCAAATGGTCGTAGACTACCTAGGGGTATTTTAGGTTGACCCATATGGTCATAGACCACCTAGGGGCATTTTAGGTTGACCGAGATAGTCATAGACTAAGGGAATTTTAGGTTGACCCAAATTGTTGTAGACCACCTAGGGGTGTTTTAGGTTGACCTAGATAGTTTTAGACCACCTAGGGGTATTTTAGGTTGACCTAGAGGATCGTAGAATACCTAGGAGTGTTTTAGGTTGAACTAGACGATCGTAGACCACCTAGGGGTGTTTTAGGCTAACCTAGATAGTTGTAGACCATCTAGAGGTATTTTAGGTTGACCTAGATGGTCATAGACCACCTATGGGTATTTTAGGTTTACCTAGATGGTTGTAGACTACCTAGGGGTGTTTTAAGTTGACCTAGATGGTCATAGACCACATAGAGGTATTTTTGGTTGACCTAGATGGTTGACCTAGATGGTTGTAGATTGCCTAGGGGTGTTTTTGGTTGACCTAGATTGTCATAGGCCACCTAGGAGTATTTTTGGTTGACCTAGACGGTCGTAGACCACCTAGGAGAATTTTTGGTTGACCTAGATGGTTGTAGACTGCCTAGGGGTATTTTAGGTTGACCTAGATGGTAGTAGACCGCTTAGGGGTCTTTTTGGTTGACCTAGACAGTCGTAGACTACCTAGGGGTATTTTTAGGTAGGGCATGGTGCTCTAAGCATGGAAAGGTTGTAGGTGACTAATATTAAAATATTCAAGCTCTTCACTTCATTTAATAGATGCTAAGAAATAAGTTCCAACTCCAATCTAAATATTACTGATGTATGGCCCTAACTAGTTTATGACAAATTTATCTCGTAGATGTGGTGACAAAATTGAGTTTTATTGGTTCTCTTTCAGAACTAAATCACCAACCTAAAAATATCTAGGGTGGACTTTTATATTTTAAGCTCTCTTGAGGTGCTCTTGATAAACACGTAGATGCTCGAGGGCATTTACACATTGCTCATCAAGCAAAGTGAGTTGATCTAGACGATTTTGTTGTGCAATATCATCATCTATAAACTCTTGCATAGATATACACAATGATGGTATCTACAAATCTAAAGGTATGATAGCCTCAACATCATACACTAGTGAAAACAAGGTTTCCCCAATAGGAGTTTGAATATTAGTGTGATAGGCCCAAAGGGAAAGAGGTAACTGATTATGCCAATCCTTATGATTTTTCTTAATGGTTTTTTAAAGATTGCAACTACTATTTTATTATATGCCTTTGCTTACCCATTAGCTTGTGGATAATAGGGCATAGAAAAGCTATGTTGTATATTATATTTTATTGTTAGAGCACACACATCCTTATTATTAAAGGGTGTCCCATTATCTAAAATTATATTGGATGGAATACCAAAATGACATCTAATATTATGTAGCATGAACTCCACAATATGAGGTCCAGTCGTTGTGGTAAAGGAAATTGCTTACATCCATTTTGTGAAGTACTTAGTAGTGTTTATGATAAATATGTAACGTCTTGAAGAGGCAGGTGATATTTTCCTAATTAAATCAAACCTACATTATGCAAATGGCTAGATCGATTAAATCAGTTGTAAGGCCTATGGAAGTGCATGTGTAAAAATTGCATTATGTTGACACTTTATGCACTTCTTGACATAAGCGCAACAATCTTGCTCTAACATTGGCCAATAATAGCCCATGCAAATAATGCACTTTACGATGGCAATGTCGTTGAAATGACCACCACATGTACCATCGTGTGCTTGGGCAATGGTCTAAGCTAACTCTTTATAGTCTAAGCAATGAAGGAGTATACCCTCATAGCTTCGACGATACATTATGTCTCCTAGAAAGACATATTTTGCCACCTTTTTATTAAATTCTTGTTTTACAACATGCAACAATCTAGAAGGAATACTTCCCAGTTTTAAATAATATTTGATTTGTATGGCCCAATATTATTTTACATAAGCCTCAATTGTATGAATTGTGCAATCCTTTTGATGTTCATCCCTTGCAAATTTTGATTGAGAGTGAACTTGTAGATATAACATTGTGCTAGTATCAAAAGTATTCTTAGGAACAAAATCCCCCAAGTAGAATTATTCAAATAATTATGTATTTGAGAGAACCTTTCATGTGAAGGTTCAATCTGAATCATATGGATTCCATGCATGGAGTTAAGCTCATCACACTTCATCATAAATTGTGATAGCATTTCACTTGAATAGCCGTGGTATCATCATACGGGTTCTGTGGTATTAATAATCCTAAGGAGACCATTGTGTCTACAAAATGATTAGATGAACGAGGGAGTACCTCAATATCATACCATTCAAACTTTGCCATAATTTTATCCACTAGGGTTTTATAGGCTTGCAAGACTAGGCATCTACACTAGAATATTCCTTTGACCTGATTAACTATGAGCAAGGAATTGCAAAAAAGTTTTAGCTTTGTTATTTTCATGGTGATTATCCTTTGAAGGCCTATGAGAAGGGTTTCATACTCGACATTGTTATTGGTGCATGGGATATTGAGTTTAAACAAAAGGGGTATTATAGCCCCTTGCAGTGTGAAAACATGATTCCCATAGCACCCCCTTGCTCGCACTTAGAACCATAAAAAAAAGTTATGTCTTCTTATGACTTAGGCTCTTCAAGATCTGGTGATTCTAACACATGAAAAACTCCATCATCGGGAAGCTCTATAGTGATAGGTTGGTCATCCTGGAGAGGAGCCTCTTCTAGTTGATCGGCCATGACCTGACCCTTAATTTATTTTTGTATGATAAACTCTAGGTTAAATTCCATCAACAACATGATCCATTTTACCGTGTGACTACTATGGTAAGTTTGACTCATCATGTAGCGCAATATATTCTATTATGAAACTACATATCTGGAATGATTGAGCATTTAATGGCATAGCTTTTTAGTGGTGAAGACCACTGCTAAGCATAGCTTCCCAATGTATGTATATTTTACCTCATAGCTGACCAAGGTGCGGCTAATATAATAGGTAGCCTATTATTTATGAAATTCATTCTTTTGGGCCAACATGGTGCCAAATGCAAGCTCAGTAGATGAGATATAAAGGTAGAACAACACTCTTGGTCATGGAGGAGCCATTACTAGCAGTGAAGCCAGATATTACTTTATTTCATCAAAGGAATTTTGAAATTCTTCGTCCCACTAATATGCAACCCCTTGTGCAATAACTTGTTCATAGGTATACATTTATCTGATAATTATGCTATGAAGAGCTTTATGGATGCAAGATTTCCTTGCAAGCTATGGAGCTACTTGATATTTGTGAGGGGAGGTATTTTAAGAATTGCCTTGAATTTTTTTGGGTCTAATTCTATGCCTCGCTTCGAGGATTTTACCATATGTGAAACCAAATACCCACTTATTGGAATTTAGCCTAACATTATGCTCAATGAGGTGATCTAAAACCTTTCACAATACATTGATATTATCATGGTGTAATAGAGATTTGGCCAATAATTCATCCATGTAATCTTCTAGAATTTTATGCATGTAGTCATGGAAGATATATGTCATGGCTCGTTGGTAGGTGGCACCAGTGTTCTTAAGGCCAAAAGGCATGACCTTGTAACAAAATATCCCCAAAGGCATTGTGAATGCCATTTTGATTAGGTCTTCTGGATTAATACAAATTTGATTGTATCCAAAGAAACCATCCATAAGGGAAAACATTTTGTGTCATGTTGTAGCATCTACCAATACATCATTACTTGGTAAGGGAAAATCATCTTTAGGACTCTAATCCTCCCATCGGGTTTCTTAATGGGTACCATGTTGGAAACCCATGGTGGATAATCTACTAATATAATAAATTCGACATCCAACAGTTTTTACAATTCATATTTGACCATCAAGGTTACTGTTGGATGCATCTTACGTAAATTTTGCTTAACTGGTTTGAAAATTGGGTCTAATGTTAGATTATGCATGACCAAATTAGGATCTAGTCCTGGCATATTCTTATAAGTCCAAGAAAAAATCTCTATCTTATCTGTTAACAACTTTGCATAATAAATTTGTTCATCAGGGGATAGACCTTCCCCTAAGTTGATGTTATGGGGATTATCGGGATCTGTACCAATATCCTTGTCAATTATTGAATCAATTAACATGTGTGATCCATCTTACAAATTATGTGGAATAGGGATTAAGTGAATTTCATCAACTGGGTTTACACCCTCAATTGGTATTTCTTGCTCAACCTCAACTTGACATACATTTTGAGCAGTCCTTGGAGAGAAATGAAACGGTTGTAACATTTCCTCACAAGGCCAAAAATCTTATGGAGATAGAAGATAATATCCACAATCAAAGTTAATTACCATAATTTTGAGGTGAAATTAATTTTATGGATTATTCGTATCTCTCAATGGTGCACTTAGATCTATGTAAATAATGTTGATGGATACATGATCTCCTTTCCATGGGTGAGTGGATCTAGATATATGATATTGTCTCTTAACTCATGGGGGTGGTTGTGGTGGTGGTGGAATGACTAGAAGTGGTCGATAGGGAAGGTGATAATCTTGCTCTTCAAGTGGTAAAATATGTCACCAGATGGTATGTTGTACCAAGAACATGTAGAGATAGAACTCTTCTTCATCATCCAAAGAGATAACTCAGTCATGTTTCCCATATGAGCTTGGATAATTTATGGGTGCTATGCCATAGTCCACTTAATCATCTGTGGTCCATTCATGAGGAGGATATTGATCATCTTCCTCATTGTCAATTTGATGGGTGTGCGAATTGTCCCTCACTTTGTGAGGTTGAGTGAAATCACTGGATAAACCTTGATCTGCCATGTTTATGAGAAAATAATCTCTCAATGAATGGACATGATGTGGATTGGCATAGGGATCACACGCTAACTCATCCATGTAAGTCCAACATAGGCATTATATACCTTCTGTGAGGACTTCTAAAGGCACTGGCTTATTGTGTCCCAATCTCTATTTATCATATGGTAACTGATACTATGGTTGAAAAGGAACACGAGTATCCTGCTCATATAATCCTAGAAAAAAACCATACCAATTGCAGTGATGTAGATATCGCATGGCGTATTCAGGATTTGATATGTAGTTTATATCCTCATAGAAGGGTTCATCATCATCTTCTTGTTGAGGAACTGACAATGTTCCATACTCGATACCCCCAGATATAAAATTGGTTTTATTAGGTGGTATACCTAGAGGTACAATGATACCTATGGGAATATGAGTTCATCCCATATCTTGCACTGTATCTATGGATGGAAATGCTATGATATTTCTCACTAAGTATTCTCCTATCCTTGTACTAGACATCTGGATGGTAACGTGGGATGGTGAAGGTGTAGGGGATGGAAGTGATTCTTGAGATGACTCAATGTGTACCTCATAAGATGGTTCCTCATCTGTTGCACAAGGAATATATTTCATAGAAATGGTGGAAATGATGGGAGAGATTTCAACAATTGGCCTCTTCAACATGTTCCTCTATGAAGGATCAGATAATGATGAAGGAATTTTTGATGTTGCCAATTATGACGATGGTATGGATGAAGATGGTATTGGTGTAATGCAAGGTGATGGAGGGGGAAGTGGAATATGAATGGATGTGTTTAGTTGAAAGTCCACATGAGTCGATGGAAACATCGACTTGAGGAATTGTTGCACCATATTACAATACTTAAAGCCCTCTAGATATATAGAGACTACATGCACCTACCCTTCATAAGTATATTTGAGACACTGATTAGTAGTGGATGGGACACACTTCATGTCCTGAATCCAAGGTCTACCTAGCAATATGTTATAATCCATCACACCTTCCAAAACATGACACAATGTCGATATAGTTTTGCGTCCCACCTAAATGGGTAGGACTATAGTGTCGAATGTAGAGCAAATTGTATCATCGAATGCTTCGAGGGTGTATGTAGATATGAGATGTTGGGAGTCCTGGGTATTTAAGAGCACTAGTGGTTATTATGTTGCTAGATGAACTAGTGTCTATCAGAACTCTTTTTTATGACATATCATTCTGTAGACACCAAAATAGCACCTATCCAATTATGTGACTGCAAACACTAATTGCATTGATGCACATAGCCCTAAGGGCAGCCCCTAGAGGTTAAACAGTGGTCCTAACCACTCACAGTAGTTTTGCAAGGTCAGGAGTCAATTTGGCACCTTCAGGCACTCTGCTCCATACTTGTTCCACCTAGGGACGATTACAAACTGGTATTCGCCCCACCCAGGGATGAATAGTAGTATTTGCTATAGGGTGGGGTGAATAGCAGGTTTGATGGGAAAAAAGTCAAATCTTGACAAATGGCAGCTCATATCCTCCACTTAATTCTTCCTTAATTGCATGGGAGTGTGAGTGAGCATTTTCGAGCATTAGAGGCAGTTACAAGGGCAGTCATGAAGCCCCTAACCATGGAGGAATCTTCCCTCCCCTGGGAAGGCATGATTACCAAGTGGCACCTCTGCATACTCATCCAAGATACCTCCAGGTCTATAAATTGGTGAGTTTTCTCACCACAAGAGATACAGAGAAAGAGCATTTTGACCAACGAAGTGCTATAATTTTACTTCCACATACACACCTTTTTGATTTGTGCCTTTCATATCCTTGATCTCTTTTGGAGATGAGGTCATAGGATGGTTATTGGAAGCACAAATACGAAACCAAGACCCAAAATTTGGCCACTATATCATACAAAATTTGTTGACAACACCCCACGATAGGTTTTGGACCCATCCCAAGTGGATTGGTTCCAAAATCAGTCCCCAAACAGAGGGCGTACTGCTCCCAAGCGTCGCCCACGCTGCTGTAGTCGTAATCACCCTACCCTAGAGCGATTAGAAATATGTGTTAGATTTCATTTTTGTTATTTTTGTATTTGATTACATGCTTGTTAGATAGGTTTTCATTCAAATTCACATCGTTTTGAGCATTTTTTATCATGTTTCTATTATTCCTCGCCTTTGCTAACATGTAGGTAGCATCATCAAATTCTCGGTGATAGAGGTCTAATTGGGAAAATATGACCATCTGGGTCTTCCCAAAATACCCCCATTTAGCTAATCCCCAACTATGCAGGTGATTTGGAGCTTCCCGAATATGACATTTGGGACGGTGCTTTTTGATGTTTTGTTGTAGGTCTATTCATCCCACCCAGAGCGAATATAAATATGTGATGAATTTCTTGAATGTTCCATTTGTAGTATTTTATTTGTGATGTTTCGATGCCCCTGTCAAATTTTTAGTTCATTTGGAGCTATGTTAGTTATTGTTTTATTTACATCTTGCTTGCACTAATTGAAGGCTTGGGGATTGCATTTTTTATTTTATCTAAAGGTGCTACTGACTATTTCTTGTTTCCTTGAGCATAGGATCTAGACATTAGAGGAGCAGCAAGGAGTCAAGACTCATCAATGCAAGCGGTGGTGACATTTGGTTCGCCCATTTTACATGTGGGCATGCGGAAGAAGGAATAGCATCCATGGGTGTAAAAAGAACACATATTTGACGCTCCTAGCCCTTAGAAGCGGAGGAGGCAGATTGTAACCAAGTTATAAAACATATCAATAAAAATGGTTGTCTTCCTTATTGGATTTTTGGTTCATTTCGATTCTTTCATGCTTTCCCTCCTTTCATGCACTTTCAATTTATAGGATTTAGCGTTAAGTTTAGTTTCATTTGCATCGCACTTGGAGTCAGAATATGAGGTAGCACCATGGGATCCCTTCAATTCAGATAGCAATCACTCATAGGTGATCGCCATGGATGATTATCAAGAAATCCTCTTGACAATGTTCCCTTTGGATGCTCCAATTGAGCAAGTGCTACATCAAGACAATCGAGCCCCATCGTAGAGAGCGGAACAACCCCAATGGGTCTAGATAAATTTGCTCGAGCAAGATGAGACTATAATCTCATGAATAGTTGTCAGACCCAATGAAGGCCTTTGGATCTCTGACAATGATTATGAAGATGAAACTGAGATGGCCTATCTCAATCATATGTGACAGCAACCATACCCCTTGGAGATTAACGATATATTTGAACTAAACATAGTGCCAGTGCATGAGTGGCACGTAGACCCAGCGTAGTGGGACAAAGTGTTGAATCAAAAAAATTGGGCATAGGAAGAACACCTTCCACCCAGAGACCCTATAGCAACATTAGTGTCGAGGGTAGACCCTATCTTCCTATCTGCACATAAGGCCGATCCATTCGTGTCGATACCTCCAGATCCAGAATCAAAGCATAGAGAACATCTAGAATGTTCGAGTCATCACACCCATGGTAATGGAGACCAAAATCATTTCATCAACATGATATCCATTGACTTAATTGCCCCCATCCACAATCCAACCGATCCAGCATAATCATTGTATTTAGACATAGATACCATAGACTGGGATTGCATCAATTCACCACCATCCCCATCAGAGTACTGGCCTTTCAATGAAATGCTCCATTTCACCCTAGAGCCAACTCAGGATATCTTCCATGTTGAGGAGGAACCCGAGGTTCCCAACGCAGATTTGAACTCAGCAAATGATATCCACTTGATCCCAACTCCACACCAGTTGGAGGATGGATCCCACATGTTGATCGAGGAGACAACTGACGTAGACATCGGATTGGATCTGTAGCACCCTAAAATTGGCACAGTAAAACTTAGTAAATAATTAAAATTACCTTAGTAATAATTCAAATTCAAATTTCAACCCCAAAACCGCTCCCAAACCGCCTGCTACCCGTTTCCTCATTTTTTGTGCCATTTTTAGAGTTTGTTTCGTCCGTTGGACGATATCGTCTCCGATCAGACGATATTGCCTCATATCGGTCAATTTCGTCTAGAGCAGGACGCCCAGACGATTTCATCCCAAAACTAATTTTTCATAATTAGCTTTTGTTTCAACATCTTCTCTAACTAGGGCAGAGACGCGTCTGCATCGTTAGAGTCTCCCCCCGTTGGAGATATCCCAAAATGGGATGATCTCCAACCTCCCAACCTCTTTCCTATGCCTATTTAATCTTAGGCCCTCCCCTTGACATTCCCCTGGCTGAATTTTTTTGCACTTCAAGTTTCACATGCATTAGTATATTCTAGACTATTGTTCGCCTTTGTCCCTTCTCGAGTTTTCTTGCAGGAACTTTTGTTATTCTTCAACCGAAGCAAGCTCAGATTGTCACAGACGATCCTATCCAATTCAAGATGATTTCGTACCAATCTGAGATGATTTTGACTGTAGTCAACATTGGGGGCAATCAGTGCCCAAAGTTTGCATTTTCTCCACTTTTTTTTGCTGCATTATTCTACATTTAGTTAATTCTATGGTATTCCTTATTACTCTGCATTTTGGAGTTCACCCATATAGTTTTAATGCATGATAAAATCATAATTTGTCATTAAATCATTGAAATACACTCATATTTTGTTTATAATTACCCGTCTAAGATTATTATTGTCATTCTGCATCATTGCCCTCTGTTTGTATTATTGCATTTTCTGTATTTTGTATCTGCTTCTCTGATTGCAGGTCTCTGACAAATTCGTTTGATGAATTCGTCAGATCTTAGATGATCCTGTCACATTGGAGATGATATTGTCAAATTCTAGACGATCCTAACTGCTTCAAAAATCAGAACCTCCATCAGACATCCGGATCAGGTATGTCTCTTTAATCTAGCTTATTCTCTCTGTTTTTTGTTCAAATCTATTTTTTGTATTCATTTAATTTGCATTTTCATATAGAATAACTTAGATTCATTTGGCCAAATCTATGACTTGGATGTTTAAAGCTAAAATTGAACACATTAAACTCATTCCCAACCTAGGCGTGGAAACTGCCACTAAACGTTTCCTGGTGAACCCCATCATCCGTCAAAAAATCACCTTAATCCCCATCCCCCGAGAGGCGGGACCTTCAAAGGGCCTCTCAGTCCGAGGTATTGTCCCATCCTTTTCCCATCCTCCTTCCGGGAGTGGATCCTTTAGCCTAAAGGTAAGGATGCAAAAAATTTGGAGTGATACATTTTGGTGAACCCGACGTGAAACTAAAACCTTTTGAAAAACAAAACAAAAATATAAATGCATTTCATATCATTAGAAAAATACTAAGTTGCATATCATGTCTAGATGGTAGCTCCTAAGAAAATATTAGTTGTTACTATAAATGTTGCAAACCAATTAGTAGCCATAGAAGTTAATTTTGTGCTTAGTGTGCCTGAAATAGATAGAAACCAACTTTTGTGGAAATAACTTGATAGGAGGCTAGGTATCATTTCATCTAAATCAATCAAACTTAGACAAATCAAGCGGTTTGCCCTAGATAGGATCCTGGATCCTCATCAACTCATTGTTTATCATGAACTTCAGAGAGCCTGCCATAGGTGGTTAGCTTATAGGAGAGCTCTTGTGTCTTCAGAATTGTTCACCTTCGAGGAATACCTCGAGAATGCAATTGTTATACACCAATTCCTAGGTCATGTAGAAGATCAAGAGGTCATTCTTATGGATAGGGAAATATGGAATAGAGTTCCTAGGGTTGTGTTATATTGAGAGTATTGTCACGAACTTTATTTCTACCAACCAGAATCTAAGATAGATAATATCACTATATCGCTTTTTGTCAAATTCTTGAAAGAAAATTTACAATTTGAAGAAAAAAACTTCATGACTCCTGAAGAACTTGAGCCCATTAATGATATTTATAAATTGTTTATAGAAAACTAGATCATTGCTTTTGAAGAACACAAGCTTATACTGAGAGCAGGGGTGAACAGTATAAGACATCTTTTAACTTTTTCTTTCAAAACAACTTTCAATACAATATTATGCAGTATAAAGATAGAAAAAATGATAGCAGTAATCAAAGCAACACACAAAACACCATCCACAAAGTGACATAGCAATTTATGTGGTTCACCCAAGGTGGGCTACTCCATGGATAAAAATTTCTTCTAAAAGTTATATCAAAATCCTCTAGGAATCCTTCTCGATTACAGTGTTTATGAGCCTCTGCTCAAAGGAGGTACCTTCCCCTAATTTTTCTTTGGCTGGTGATCCTCTAGAAGACCTCTACCTCCTCTACCTTTAGCAAGTGGAAATCTATCCATAGAAGACACCTGTCTTCCCTGCTCTGGCTGGAGATCTCTATCCTCAACTCTGTCACTACAAATCTAGTCCTCAAATTTGCACCAAAACATAGTCCTTTGATCTGGCACAAATGCCCTCTTCCTCTTCCTCTGATCTACACCAAACACAATCCTTCGGTCTGGCATAGGTCTATCCTCTTCCTCTGTTCTGCATAAAATATAGTCCTTCACTATTTTCTTGTCGTCACAGCTGCACTCGATCGAACAACGACCTTTGCACTTCTGTGCATTCATAGCAGTATCGTCTTTGTGCACTCTATTTCCTTATAGTCTCCTACACTTAGAAGATTCGATGAAAATGCACTCTTATACGGCTATCGATCTTCACACTCTCTTTTTTGACTATCGAACTTCACAGTCGCACTAAATCTGTGAACGTCACTCTTCGAACGCACACTTCGATCGATGATCAAAATTCTTCAAACAACCCTCCTTTTATACCCACTATCTCAATATTAGAACCTTGATCTTAGTCGACTGTTTACCCTCTATTTACATCAGCTGCAAAACCCTGCGTTGCGTCGGCCTAGATTTAACTCTGTCGGCTTCACTACCTCCCTGAAGCTTTTGGCATGAAACTTCAACATGTCACGATATCATGACACCTTTTCCTACTGTACACCTTCTATGGCTTGCTGTCGTGATATCACGACACTTTTGCTTTTGTCTACTTCCTTTGCTCTTCTGTCGTGAAATCGCGACACCTTTGCCTCTTGCTGATGTCATCTCACTTTTGTCATGAAATCGTGATGCTTTAGACTTCAAAGCCTTCTTCTCCGCTTCTATCATGAAATCATGACACCTTTGCCTCTTGTTGACGTCATCTTACTTATGTCACAAAATCGTAACACTTTAGACTTCAAAGCCTTCTTCTCTGCTTCTGTCATGAAATTGTGACACATCTTCTTCTATTGATGTCATCTGCAATTTTGTCATGAAATCACAACAATCACGACACATCTACTTCTGCTGATGTCATCTACAATTCTGTCATGAAATCGCAACACTTCTTGCTTCTTCAACCTTTTCTCGGTTTGCACCAATGAAAATGGAACATGTCACGAAATCATGACGCTTTCGCTACCTTAAGCTCTTTTCTACCAAATGCTTGCAAAACTGGAACATGTTGTGAAATTGCGATGCTTTTGTCTACAAAGCCTTCCTCTCTGCTTCTATCACAAAATTGCCACACTTCCTGCAATCGCAAGATTTCTCTCCAACCTGTCGTGAAATCATGACACTTTCTTCATCCGTACAACTTCTTTGTAGCCTGTCACGAAATCGTGACACTTCTTGTTTCAGAGTCTTCCCTTTGCTGTATGTCACAAAAATGCAAAATTTATTTCTTCAAGATTTTCAGCATGTCATGAAATCATGACAGTCCTTCCTTTGATTTTTGCAGCTTGTCACGAAGTCGCAACAGTCCTCACTTTGTCTTTTGCAGCATGTCGTGAAATCGTGACACTTTTCCTTTCGGACTCTCTCTCCTGCAACATGTCACAAAATTGTGACACTTTCTCGTCCGAACAACTTTCCTGGCAATGTGTCGTGAAATCATGACACTTTTCTTTCTCTGCCTTCTTGCACTTTTCGAGTCGCGAAAATGCGACATGTCACGAAATCGTGACAGTTTTTCTTGCTTCGTCTCTGCATTCCAACATGTCACGAAATCGTGACAATTTTTCTAGAACTTTCTCTCTCCTCAAACATGTCGTGAAATCATGATAGTTTTGCCAGTGCTTTCTCTCTCCTAAAACATGTCACGAAATCGCGATAGTTTTTCCAACCGCCTGCATACTTTTTCTTACTTATCTTTTTCTTGATCTTTTTGCAACTGGGCTACCCCGATCTTCTTGGCAACTCACTATCCATGCTGAAACCTTCATCAAGACACATTATTTGACATCAAACCATATTGCTTCAAGAACTCTTTGACATCAATGACATCTACACTTAGAGCAAAAGCAATGTACCCAAGGTACCCAAAATTGCCAACAATCTCCCCCTTTGTCATTGATGGCAAACCTTAACTAAAACACAAGTCAAGAGCCAAAACTGAAGACAACTGATCCAACAACTGAGAATCTACCTTTGAAGTTTTTGCTCCCCCTGACTTGAAGCTCTCTTCTTCACTATGAAGCTCTCCCCCTTACTCATATCTCTCCCCCTTACTCAAATCTCTCCCCCTTTGTCATCAATGGCAAAGGGTCACCTTTGGGGCTTGGGACTAAGAATGAGTCTCTTAGCTTAGTCCCTCCCCCACCTCCTGATGAGATGATTTAAAAAAGGGTTGGGAGTGAAACTCCCATTAGACACTCATCATCATCCGTGTCTACAATTTCTTTGTCGAGCCTTTTCTTGAGCTCTTTGTCAATGTTTCTGTTCTTGGCACTTTTCTTGTTCTTGTTCTCATCTTTTTTCTTTCCCACACCTTGATCCTTGGACCTATTTATACCACTGTTCCTGTTCCTGTACCTTGGAAGATCAACTTTGCACTGTCTGATTGTGTGACCTGCATTGTTGCACTTATAGCAAGTAACAATATTATTTCTTTTAGGCATAGCTGTTATTTGAATCCGCCTGTTCTGACTAACCCAGTTCCTGATATTTGCTTTATTCCCAAATTTATTACAAGAGTAACAATACCCTTGGAAGAAATTACCACTTCTAAAATTATTGTTAACCTTATTCATTTGAGACATGCAATGTGCAGCCATGTGTCCAAACCTGTAACACGCAAAACATATGTCGTGAAATATTCTTTTAATTGATCTCTTGGGTCTCGAAAACTTCTGCTTCACATTCAGAAATTTTTTTTCTGTTTCTGTGCATTCATCACTCATGGACTCATGATCTGAAATACTTTCTTCATCAAAAATTTCTTCCTTTTGAAATCTCTTGCTAGATGCCCCAACCCGTTTCTTGTGCAGCTCAACAAAACTAAGACCTATTTTATTTATTGGATTTCTTTGACTTTTGATGAGAGACTTAAACTTCTTGGAGCTATCCTAAAATCTGTAGAGCTTATCCTTGTATTATTTATTTTTTTCTTTCAAAGAAGCCATTTTATGCTCTAACTCATTATACTCAAGAATCTTAGACTCTAACTCATCCTTGAGTTCCTGTGTTTTAGCTATAGAGAAGTCAAGACTTTCTATAAGATCGTCTCTCTCCATACAACATTCATCTAACTTAATATTGAGTCTATCATTCTTCTTTCTTTCCTTTTTCAAAACACTAAGAGCATTATTGAGTTCACATTCAAGATCCTTTATTTGATTGCACTTTGAATTATCAAGACCTTTTTTATATTTCTTGTCACTAGAGGTGCTACCCTTTTCAAAAACCATACAAGAATCTTCCTTATCATTTTCTGAAGCATCCTCATACATACTAGCAACCAATTCATTATTTGTGCAATCATCCTCAAGGTGCCCAAAATTTCCACATCTAAAACATTTCATGACAATAAATTTATGTTTCGGTTCTTCCTCTTTTTTTGAAATGAACAGCATCTCATTTTCATCACTAGAAGAACTTTCACTATCACTGCTAGAACACTTACTTGCTTTGTCAAGATAGAAGCTCTTCTTGTTCTTGTGTGAATATCTCTTTCCTTGATTGCTGTGCTCATCTTTGTTCTTTTTGTAATACCTATGCTTTTCAGAGTCTTTGCTCTTAACATCCTATATATCTTCATCACTTTCATTCTTGGAAATAGTACAGTCAGTAGCATAATGACCAAATTTTCCACAGTTGAAACATCTTATATTTTTATTGCTTTTGTGCTTTCTAGAGAACTTGCCTTTCTTGTTGTAATATGCTTCTTCCTCACTAGAAGACTCATCACTCTCTTGAATCTGTTTGCCTTTTGATTTCTTGGTAGCTTTGAAAGCTGCCTCTTTCTTTTCATCAACTTTCACTTGAGTTCTTAGCTCAAATGCTGCAAGAATACTATGGAGCTCATCATTTTCAACTTATCTAAATCTTTGGCTTCCTCAATAGCAGAAATATTTTCACTAAATCTATTAGGAAGAGATCTTAAAATCTTATCACACACATCATTTTCAGCAAGTTCAAGACCTAAGTCTTTCATAGAATTAACAACTTCATCCATACGGAGCATGTAGTCACTAATATTTTCATCATAATTCATCTTGAGTTGTTCAAATATACCTTTGAAGTGTCTCAACTTGGCCATTCGGACATTTGCATCACCTGTATGAACAACCTGCAATTGTTTCCACATTTCACTAGCTGTCTTGCAGTGAATAACTTTGGTAAGATCAACCTTCTGTAAACCCTTTAGGATTGCATTCATGGATTTTGAGTTGTTGTGATGTAGGAGCCTGTCTTCTTTAGTATAAGGACCATTTGTAGGAATGGTGTACCCATATTCAATAACTTCCCATACCTCATTACCAAGAGCCATTATATAGACTTTCATTCTTGCACTCCACAGACCAAAATCTGATCCATCAAGAATAGGTGTTGCATTGCCACCTGAGAAATCCATTGTGTTCTTAACCAGTTCTTCCTTCCATCTGTAAAACCTTTTTGAAGGAACCCGCTCTAATACCAATTGAAGAACACAAGCTTATACTGAGAGGGGGGGTGAATAGTATAAGACCTCTTTTAACTTTTTCTTTCAAAACAGCTTTCAATACAATATTATGCAGTATAAATATAGCAGAAATAATAGCAGTAATCAAAGCAACACACAAAACACCATCCACAAAGTGACACAGCAATTTACATGGTTCACCCAAGGTGGGCTACTCCATGGATAAAACTTTCTTCTAAAAGTTATATCAAAGTCCTCTGGAAATCCTTCCCAATTATAGTGTTTATGAGCCTCTGCTCAAAGGAGATACCTTCCCCTAATTCTGCTTTGGTTGGTGATCCTCTAGAAGACCTCTACCTCCTCTGCCCTTAGCAAGTGGAACTCTATCCATAGAAGACACCTGTCTTCCCTGCTCTGGTTGGAGATCTCTGTCCTCAACTCTGTCATCGCAAAGTTGGTCCTTGAATTTGCACTAAAACATAGTCTTTCGGTCTGGCACAAATACCCTCTTCCTCTTCCTCTGATCTGCACCAAACACAATCCTTCGATCTAGCATAGGTCTATCCTCTTCTTATGTTCTACATAAAATACAGTCCTTCGCTATTTTCTTGCTATCACAGCTGCACTCGATCGAACAACGACCTTTACACTTCTGCGCATTCATAGCAGTATCGTCTTCATGCACTCTATTTCCTTATAGTCTCCTACACTTAGAATATTTGACGAAAATGCACTCTTATATTGCTATCGATCTTCGCACTCTCTTTTTTGACTATCAAACTTCACAGTCGCACTAAATCTACGAACGTCACTCTTCGAATGCACACTTCGATCGATGATCAAAATTCTTCAAATAGCCCTCCTTTTATACCCACTATCTCAAGATTAGAACCTTGATCTTAGTCGGTTGTTTACCCTTTAATTACATCGGCTACAAAACCCTGTGCTGCGTCAGCCCAGATTTAACTCTTTCGGCTTCACTACCTCCCTAAAGCTTCTGGCACAAAACTTCAACATGTCACGATATCATGACACCTTTTCTTCCCGTACACCTTCTATGGCTTGTTGTCGCGATATCGCGACACTTTTGCTTTTGTCTGCTTCCTTTGCTCTTTTGTCGTGAAATCACAACACCTTTGCCTCTTGTTGATGTCATCTCACTTTTGTCATGAAATCATGATGCTTTAGACTTCAAAACCTTCTTATTCACTTTTGTCGTGAAATCGTGACACCTTTGCCTCTTGCTGATGTCATCTTACTTCTGTCATGAAATCATGACGCTTTAGACTTCAAAGCCTTCTTGTCCACTTCTATCGTGAAATCATGACACATCTGCTTCTGCTGATGTCATCTGCAATTCTGTCACGAAATCGTGACACTTCTTGCTTCTTCAACCTTTTTTTGGTTTGCACCAGCGAAAATGGAACATGTCGTAAAATCACGATGCTTTCGCTACCTTAAGCTCTTTTCTGCCAAATGCTCATGAAACTGGAACATGTTGCAAAATCGTGATGCTTTTGTCTACAAAGCCTTCCTCTCTGCTACTATTGCGAAATTGTGACACTTCCTACAATCACAATATTTCTCTCCAACCTGTCACGAAATTGCGACACTTTATTTATCTGTACAACTTCTTTGTAGCCTGTCACAAAATCGTGATGCTTCTTGTTTTAGACTCTTCTCTTTGCTGTATGTCACAAAAATGCAATAGTTCTTTCTTCAAGATTTTTAGCATGTCATGAAATTGTGACAGTCCTTCCTTTGATTTTTGCAGCTTGTCACGAAGTCGCAACAGTCCTCACTTTGTCTTTTGCAGCATGTCGCGAAATCGTGACACTTTTCCTTTCGGACTCTCTCTCCTGCAACATGTCACGAAATCATGACACTTGCTCGTCCGAACAACTTTCTTGGCAATGTGTCGCGAAATCATGACACTTTTCTTTCTCTGCCTTCCTGTGCTTTTCGAGTCGCGAAAATGTGACATGTCACAAAATCGTGATAGTTTTGCCTGCTTTGTCTCTGCCTTCCAGCATGTTGCAAAATCGTGATAGTTTTGCCAAAACTTTCTCTCTCTTCAAACATGTCGTGAAATCGTGACGGTTTTGCCAGCGCTTTCTCTCTCCTAAAACATGTCACGAAATCGCGATAGTTTTTCCAACCGCCTACATACTTTTTCTTACTTATCTTTTTCTTGATCTTTTTGCAACTGGGCTACCCCGATCTTCTTGGCAACTCACTGTCCATGCTGAACCCTTCATCAAGACACATTCTTTGACATCAAACCAGATTGCTTCAAGAACTCTTTGACATCAATGACAACATCTACACTTAGAGCAAAAGTAATGTACCCAAGGTACCCAAAATTGCCAACAACTTTCATTATTATTATTTCTTGCATTTAGTGTGTTGTTTTTTATCTTTATAATATTGTTACAAAAACAAGAAAAACCAAAACATAACAAAAACCAAAAACATTTTATTTCAAATACTATAGTAGGTATATAATTAAAATATATACCTCTTAAGCTTGTTGCATATATATATATATATATATATATATATATATATATATATATATATATATATATATATATATATATATATATATATATATATATATATACAAGTATATATATATTTGCTGAAATCTAAATTTAAGCACAATGCCTAAACTTAGGAATGGTAAACAAACTGAACAAGAAGAAGAAGATTGGTTAGAAGACAAAACAAAAAACCCAAATGTCCTTCCTGAGGAATCAATTCCGGAAGGAGAAACTCTAGAATAGCCAGAAGATGACCTGGCTGAAGAAAATGAACAACAAGAAAATCTTAAAGAGGAAGGATCCTCATCCCCTAGAATAGCTCCAGACGAAACTATTGCTTTTGATAACTTAGATCATTTCTGGAAATTTTTCAATAATAACATTGGTGCTCTTAATATGGTAGTTCGTATTGATAAAGGAAAAATTAGTGACACTCAAGCAGCCATGGAACATATGTTTGACATACACACTAATCCCTTGTCTTTCATTGATCAAGAAAGTGATAAAGCTGGACCATCCAATAGAGATATGGTCACTATGATTCAGAACATGCCAAAACAACAAGTTACCCAACCCCCTAAGGAACCTGTTATTGAGCCTAAAATCATTCCCACACAAAAGAAACCCCCCTTCACTGCTTTACTTCACCAAACTATTGATCAATATGCTTCAAGTAGACAAAAACCTAAAATGAAGCCAAACACCAATTTTCAACAATCAGGCATACAACATAATACAACTTCAAAATTTCTTCATAACACCCTTCCTACCAACAATTTACACAATAGAAATATAGCATCTAATCTCCATTTCCCTCCATCATATGCTCACAAATCCCATATTAATGCCCTATCGAACCAATATGGTGGGCAAACCAGTAATCTAGAAGCCATGGTGAAACAGTTAGCTTCACGCATGGACCAGATAGATCCCTACCGTCCCTCATACAATTATCGAGAGATATGTAGTCAACCTCTAGATCCCATAGTTGTAGCACAGCCATACCCTAAAAACTTCCCCATGCTCGTCCTGCCTATATATAAAGGAACTAAATATCCCATAGAGCATCTTCGCATGTTTAGGATAGCATGTCATGATATATCACATGATGACTTGCTATTACTAAAAATGTTCCCAAAAAGCTTAGGAGGAATGGCATTAGACTTAGCTCGAAGGGTAGAAGATGCTCTCATTAGAAGAGGTCAACTCAAAAATAAAGATGATGAGAAAACATCCAAAAATCAGTATAAAAACAAACAAGTTGTAGGTGACGAAGTCGCTGATAGTAGAAACATTGCTAATATCAATACAACGAAGACAACAAAAAAATTTATATTAAAACCTCCTGATAAACCTCCTTGAGAATTTACTAGATTGAATCAACATTTATCAACCATTCTTCCTCAATTATTAGCACGAGGCTTGATTCAATTACCAGCTATCCGAGAACCTGATCCAACTATACCCAAATACAGAGCTGATTTACATTGTGACTTTCATAGAGGACCTAGACATGCTACAAACTCTTGTAAAAGATTGAAACATAAAATACAAGATCTGATTGATAATAATGAAATGGAGGTGCAAGCCTTCTAACCTAAACAAAATGCTCCTAATAACGCTCAAAAGACCATTCCCCAAAATCAAAATCAAAATGCTAATCAATCATTGGATATATTTCAACATCCTTTACCAAACCATGGTAAAGAAGTGGCCAATCAAATTGAACATCATAATGTTCCTCCTCCTACCCGATATGTAGGGACTATTAGCAGACAATTATCTGTTTAGGATCCTCAAATATTTGGCACAACCTTATCCATGGTCATGACCAAACCCCTACATAATATTCAAACTCCCGATCCTAGTGATGTAGAATCAGATACTAAAAGTGAAGTAGACATCACCTCAAACCAATCGAATAGTTCTGAAAATGAATCAAATCCTATTCAACCCATCACAGATGCTATGGTTCCAGAAGAACCATTTCCTAGAACAGTTACTACTCGACCCTCTTCTAATCAGTTCCTTCCTAATGAACAAGCCATAAATGCTCAACCAAGACCAGTTCAACGTCTTCAATATAACATTGTAGGTACCATCGGAGCCGTTACCAGACAACAAGCTCAAAACTCTCAACAAGATCAAACTCAGAATGATGGATCAACTCCATTTATTTTGAAAAATCCCAATAAAGGGAATCATATGTCTAATGTTCAACCAAAACCTCCTTACAATATTAATGAACAATTATCCAATACTACAACTAGAATTTCCCTTTTGGACTTGTTAAGATCTTCTCCTACCCATAGGGATGAGTTAATGCTTACATTAAGCCAAATGATGGTACCTCAAAATATTCAACCCGAAGCCATGTCCAATACTATCATCACTCAAGAAGTTGATTGTATTGACTTCTGGGATAAAGATATACCACAACATAGTTTACATAAGGATAATCCCTTATATATTACTGCTCTAATTGGAGATGTAGCTGTTAAAAGAGTCTTGATCGATAATGGTTCATCTCTAAACATTTGCACTTTTGACTTCTACCAAATATTTGGCTTTAGAAGTGATGAAATGAAGAAAACTGACATGATTATCAAAGCTTTCAATGATGAGACACAAGAAACGTGTGGAGTCATTACCTTACCCTTGCAAGTTGGTCCTAGAACCCTAGATACAACCGTGTTTATTGTACATTGCCTAGCATCGTACAATATACTTTTGGGTCGCCCTTGGATCAATGTGATGTGAGCGGTTCCCTCCACTTTACATCAATGTGTTAAATTTGAATTTAAAAATTAGTTGGTCACTATCCATGGTGAACCTAGACCCTTTGATATGTGTGCTTTGGAAGAACCTGTTGGAGTGCAATTTTTCCCCGCTCTGTCATCCACACATCCTAATTCTTATTTTTCATCTAAACGTGTGAAAAACACACACATACCATCATCTACTCCATCAACTACACCTATACATTTAACTCAACCATCTTCTGAACAAACCACACTAAAACCTCAAAAAGGTCTTCAATCCACAACCAATCCTTCATGTTCCATCCCTATAATTTCAAAACCTATAGACCCATCTATTAACACTTCCACATTATCTACATCTATCATACCTTCCACATCTAAAGATATAGGGAATGATCCTTCTACATCTTATGCTCTTTTTGATGAACTTTTATCGGATTTATCCACAATCTTAATATCAGAAAAAACAAATGCTTTTATGCAAGATTCAATTCTTTTAAAAAACTTGCCACCATATCCTCGTACTTTGGGCCTCCCACAACCTATGGGAAGTACTTACCAAGTTAGGAGTTGTGCTTTTATTTATAAAGGATATGATTGGGGAAGAATACCCAGGAATATTAAAACTCATCATGAGGGATATGCCCGATGTTATTTTGCTAATGAATATATTAAAGCTAAGCCCATAATGCTTAAAATGGGCTATAAAGGGAAAGGCTTGGGACCTTTCCAAAATGGTATGAAAGAACCTATTGAGGTAGAGCCATGGCCCGCCCAATGTGGTGTGGGCCTATTTCCTAGTAAGGGTCAACCCTTCCCTTTTGAATATGATGATCAAATCATATGTTATCAAGATTATCTAGATAAACAAGATTCTTTGTGTTCAAAGAATAATCCCTTTACCTGCAATATGCTATCCATAGCTTACCCTGAATTGATTGCTGAATCCGATGAGGACTTTGAAGGAGATATTTTCCATGATGTCTCCGTTGAAGAGTTGTTATACAATGGTTTTTATTTTGATGGTTCTATACCAACTATAGCCCAACTTGAGGCCACTACTCATCAAGACAAATTATCCAACTTAACCTTAAAATAATTACAAGAATTGGGCGTTTCACCCACCCCACCTAATTTTGAAAGAGATCTACACATGGAAGTATAAAACGTCCTTAAAGTTAACATTGGAACTGAGGATAATCCTCACATAATCAATATTGGATCAGCATTAAGTCAAGAAAAACAAGATGAATACATTGCATTCCTTAAAGAATATGAATATGTCTTCGTTTGGACATATGAAGATATGCCAGGTCTGGACCCTTCTGTAGTCATGCATCATCTAGTAGTCCATCCAGATGCTAAACCTGTTAAAAAAAAACTTAGAAAAATGCATCCCAAAGTGGCCCTGCTAGTCAAAGGAGAGTTAGAAAAACTCTTGAATGTTATTTTCATTCAAGCTATTGATTATGCTGAATGGATATCGAATGTAGTTCCAGTCACCAAGAAAGAAGCTACCAAAGTTAGGGTTTGCACGAACTTTAGAGATATTAATGCTGCATGCCCTAAAGATGATTTTCCTCTTCCAAACATGGACCAAATCATTGACTTTACCGTCAGGAGTGGAATGATGTCCCTAATGGATGGATTTTCTGGCTATAATCAGATCAGGATAGCTCTTGAAGATCAGGCTAAAACATACTTTATTACCCCTTGGGGTACCTTTTATTGGAAAGTGATGCCATTTGGTTTAAAGAATGCAAGCGTAACATATCAATGAGCTATGACTTATATCTTTCATGATATGATGCATGATATCCTACATGATTACATAGATGATATTATAGCTCGCTCTATTAAAGAAGATGATCATTTAGATGATTTGAGAAAAGTATTTAATCGGTTAATAGAATACCTTATTCGATTAAATATAGCCAAATGCATATTCGAAGTTAAGTCCGATAAACTATTAGGGGTTTTAGTTTCTTTACGTGGTATCGAAATCGATCCTCTCAAGATTACGGCTATCACTGATATGCCCACACCTACCAATATATCTGAGTTACGAAGTTTACAAGGTAAACTTCAAGCCATCCATCGCTTCATTAATAAGCTGGCAAAAAAAACCACTCCCTTTCTTAAGCTCCTTAAGAAGGATGTCCCTTTTAATTGGGATGACGAATGTAAAGAAGCTTTTGAACTTCTCAAACAATACCTCCTTAACCCACCGGTGCTTTCACCGCCTAGACTTGATCACCTGTTTCTCTTGTATATTTTAGCTTCAGATTTTTCTTTAGGAGCTATGTTAGCTCAGATTGATGATGAGAAGAAAGAACGTGCTAATTATTACATTAGCCGAACTTTAATTAGTTATGAAACTCGTTATACCTCATTAGAAAAACTATGTCTAGCAGTCATATTTTCTACACAAAAATTATGCCATTATATGCTTAGTCAAAAAACATATGTCATTGCTAAATATGATCCTTTGCGATATCTCATGAGTCGACCTTATTTATCGGGTCGCACATCCAAGTGGGTTCTTGCTCTAACGGAGTTTGAACTCACATTCATAGGACATAAGTCTGTTAAGGGTCAAATCATAGCAGATCAATTAACTACTGCACCCTTAGAGTCTACCCATCCCCTCATCATTGAGTTTCCTAATGAATGCCTTCAATTAGAGGTAGACCATATTGAACAATGGTCCTTATACTTTGATGGAGAACGATGCATGAGTGGGGCTGGTGCGGGTATTATTTTAATATCCTCGTAAAAACACATCATTCTTCTGTCCTTCAAATTAACATTTGCTTGCACCAATAATACTGCTGAATATGAGGCTCTAATACTTGGATTACGAGCTGCCTTGGCATTAAAAATCAAACATCTACTAGTTTTTGGTGACTCCCAACTTGTCATAAATCAAATTAATGAAGTTTATCAGACCAGAGATGATAAATTGTGCCCATATAAAGCATATGTTTTGTAGTTGTTATCCTTGTTTAATAAAGTTACTTTGGAAGCTATTTCGTGAACTAGCAACCGTGCGGTTGATGGTATGGCTGCAGCTGCATCTCTTCTGCCCTTGGAGTTAGATGACGAATATGCCACCATAATTATTCGTCGACTCCAGGAACCCGCTTCAAATACGTCATGTTTAGAACATTTGGATGTGTTTCTAATCAATGAAACTACTCCTGACCCTTGGTATATAGATATAGTTGATTTTCTTCAAAATGGGACTTTCCCTGCCAATTATAATAGAAACCAACATCATTTATTACGTAGACAAGCAAGTTGATTTGTAATAATTGGCAATACTTTATATAGGAGATCTTTTGAAGGTATCCTATTGAGATGTTTGAATCTAGAAGAATCCAAATCAGCTTTAAGTGAAGTCCACAATGGATCTTGTGGAGGACACTTCAGTGGTAGTGTCATTGCTAAAAAACTCCTTAGGATAGGCTACTTTTGGCCTACCATGGAAAAGGATGCACATGATTATGTGTGCCATTGTGACAAGTGCCAGAAACATGCTAACCTTTTCCATGCACCTGCACAAGAGCTGTAGGCTATTTCATCTCCTTGGCCCTTTTCCAAATGGGGCTTAGACATTATTAGCAAAATTAATCCTATGTCATCTGATGGACACAAATTCATCATAACCGCCACTGAGTATTTCATGAAGTGGGTTGAAGCTATGCCTTTAGCTTCCTACACTGGAACACAAGTCTCTAAATTTATTTTTAATCAAATCATTTGTAGGTTCAAAATTCTTGCAAATCTCATCTTAGACAATGGAACTTGTTTCAAAAATAAAGATGTCAAAAAATTATGCCAGAAATATAAGATTCAACATTGCTGGTCCACTCCCTATTATCCTCAGGGTAATGGCCAAGCAGAAGCATCTAACAAAACCTTAATCGAAATTCTCAAAAGATTGGTCAATAAATCTGGCCACGACTGGCACATTCAATTATATCCAGCTTTGTGGGCCTATCGAACTAGTGTTCGAACTCCCACTAGAACTTCACCTTTTGTCTTGGTTTATGGTGCTGAAGCTGTTTTTCCTTTTGAATTAGAAGTTCCTTCTTTGACTCTACTACTTCAAGATACTGAAGTAGGAGATGAATATCAAGTTGGCAAACTCAGTCAGATGGAACTCCTAGATGAAAAGTGCATCAATGCTTTGGAGCATCTTCGTGCCTACCAAAACAAGCTTAAAAGATCATATGCCAAGAAAGTTCGCCATCGATCCTTTGAGGTCGGTGACCTTGTTTTAAAAGAAAATAAAAAAAATACTAATGCAACTAAAGACCTTAAAGGTAAATTTGAGCCCAACTGGCTTGGACCATATATTATCACTGCTAAATTTGAATCAAGAGCATACAAATTAGCCACCTTAGATGGTAAAGATTTAAAAGAACCTATGAATATTATGCATATTAAGCGATATTACGCATAAAATTTGGTCATTTCATCATTTGTACATATTTTACATGTTGTCTCATTTTAAAAAGATATATAAAACTGTTTACACAAAAACAAATGAAAAAAAATAAAAAGTCAAAACAGCAATATAATTGACTCTTTTGAAACCCAAAAAAAAAAATATAAAGAAGAAAGAGAGAGTCAAAATTATCAAACTCCTCAAAAATATTTGTTGTATATATTTCTTCTTCAAGTATTGCAGTTATATTTTCAAATTATTTTGGATAAATTAGCATTTATTTGGAATCCCCCACTATCACAAACACAAAAATAAATATCTTGATTTTATCTGGCATGATTACTAATCTCTCTTATATCAAAGTCCACAAAATTAAATTAAATAAAGTTTGAGCATAGAGAATTGATCTTGTTATTTACTTAAACCAAGCATATATTTTCATAATAAAATGATTACATTTGTAATTTCCATGCTATGCTACATAGTAGAAGTGGTTTCCTGAGCGAAAAGTTTCCCCTGCTATCCTATCATGCACATGGTCTAGAATTTTTGAGAATTGGCAAAAGGACAAGTTCACCCCTACCTAGAATAAAAATCCCTTGCTCTACAACTAATCCGAGCAAGTATCCCTAGCATAGGAATAAAAGCAAAGTTCAAGAAAAAGAGAAAAAGAAACAAGTTATTTCAGCATTATCTCAAATATCAAGCCAAAATATAAAAATACAAAAAAAAAAAAAAGAGAAAAAGAAAAGCAAAAGCAAAGAAAAAGAAACAAGCAAAAGCAAAAGCAATAAAATCCCTTTCCCTATCCATTGAAAAGAAAAGAAGGGTTGATGAGCTTGAATCCCTGGAATTCTCAATTATTCAAAAACTATGAGGTAAGCCCCATAACAGGTGGTTTATGCCCAACCCGCTTGGCCTTAGGTAATCCCTAGCATGGCGATATGTCTGTCACATTAGAGACCTTCTTTTGTATAGACCTATGTCTACTCATGGATTTGCTAGCTCTTGATAACCAGACCTACATAGTAGTATGGTATGGTTATATGCATCTAAATCATGGTTAATGACCACTTATTTGGTTCATTCAAATCACTTGTATCAAATTATCTTGCTCAAAACTGGTAAATGAACAATGCAATTGCACACACATTTTGTATTTGAGAGATTTTGTCTATCATTATGATAAATCAAGATTGGTAATGAACTCATCTACGCACATGGGATTCCTTATAAATCTAACTTTTGTCTTTAAAATACTTTGAAATATTTTTGCAAATTGTTTGGAATAAATTCATTTTCCTCTTTAAAGAACAGTTGTTTAGTATAAAGACAACTATATGCATTATCAAAAATCAAAATCATTTTCAAAAAATGCAATAAAGTTAAGTTTATATATAACTTTTGACTTTTGCGGCGATGGTATAGTTCCAAAACCAAAATTGGAATTTTATGCCTAGCGCAAGTCCTCATCTTCATATTTTTTTACTATTTCAAAAAATTAAAAATCAACCATGCAATAAAACTATTATATTATTTTCTTCTTTGGATTTCGCGATGATGGTATAACTCTATACCTAAATATTCTATGCCTAGCGCAAACCATTGTACCAATTTAATTTTCCATTTATTCAAAATCATAAAAACATATGACTTAAATCATTATGTTACATAATTATGCTTTAAAACAAAACAAACACTTACTCTATTTTCATCTCATTATGTCAAACTTTAATTTTGCAATGATGGTATAAATTCCTAGGGAATTATCTAAAAATTTTATCACACTTAGGAATTTATGCCTAGCAAAACTCATTTTAAAATATTTCATACATAATATTTTCATGGAAATCTGAAAAAAAATCATCATCATCATCATCATTTGCATCATCACAACAAAGTCTTAAGATAGTCTCTTAAGCACTCTTTTACTTTTAACAATATTTCTATACTAGGATTAGCTTGATGACCGAGTGAGCGGCAACTCCATGAAATGGTCTATAATAGCGACAATGTCCTTTGAAATTATTGTTAGAAGTCCCTTTTATTTTTTATCAAATCACATCACAAACAACCAATTTGTTTACATCAAATTATTTCATTTAAATTTTAAAAACATGACATTCAAACCATAATATTTCCAACCAACATAATTACATGAATCATCAAATCAATCACACCACAACAATAAAGCATTATACAATCACATAAAACAAGTCATATGATCAAAAATATCATATATATATATCTCAACAATATATGTACATCATATCAAAACTAGATTGGTATGCCATAATCTACATCTTGGCATACTCAATCCTCTTAATCATATAATCAGTCTGTGCAGTGCAGTAGCCTAGCCTCGAGAACCCTTCGAGCTCTTAACCTCATCTCCTCCCCTGCCCTGATGTGGACGAGGTTGCCCCATCGCAGTATGTGTGGTACTGCGAGTCCTAGTCATTGATTGAGATGAAGTCCTCGATGACCCAACCCTGATCAGATCCGTAATGCCAGTTGGCAGTTGTACCCTTTGGTCCTCTGGCACCATCTAGAAGTAGATACCCTGATAGAACATGGTCTGAGCAATCAACCATGCCAGCTCCTGAGTGCTCGCTCCTCCGCTCCATGCTCTAAGGCATGCAACCTCATCTCTGAGCTGTGTAGCCTCAGCTCGATGGCATGCAGCCTCATCCTGTAAAGTTTTCACCTGTGCCTAGAGACGGATAGTCTTTGCCTAGAGATTAGCCATATCACTACTCTCTCCTATGTCCACACCCTTGCCCTTATCGGGCGATGGTGGCCTCTCTATCTGTGGAGAAGGGGGTCTATCCTCCCTCCTCTCGCACTATCGTGGCCTCTACTGAGCTTGTGGTCTCCTCTGCTCTCTCCCACCATGACCCTGTGCAGCCTCAATGGCCACCTAGCGCTACCTCCCCATCCGATGCACAACTACATGAATTGGACCCTAAGCCCTCGTCATCCGAGGAGGGCGGATGCTTATGTACTAGGCATCATAGCCGTCGGCTACCCCTACATCGTCCCCATCCACTGGCTAAATGGGGGCATCATTTACTTCCTAACTCCAAAAGCACTGCATATCTGGAGCCCCGCTAACTATAGTGTTATCCTGGACAGTCTGGGAAAACTTATAGTCTTTGAGAGATGGGATCCCCTGCTGTAGACCGAACTACCTCAAAACTCGATTGTAGCGGTGGAGCTCCACTTCTCACCTCTCCATCCTCAGCCAGTAGGTTCGCCTAACGCAAGCCAACTCCTGTCCATCCTTAGCCCACCCTAGATGATCTCTCCAAGGCCTCCAGGTGATCTGGTCAAAGACAAGGTCATCAAGTAGTCTCCGGGACATTGACAGATCTATCCACCGCTATGACCCTCTCTAGAGCCACTAGTAGAAAGCTCGGGGCCTCTCCTCGTCAATCCCTATCAATGGAAGCCCTATTGGCCTTCGCATTGCGATGTGCTCCCAACACCAAACTTGCAGTAGTGATGTCATGACCAGACATCGGCCGCCCTTGTATACGACCCCATGTAGGATCCTATACAATCGGCATAGTACATAACTCCCCAAAGCAAACCTGTATCCGTGGTCTCTCATGTCGTAGACCACATTTGTCAGTAGCCATGGTACTTTGCATCCACTTTGATGGCATAGCAACAGACCACCTACAACCCCAGCAAAAACCTATGTCAGTCTAGATGCCCCAGGCATCTGGCATAGCAACTCGATGTTCACTCTACCCTTCTCTAGGGCAAAGCTCAGATTTTCGCACAGTCACATCATTACGTTGCTCTGATTGGCCATGAGAGTGATCAAATGTCCTTGTATGGGGATCCTCAAAATCCTCCATACATCCTCTAGTGTGGGAGTCATCTTCTCTGTTGGTAACCGAAAACAGGATGAACCCGAATACCACCTCTCTGCTAGGGCTATCAATAGTCCCATATCTATAAAAACTTGTGGCATCTTTGCCACATGCTACAAACTGACTTGTGCCAACTGATCTCGCTCTGCCTAAGATAGAGCGGCCAAGTCATCCCTCAGCCTTCCATATTTCCATTCTCTGCTCTTTAGTAATCCTCTCTACAACATAAACAACAAAAAAATAAAAATCATTAATAAAACAGTGATTAAAAATGCAAGTAAAGCAAGTTCAATTTCATCATTGATGATATTGTCCACTATTGGATGATATCATCCAAAATTTAAGCAAATTCGTCTCCGATTTTGCAAGCCGAAATTATCCCTTTTTTGATGAAATCGTCCCCATTTCGTCGATTTTGCCCCTAGACAAAATCGGCGATATCGAGACAATTTCGATGAAATCGAGACGATTTCGTCTTGACGATGTCGACGACCCAAAAATGGCCGCGATGCTCAAAAATCATCAAAATTTAATCTAAAAAGCATAGAAACTCAAAATTCAAGCATTCTAAACTAATTTTAGACCCTTGCCCATAGCCCGCGTCGGACCTCTATCGATCTATGCACTGTCTCGACCATTTTGTTTGTAGAGCTCTACAAACCAGAAAATGAAAATGAACAGTAACAATGAATTAGGGTTTTCCCCTATTTTTTAATTTTATTCAAAAACAATTAAAAACATTTTAAGTTTTTGCTTTTTTGCATTTTTATCTCAAACGTTCGATTTAGGTAAAAACACGGAGGGGGCATCATAGTAAGCTATTGTACGATTCGACCAAGAATCGTCGCCTAAAAATGGGAATAATTTTTTCTTTCTCGTAAATCGAGAACTCATCTTTAACGCATTTTCTTCGGAAAATTCACTAAAGAGGGGGCAAAATGTAGCACCCTAAAATTGGTGCAGTAAAACTTAGTAAATAATTAAAATTACCTTAGTAATAATTCAAATTCAAATTTCAACCCCAAAACCACTCCCAAATTGCCTGCTACTTGTTTCCTCGTTTTTTGTGCCATTTTTAGAGTTTGTCTCATCCGTTGGACAATATCGTCTTCGATCAGATGATATCGCCTCAGATCGATCGATTTCATCTGGAGCAGAACGTCCAGACGATTTCATCCCAAAACTGATTTTTCATAATTAGCTTCTATTTCAACAGCTTCTCTAACTCGGGCAAAGACGCATCTACACCGTTAGAGTCTCCCCCCATTGGAGATCTCCCAAAATGGGATGATCTCCAACCTCCCAACCTCTTTCCTATGCCTATTTAATCTTAGGCCCTCCCCTTGACATTCCCCTAGCTGAATTTTTTTGCACTTCAAGTTTCACATGCATTAGTATATTCTAGACTATTATTCGCCTTTGTCCCGTCTCAAGTTTTCTTGCAAGAAATTTTGTTATTCTTCAGTCGGAGCAAGCTCAGATCATCACAGACGATCCTATCCAATTCAAGACAATTTTGTACCAATCCGAGACGATTTCAACTGCAGTCAACATTAGGGGCAATTAGTGCCCAGAGTTTGCATTTTCTCCACTTTTTTTTGTTGCATTATTTTGCATTTAGTTAATTCTATGGTTATTCCTTATTACTCTACATTTTGGAGTTCACCCATATAGTTTTAATGCATGATAAAATCATAATTTGTCATTAAATCATTGAAATACACTCATATTTTGTTTATAATTATCCGTCTAATATTATTGTTGTCATTCTACATCATTGCCCTCTGTTTGTATTGCTGCATTTTCTATATTTTGTATCTGCTTCTATAATCGCAGGTCTCTGACAAATTCGTCAGATCTCAAACGATCCTATCAGATCGAAGATGATCCTGTCAAATTCTAGATGATCCTGAATGCTTCAAAAATTAGAACCTCCATCAGACATCCGGATCAGGTATGTCTCTTTAATCTAGCTTATTCTCTCTTTTTTCTGTTCAAATCTATTTTCTGTATTCATTTAATTTGCATTTTTATATAGAATAACTTAGATTCATCTAGCCAAACCTAGGATGTTTAAAGCTAAAATTGAACACATTAAACTCATTTCCAACCTAGGCGTGGAAACTGCCACTAAACATTTCCTGGTGAACCCCACCATCCATTGAAAAATCACCTTAATACCCCTCCATCGAGAGGTGGGACCTTCAAAGGGCCTCTTAGTCTGAGGTATTGTCCCATCATTTTCCCATCCTCCTTCCAAGAAAGGATCCTTTAGCCTAAAGGTAAGGATGCAAAAAATTTGGAGCGATACAGGATCCAATGAATCCATAGATTATCAAGCTGGGGGTAAGTCTATCCCCCGAAGAACAAGATGACCACATTGCCCTTCTCAAAGAGAAGGAGGTTTTTGCATGGTCCTACAAAGACATGTCGAGGCTAGATTCGTAGCTAGTCACGTATAACCTAACACTTGATCTGACAATCAAGCAAGTTAAGAAAAAACTACGTAAGATGCACCCAACAATGTCCTTGATGGTCAAATATGAATTGCAAAAGATGTTGGATGCATAGTTTGTCATCTACGTGGATTACCCACCATGGTTGTACAACATGATGCCCGTAAAAAATCCTGACAGGAGGATTCACATATGCACTGATTTTTGAGATCTAAACAAAGAGAGTCCTAAGGATGATTTCCCCTTACCGAGCATCGATGCATTGGTAGATGCTACAGCAGGACATGAAAGGCTTTCCCTCATGGATGGTTTCTCGAGATACAATCAGATTCATATCAATCCTAAGGACCAACTAAAAACAACATTCACAACGCCTTGGGGGATATTTTGCTATAAGGTCATGCCTTTTTGCCTTAAAAATGCTGGCGCCACCTACCAACGTGCCATGACGTACATCTTCCACTTACATGCATAAAAATTTGGAAGATTACATGGATGATTTGTTGGCCAAATCTCTTTTGCGCCTAGATCATCTCGATGACTTAAGCAAGATCCTCGATCACCTCATGGAACATAAAGTCATACTGAATCCCAAGAAGTGTGTATTTGGCGTCACATCTAGAAAACTCTTGGGTTTCATAGTCTCAAAGTGAGGCATCAAGGTGGACCCAAACAAAGTCAAGGAAATCCTTGAAATTCTCCCCCCAACTACCATTAAGTAGCTCAGAAGCCTATAGGGAAAGGTCATGTCAATTAAGCACTTCATAGCGTAGCTATCTGACAAGTTTTGACCCATGAACAAATTATTGCATAAGGGGGTAGCATTTCACTGGGATGACAAGTGCCAGTCAGCCTTTGACAACATTAAACAATATTTGGCTTCACTGCCAGTATTGGCACCACCTAGACCAGGAGTGCCATTCTAATTATACATCTTAGCTACTGAGGTGGCACTGGGTGCCATGCTAGCCCAAAAAATGAAATTCACAAAGAACAGGCTACTTATTATCTTAGCCGCACCCTGGTCAGTTATGAACTTAACTATGAATACGTTGAGAAGGTCTGCTTGGCAGTGGTGTTTGCTACCAAAATGTTATGCCATTACATGCTGAGAAACATGACGTATGTTGTGTCTAAGGAGAATCCATTGTGGTACATGATGAGTTGCACTTATCATAGTAGCCACACGACAAAATGGATCATGTTGTTGACGGAGTTTGACATAGAGTTTATTGGACAAAAATCCATCAAAGGTCAAGTCATAGCCGATCAACTAGCAGAGGCTCCCCTCAAAGACGATCAGCCTCTAGTCATAGAACTACCCGATGATGGGGTCTTCCATGTATCAGAATCGCTAGATTCTGATGAGCCTGAGTCACAGGCCGACATAAACCTATTTTTTGATGGTTCTAAATGTGAGCAAGGGGGTGGCACGAGAATTGTATTCTTCACACCGCAAGGGGCTCCAATGCCTTTGTCATTTAAATTAAATTTCCCATGCACCAACAACAATGCAGAATACGAAGCCTTGCTCATAGGTCTTCAGACAACAATCACCATGAACATAAAATAATTGAACATCTTTGGTGATTCACTGCTAATTGTCAACCAAGTTAAAGGGGTATTCCAATGTAAATGCCCAGTTCTGCAGGCCTACAAAGCCCTTATGGACAAATTCTTAGAAAAGCTTGAATGGTACGACATCGTGGCACTCCCTCGATCATTGAATCATTTTGTGGATACTATGGCCTCCTTGGGGTCCTTAATCCCACAAGACATTTCTGGTGATATGACAACCATTCAAGTACAAACACTATCGCAATCCATGATGGAACGCACAAGCTCTGACTTGAAACCAGGAATCCACTTGATCCAGATTGAACCGTTCTCGGATAAGTTCTCTCGAATCCATGATAATCTGAATCACGCCAACTAGGGGTCCTTATTCTCCCCTAATCCCATTAATAGCAACACAACGCTATTCTTACAAGTTATTTCCCACTCAGCTTTTACTAGGGATGAACTTCAAGAGGGATTGGATGTTCATACCGTCGAGGCTTCCGATCAGCAAGATTGGTATTCACCCATAAGGGACTACCTCAAGTTAGGTAGCATCCCACTTGGATTGATGCATGTCACAAAATGAGCATTCAAGTAGAAAGCGGCAAAGTATGTCTTGTTAGGAGACATTTTGTACCATCACAACTATGAAAGAATCCTCCTTTGTGGCTTGGACCAGCAGGAGTTCGCTTGGGAGATCACCCAAACGCACGATGGTACATGTGGTGGCCACTTCAGTGGTATGGCCATCGCAAAGCGCATTATTTGCATGGGCTATTACTGGCCATATTTACAGCGAGATTATTGCGCGTATGTAAGGAAGTGCATGAAGTGTCAACACCATGCCAATTTGACACACGTACCTTCTCAAGCCTTGCAGCCGATCCAATCGGCTTGGCCATTTTTGCAGTGGGGTTTAGATCTAATCAAAAAGATCTCCCCTATGTCGTCAGGCCATCACACATTTATCATAACAGCCATAGAGTACTTCACCAAATGGGTGGAAGCAATTTTTCTTACCTCTACGACTGGAACTCGCATTTCGGAGTTCATTTTACATAACATCATATGTCATTTTGGTATTCCATCCAAGATAATTTTGGATAATGGGACATCATTCAAGAACAAAGACGTGCATGCTTTGACCACAAAGTACAAAATTTAGTACAGTTATTTGACACCCTATTATCCGCAGGCAAATGGGCAAGCAGAGGTGTCAAACAAAATGCTAGTTGCCATCCTTAAAAAGACAGTCACAGATAGTCATAAGGATTGGCACATTTAGATCCCACTTGCCCTGTGGGCTTATCGCACTAGCATTCGGATGCCCACTGGGGCAACTCCATTTTCACTTGTGTATGGCTCGAGGCTGTCATGCCTCTCAAGTTGGAAATTCCTTCCCTGTGCATATCAATGCAAGAGTTCATCGATGATGACACTGTGTGGCAGACTCGGTTAGACCAGATTACGTTGCTCGATGAACGATGCATTAATTCTCTCGAGCATTTACGTATCTATCAAGAGTGACATAAGAGGGCGTACAACATGAAGGTTAATCTGAGGGACTTTCAGGTTGGTGACTTAGTCTTAAAAGAGAACCAACAAAACTCTAACTTGCTACCCCATCTAAGGGACAATTACGTGGCAAACTGGTTAGGTCCTTATGTCATCGATAATAAATTAGGACATGGAACATATCGACTAGCCCCTCTTGATAGAATCAAGGAACTATAACCCTTGAACATCAGTCATTTGCGGCTATTCCATATTTAAAATAGCCATAGCCCAAACAAAATTCTCCAAGGATTCCTATAATCGCTTGGTCAATCCCAAAATGCTTCAAGGATTCCCATAATCGCTTGGTCAATCCCAAAATGCTTCAAAGGTGCCCATTACCCCTTTGGTCAAACCAAAATAATCCAAGGATTCCCATAATCGCTTGGTCAATCCCAAAATGCTCCAAGGATTCGCATAATCGCTTGGTCAATCCCAAAATGCTCCAAGGATTCCCATAGTCGCTTGGTCAATCCCAAAATGCTCCAAGGATTCTCACAATCCCTTAGTCAAACCCCAAAATGCTCCAAGGATTCCCATAATCCCTTGGTCAATCCCAAAATGCTCCAAGGATTCCCATAATCGCTTGGTCAATCCCAAAATGCTCCAAGGATTCCCATAATCGCTTGCTCAATCCCAAAATGCTCCAAGGATTCGCATAATCACTTGGTCAATCCCAAAATGCTCCAAGGATTTCCATAATTGCTTGGTCAATCCCAAATAGCTCCAAGGATTCTCACAATCACTTGGTCAATCCCAAATAGCTCCAAGGATTCCCATAATCGCTTGGTCAATCCCAAAATACTCCAAGGATTCCCATAATCGCTTGGTCAATCCCAAAATGCTTCAAGGATTACCATAATCGCTTGGTCAATCCCAAAATACTCAAAGGATTCCCATAGTCGCTTGGTCAATCCCAAAATGCTCCAAGGATTCCCATAATCGCTTGGTCAATCCTAAAATGCTCCAAGGATTCCCATAATTGCTTGGTCAATCCAAAAATGCTCCAAGGATTTCCATAATCACTTGGTCAATCCCAAAATGCTCCAAGGATTCCCATAATCGCTTGGTCAATCCCAAATAGCTCCAAGGATTCCCACAATCACTTGGTCAAACCCAAAAACACCTCAAAGGTGCCCATTACCCCTTTGGTCAAACCAAATTGCTCCAAGGATTCCCATAATCGCTTGGTCATTCCCAAAATGCTCCAAGGATTCCCATAATCGCTTGGTCAATCCCAAAATGCTCCAAGGATTCCCATAATCGCTTGGTCAATCCCAAATAGCTCCAAGGATTCCCACAATCGCTTGGTCAAACCCAAAAACACCTCAAAGGTGCCCATTACCCCTTTGGTCAAACCAAATTGCTCCAAGGATTCCCATAATCGCTTGGTCAATCCCAAAATGCTCCAAGGATTCCCATAATCACTTGGTCAATCCCAAAATTCTCCAAAGATTCACATAATCGCTTGATCAATCCCAAAATGCTCCAAGGATTCCCATAATCGCTTGGTCAATCCCAAAATGCTCCAATAATTCCCATAATCGCTTGGTCAATCCCAAATAGCTCCAAGGATTCCCACAATCTCTTGGTCAAACCCAAAAATGCCTCAAATGTGCCCATTACCCCTTTGGTCAAACCAAAATGCTCCACGGATTCCCATAATCGCTTGGTCAATCCCAAATATCTCCAAGTATTCCCACAATCGCTTGGTCAAACCCAAAAATGCCCCAAAAGTGCCCATTACCCCTTTGGTCAAACCAACAAGCTCCAAGGATTCCTACAATTGCTTGGTCAAAAAAAATAAAAAATAAAATAATAATAAGAAAATTCAAAAACAGGAAAATCATCAAAAACAACAAATATTTGCATCTCATTTCCATGCATGCTCAAAATCATCACAACAATAAAGAGCTCTTTTGCATCTCATCTTCATACTCACAAAAATCAATCTATCAAAAACACAAAAATAATAGCTGCATTAAGCATAACATCCATACATTGCATATTTGTGGTCATACAGGTCAAAGGCACCATAGACTGTAATTACTCGGCAAATCCATTTGTTCCCACATTTCTCCATTCTATAAACAGTCCATAAAAAATAACCACCATTCATGTTATTTTACCATATCATAGTCAGTGGTCTTCTAATGTATCTAGAGTTTTTTCCATTCAGCTATCATTAGCCTTCTAGCCAAATGATGTACAAATTCAGACGATTTTCCAAAGGTAGAGTTCTACTTGGATCACACCTTGTTACGTAGCATCCCAACACATGTAAAAAAACACATAAAAATTCCCAAGTTGTGTGAACAAAATATGAAACCTGCAAAGTAATCCAGGTCACCATAAGCGAAATAGTTATCTTGCTCATTGTCCTGTGTGAATGACCCTAAGAATGCTGAGAGTTGGCAAAAGGACAAGCATCTTCCCTACCCAATTCCCCACGAAATCCCAAGTTCTCAAAAAGTTGCAAACATCATAAAATTTTGCAAAAGTTAAAACTCCAAAAATTTGACATCACCACAAAAGTGCATACATCAAAAGACACATAAAATAGTGATTCTCATCACTCAAAATTCAAATCCCTTGCTCAAAAAATAAATATATATATAATAAAAATAAACAGTGATTTTTATCACTACAAAAGAGCAAGTATCCCAATACAATTGAAGAAAAGAAGGGAGTCGAACTTGAATCCTTGGAATTTTTAGCATTCAGAAGGTCATGAAGTAAACCTCTGTACCGGTTTGGTGGATAGCCTATCGGTCACTAGTGGTAAACCTCCCACATGACGATATATCTGTCACATTAACTCATGTACAGATCAATGTTTGCATGTGGATGAGCTAGCTTACGGTATCCCAGATAGCATTGCAGATTAATCTGACTAAATACAACAAAGGAGTTAGTGGAGCTAATTAGGTGATCCTCAGTACAAGTTTGGTTGAAAAACTATCTGGCACTGGTGATATCCTAAAAAATACCACATAAACAAACTCAATTGCACACACAGGGATGTGAAATAACTTGGTCAAAGACAAGTCCAATTCATACCTTGTCCAAAAGTCTTGTAAGATAACATTACAGTACTGGCTAGTTGGTTAAAACATCTGAGTCTCAGAAAACCTTAACTACATTCCAAACCACCTATGCAATCTGTCATCCTCGAATTGCCTTCAAAAAATACAAAAATAGCATGTATACAGAAAAAGTCATTTACCATAGCAATCACCTAAGACAAAAAGCCATAAGTTCTAAATAGTCTATGGTGCCCCTGCCAAAAAATTACAAATTTAATTCATCCATTCCATTAGCATATCTTAAAAATTAGAAACATTTGCATTCATCATAACATATGCATCCATCAACATCAATTAACATGCATACATACACATTCAATAATCATTGAGCATAACATCAAAATGTCGGTATGTGTATAAACAAAATAAAGTCATTTGTATATATATCATCAAAAATGCCTATAGGCTAAAATAACCAGTCATCTGACCCCGCAAAAGCAAAACCTCAAAACCCTCGAGCCTAGGGCGTCGGCCACCATGATCATGTAGGATCGATGTAATGGGAACTACCCCCATGGTGTGGGTCCTATGGGACCCCTCAGGGCGGCTACTGCTAGCCCCCGCATCATGCCTACTAGAGCCCCCCTCATCCAGTCGCCTACATCGAGAGGATGCTGACTGCTCAGTATCGCTCCCTCTCGAGTGGTGTGATGATCCAGCTTTGCTAATCGTAGGGATCTGCCCATCGAGGTGGCTAATCTTTGCCTCCAGCTCTAATCGATTCCGCACCAAGTCCATCTCCCACTGATGATACATAGCCAAATTCTTGTTGCACTGTGCCAGCTACGTCCGTAGGAGATCCCTCTACCGCGTAGCATCGATATCCCCCTCCCATCGATGATACGTCGCAAGTGTGTTCTCCCTCTCTGCTAGCTACATTCGTAGGAGATCCCTCTCCCGCAATGCATCCTCGAGCTCCTCATATCGCCTCTGGAGTAGCCTCGCCAATCATGCATTCTCAGTGTGCAACCCTACCTCCGTGTCCTCCGAGACTGCCTGAGGCATGGGCATCTCTGGAACAGCAGCCTGCTCTGGCTCCCACTACTCCGGGACGTCCTGCATCTCCGATTGCTCTAGAACCCCAAAATCCTCCCTTGCAAAATCATCCACCTCTACCATATCCGCATCCTCCAACAGAACCCCCCAACCCTCACCTGGTGCCTTTGCACCCTCATCACCTGCTACAGCTACCTCTACACCCCCCAGTGGTCCCTCTTCTCGCCATTGCCATAATGTCCACCATTGGTCATACTCTACGGTAGTCCCGACATCGTCCACATCCAGGACGTTAATAGTTGTATCTGAATCCTTGCCCAACGATGCAATGACTGGCCAGGCCAGAGTCATCTCATCCCCTCAACGCCGATAAACCATGGGCTCACCAGGCAACCCCTGGCACACCCCAAACTGTCATGTCACCCAACTGTAAGGGAAGAACTCCTGCTCGATCCCATGCCACCCAATTAGCCACCACCCCCTATGAACCCACCAGAGCCACCCTCCAGCCTCAAGCCAGGCTGGACAGTACGAGTAGGGGTGCCAGAACACATCCCCTAGAGTAAGCTGAGTGAAGGCATCGACATAGTGCCCTATGACACCTGCCCACCTGCAAATCTGCCCCTGCTCCTCAGACCACCACCACAAAGCCACATAACCTATATCCCTATCCACCATCTTTGCCTGAGTCATCCATGACAACCCCATCGGCCTCTCCACCGCTATGTGCTGCCAAGCCCAACATTGCAATAGAAAGCTGCACACAATACCCTTTTGCCTCCGACAACGAACCTCGTAAAAATCATCATAAAGCTGTGCCAATAGTGTCTACCCCCACCTCATAATCAAGGGCTCATGCGTCAGACACTCCACTAGCCAAAATACCACCTCCAGCAGGTTCCATTGGAACCTCGCACCTGACGAGTCAGGTAGCAACATGTTGGAAATGAGGCCCATAAGTACTACGTGTCTCACTCCCAAAACCCCCTTCTCTAGCCACCATCGTACCAAAATCTTGCCAATCTGGTAGTCACCCTCTACCCTATCCACTAGGCTATCCACACCCACTTCCCCCACATGCTCGAAGCATCGATTCAGTACAGTTGTCTGTTGATCATGTGATATCGTCTTGATAGGCAATCCATCTATCAGAATCTGTAGAATCTGATAGATATCCTATAAGGTCACTGTCATCTCCCCTATTGGGAGATGGAAGGTGTTGGTCCGAGGATCCCACAAGTTGATCAGGGTCATCAGATAGGCCCGATCCCCGACCACAGGCTCCAGCCGAGTCACCTACTTGAGCCCAAGGGCATCAAGCTATTCCCAGTTAGCCAAAGTCAGTGCCTCCCATGCTTTAGTGAAAACCATGGGCACACGGTATCGAATCTTCACAACTTGCAAAAGAAAACAAAATAAAAACATTAAAATCATGAAAAATTGTACAACAGTAACATGAATATACAATGTACAGCTAAAAACAACAAAATTCACAAAAATTCAAAACATTCACAGTTTTTTAGTCTTAGGGTTTTTGTACTCTAAGTTTAAAACTGACAGACAAAATAAAAAAACACAAAAACAATTTTCAAATATAGTTTGTCAGTCTTAGGGTTTCTGTACTCTAAGTTTAAAACTGACAAACAAAATAAAAAACACAAAAACAATTTTCAAATACAGTTTGTCAGTCTTAGGGTTTCTATACTCTAAGTTTAAAACTGACAGACAAAATAAAAAACATAAAAACAATTTTCAAATACAGTTTTTTAGTCTTAGGGTTTCTGTACTCTAAGTTTAAAACTAACAGAAAAAATAAAAAACACAAAAACAATTTTCAAATATAGTTTGTCAGTCTTAGGGTTTCTATACTCTAAGTTTAAAACTGACAGACAAAATAAAAAACAAAAAACAATTTTCAAATATAGTTTGTCAGTCTTAGGGTTTCTGTACTCTAAGTTTAAAACTGACAGACAAAATAAAAAACAAACAAAACAAAATTAACATGACAGTTTTCTTTACCTAGGGTTTTCAATCAAGTTTTAAAAACTGACAAATTCAACCTAAAAACTTAGGGTTTCGTGGTCAATTTATCCTAAGGTTTTTGTGTAACAAAAACATCACAAAATACAAAAAATTTCTTTTACCTAAGGTTTACCTTACTGTAAAAAGGAAACAAATTTTAGACTTTTATCACGTCTTTTCAAAATACATGTAAACTAGGGTTTCATTTTTTTATGAAGCCAACTAAAAAAAAAAACAAATTTTTAAACTAAGTTTTGAACTAAGTTTTTACGTTCAGTTTTGATCTTTGGTAAACTAGGGTTAAGTGAAGTTTTTCAGTTACGTTTTAAACTAAGTTTTCAGCTAAGTTATAAACTAACTTTTGATCTTTGTTTACCTAGGGTTTTTACCTAAGTTTTCATGAAGCCATAAAACAACAACTCACGCATAACGACATACATTTAATTAGGGCTTTCATTTTTAATTTGAACAACAAACTACAAAAGGAACAACAAATAAATTGTGGTATTAAAAATCGTAACAAACAATGCAAGCAATAACGAGGAAGATCACTTACTGGTCTCGCTTCGGCTCCGTCGCTCGATCCGGTTCGTGAACTCATGATGTCGGGAGAAATTTGGCAGTGCTTCACTTTGCAGAATTAACCTCCTCCCCCTCAAAACTCCAAATTGCCAGGAAAAACAAATGCAAATGAGCCCAAAACTCAGTTTTGGCCTTTAAATAGGCTTTTTGAGCTTGTAATCATTCTTCCCTGGGACAAGCGCTCTGGTTAGTACTCGTCCCGCTCTGGGATGAATACTAAACTGGTATTCATCCCACCCAGGAACGAATACAGGGCAAAAAAATTTCAAAAACATCAAAAATGCACAAAATAACCCAAGAACAAGCAATAAACTTGCTCGATGAAAGTGCTTTTGCACTGGACATTCTGTGCATGCAAAAAAAATATTGGGGTTACAAATCGTCACTATCCTATTCCCTAAGAAGGCTACCATAGCCGGACCACTCCACGAGAGGACGGATTGTCAAGAATTTCATCCCCAAATGGCATTACCAAAAGGGTCCAAACCCACCCAAAAATAGCAATAAAATTGCCAAACAAAGGCGCCTTCGCGCCTGCCATTATTGGCATGCAAAACCGACGTCGAGGTCACAAATTGTCATTATCCTACTCCCAAAGAAGGCTACCATAGCCAAACCACTCCACGGGAGGATGGATTTTCGACAATTTCAACCCCAAGGGGCATCGCAAAAAGGGTTAACACCCACCAAAAACAGGTCTAAATGTCGAAAAACTATACACACATTCAAAGATAAGCATTTGAAGGCACCCTTACACAAGTCATCTTGGGTCAAGTGACTCGTCACTTTTATCATGTTGGTCATTCCCTCATTGATTCATCACTTGAGGGGGTAGTCACACTTAGTCACCAATCAACAAATACACACCCAATCATGGAAATGGCATGCATTCGAAGAATCATTGATAAAGACAATCATGCTCCTTCTTGGGGCAGCAAACAAGCACTAATCACAAGCTGATCAAACACTTGGAATTCGTGAATCATGAACTCAAGGTTCCCACAGATAAAATTTTGTGCCCTTTGCCTATTCATGACTGATCAATGTCCAAGATCAAGTAACACTTCACCGAAAAAGGTTAACACTTGAATTGAGTTATTTCGCTCGTCAAAAGCAAGGATTCAAGAATGCATGCCCTTTCCATACTTGGGGCATCAAAATTTGGCTAGGTTACTGAGAAACCCTAATCATTAGTGCTTTGGTTATCTATTTTTTCTCAACACTGTGCCACGCACAACGCTTCCCAAAAAGGGGCATCTGTAGATACCAAAACAACACCTATCCAATTATGTGACTACAAACATTGATCGCATTGATGCACACAGCCCCAAGGGAAGCCCCTAGAGCTTAAAAAGTGGTCCTAAACACTCACAATAGTTTTGGAAGGTCAGGAGTCAATTTGGCACCTTTAGGAACTCTGCTTCATACTCGTTCCACCTAGGGACGATTACAAACTGGTATTCTCCCCACCTAGGGAGGAATAGCAGTATTCATTCCAGGGTGGGGCGAATAGCAGGTTTGATGGGCAAAAAGTCAAATATTGACAAATGGAAGCTCAGATCCACCACTTAATTCTTCCTTCATTGCATTGGAGTGTGAGTGACCATTTTTGAGCGTTAGAGACAGTTACAGGGGCAGTCATGAAGCCCCTAATAAGGGAGGAATCTTTCCTTCCCTGGGAAGGCATGATTTCCAAGTGGCGCCTCTGCATGCTCATCCAAGAGACCTCCAGGTCTATAAATTGGTGAGTTTTCTCACCACAAGAGATATAGAGGAGCATTTTGAGCAACGAAGTACTGTCGTTTTACTTCCACACACACACCTTTTCAATTTGTGCCTTTCACATCCTTGATCTCTTTTGGAGAGGAGGTTAGAGGGTGGTTATTGGAAGCACAAATCCGGAACCAAGACCTAACATTTGGCCACTATATCCTACAAAATTTGTCGACAACATCCCACGAGAGGTTTTGGACCCATACCAAGTGGATTGGTGCCGAAATCAGGCCCAAACGAAGGGCGTCCTACCCCCGGGCACCCCCCATACTGCTGCAGTCCTAATCGCCCCGCCCGGGAGCGATTAGAAATATGTGGTAGATTTCCTTTCTATTATTTTTGCATTTGATTACATGCTGCTTAGGTAGGTTGTCATTCAAATTTCACATAATTTTGAGCATTTTTTTATCATGTTTCTATTATTCCTCGCCTTTGCTAACATGCAGATAGCATCATCAAATTCCTAGTGATAGAGGCCAAATTGGGAAAATCTAACCATCTGGGTCTTACCAAAATACCCCCAATTAGCTAATACCCAACTTTGCAGGTGATTTGGAGCTTTCCGGATATGACATTTGGGACAGTGCTTTTTGACATTTTGTTGCAGGTCTATTCGTCCCGCCCTGGAGCGAATACAAATATGTGATGAATTTCCCAACTGTTCCATTTGTAGTATTTTATTTGTGATGTTTTGATGCCCCTATCAAATTTTTAGTTCATTTGGAGCTATGCTAGTTATCGTTTTATTTACATCTTGCTTGCACTAATTGAAGGCATGGGGATTGCATGTTTTATTTTATCTATAGGTGCTACTAACTATTTCTTGTTTCCTTGAGCATAGGATCTAGATATTAGAGGAGCAACAAGGAGTCAAGACTCATCAACGCAAGTGGCGATGACGTTTGGTCCCCCCATTTTACATGTGGGCACGTGAAAGAAGGAATAGCATCCATGGGTGTAACAAGAACACACATTTGACGCTCCTAGCCCTTAGAAGGGGAGGAGGCGGATTGTAACCGAGTTCTAAAACATATCAATAAAAAGGGTTGTCTTCCTTATTGGCTTTTTGTTTCGTTTTGATTCATTCATGCTTTCCCTCCTTTCATGCACTTTCAATTCATAGGATTTAGCGTTAAGTTTTGTTCCATTTGCATCGCACTTGGAGTTTCCTTTTTTCTTTCATATCCTTGTGCTTTCCTTTTATGTAGAATCTGATAGATATCCTCCAAGGTCATTGTCATCTCCCCTATTGGGATATGGAAGGTGTTGGTCTGGGGATCCCACAAGTTGATTAGGGCCGTCATATAGGTCTGATCCCTGACCACAGGCTCCAGTCGAGTCACTTGCTTGAGCCCAAGGGCATCAAGCCATTCCTAGTCATCCAAATTCAGCGCCTCCCGTGCTTCAGAGAAAACCGTGGGCACACGATACCGGCTCTTCACAACCTGCAAAAGAAAACAACACAAAAAACATTAAAATCATGAAAAACTGTACAACAGTAACATGAATATACAACAATGCATAAAACAATGTACAACTAAAAACAACAAAATTCACAAAAATTCAAAACATTCATAGTTTTTCAGTCTTAGGGTTTCTGTACTCTAATTTTAAAACTGATAGACAAAACAAAAAACACAAAAACAATTTTCAAATACAGTTTGTCAATCTTAGGGTTTCTATACTCTAAGTTTAAAACTGACAAAAAAAATAAAAAACAAAAAAACAATTTTCAAATACAGTTTGTCAGTCTTAGGGTTTCTGTACTCTAAGTTTAAAACTGATAGACAAAATAAAAAACAAACAAAACAAAATTAACATGACAATTTTCTTTACCTAGGGTTTTCAATCAAGTTTTAAAAACTGACAAATTCAACCTAAAAAACTAGGGTTTCGCGGTCAGTTTATCCTAAGGTTTTCGTGTAACAAAAACATCACAAAATACAAAAAATTTCTTTTACCTAAGGTTTACCTTACTGTAAAAAGGAAACAAATTTTAGACTTTTATCACGTCTTTTCAAAATACATGTAAACTAGGGTTTCATTTTTTTATGAAGCCAACTAAAAAAACAAACAAATTTTGAAACTAAGTTTTGAACTAAGTTTTTACGTTCAGTTTTTATCTTTGGTAAACTAGGGTTAAGTGATTTTTTTTAGTTACGTTTTAAACTAAGTTTTTAGCTAAGTTATGAACTAACTTTTGACCTTTGTTTACCTAGGGTTTTTACCTAATTTTTCATGAAGCCATAAAACAACAACTCATGCATAATGACATACATTTAATCAGGGCTTTCATTTTTAATTTGAACAACAAACTACAAAAGGAACAACAAATAAATTACGGTATTAAAAATTGTAATAAAAAATGCAGGCCATAATGAGGAAGATCACTTACTGGTCTTGCTTCGGCTCTGTCGCTCAATCTGGTTTGTGAACTCATGATTTCAGGAGAAATTCAGTAGTGCTTTGCTTCACAGAATTAACTTCCTCCTCCTCAAAACTCCAAATCGCCAGGAAAAACAAATGCAAATGAGCCCAAAACTCATTTTTGGCCTTTAAATAGGATTTTTGAGCTTGTAAATGTTCTTCCCTAGGATGAGAACTCTGGTTAGCACTCGTCCCTCCCTGGGATGAATACTAAATTGGTATTCGTCCCTCCCAGGAATGAATACAGGGCAAAAATTTCAAAAATAGCAAAAACTGCACAAAATGACCCAAAAACAAGCAATAAACTTGCCCGATGAGAGTGCTTTTGCACTGGACATTCCGGGCATGCAAAAAAAATGTCGGGGTCACAAATCCTCACTATCCTATTCCCTAAGAAGGCTACCATAGCCGGACCACTCCACGAGAGGACGGATTGTCGAGAATTTCATCCCCAAATGGTGTTACCAAAAGGGTCCAAACCCACCCAAAAATAGCAATAAAATTGTCGAACAAAGGCGCCTTCATGCCTACCATTCTTGGCATGCAAAACCGACATCGGGGTCACAAATTGTCATTATCCTACTCCCCAAGAAGGCTACCATAGCTGGACCGCTCCATGGGAAGAGGGATTTTCAACAATTTCAACCCAAAGGAGCGTCGCAAAAAGGGTTAACACCCACCAAAAACAGGGCTAAATGTCAGAAAACTACACACACATTCAAAGATAAGCATTTGAAGGCACCCTTACACAAGTCATCTTGGGTCAAGCGACTCGTCATTTTTATCATGCAGGTCATTCCGTCATTGATTCGTCGCTTGAGGGGGTAGTCACACTTAGTCACCAATCAACAAGTACACACCCAATCATGGAAATGGCATGCATTCGAAGAATCATTTGTAAAGACAATCATGCTTCTACTTGGGGCAGCAAAAAAGCACTAATCACAAGTTGATCAAACACTTGGCATTCTTAAATCATGAACTCAAGGTTCCCACAGATAAAAAGTTGCACCCTTTGCTTATTCATGACTAATCAATGTCCAAGATCAAGTAACACCTCACCGAAAAAGGTTAACACTTGAATTGAGTTACTTCGCTCGTCAGAAGCAAGGATTCAAGAATGCATGCCATTTCCATACTTGGGGCATCAAAATTTGGTTAGGTTATTGAGAAACCCTAATCATTAGTGCTTTGGTTATCTATTTTTGCTCAACACTGTGCCACACATAGCGCTTCCCAAAAAGGGGCATCTGTAGACACCAAAATAGCACCTATCCAATTATGTGATTGCAAACACTGATTGCATTGACGCACACATCCCCAAGGGTAGCCCCCAGAGGTTAAATAATGGTCCTAACCACTCTCACAGTAGTTTTGGAAGGTCAGGAGTCAATTTGGCACCTTTAGACACTCTATTCCATACTCGTTCCACCCAAGGACAATTACAAACTGGTATTTGCCCCACCCAGGGACGAATAGCAGTATTCACTTCAAGGTGGGGTGAATAGTAGGTTTGACGAGAAAAAGGTCAAATCTTGACAAATGGTAGCTCAGACCCACCACTTAATTCTTCCTTCATTGCATGGGAGTGTGAGTGAGTATTTTTGAGTGTTAGAGGCAGTTACAGGGGTAGTCATGAAGCCCCTAATCAAGGAGGAATCTTCACTCCCATGGGAAGGCATGATTGCCAATTGGTGCCTCTGCATGCTCATCAAAGAGACCTGTAGGTCTATAAATTGGTGAGTTTTCTCACCATAAGATACATAGAAGGAGCATTTTGAGCAACAAAGTGTTGTCGTTTTACTTCCACATACACACCTTTTCGATTTGTGCCTTTCACATCCTTGATCTCTTTTGGAGAGGAGGTCATAGGGTGGTTATTGGAAGCACAAATACGAACCAAGACCCGACATTTGGAAACTATATCCTACCAAATTTGCTGAAAACACCCCATGAGAGGTCTTGGACCCATCCCAAGTGGATTGGTTCTGAAATCAGGCCCTAAACGGAGGGCATCCTACCCCCGGGTGCCCCCCATGCTGCTGCTGTCCTAATCGCCCCGCCCCCGAGCGATTAGAAATATGTTGTATATTTCCTTTTTGTTATTTTTGCATTTGATTACATGCTGCTTAGATAGGTTGTCATTCAAATTTCACATCGTTTTGAGCATTTTTTATCATGTTTCTATTGTTCCTCGCCTTTGCTAACATGTAGGTAGCATCATCAAATTCTCAGTGATAGAGGCCGAATTGGGAAAATATGTCCATCTGGGTCTTCCCAAAATACCCCCAATTAGCTAATCCCCAACTTTGTAGGTGATTTGGATCTTTCCAGATATGACATTTGGGACAGTGCTTTTTGACATTTTATTGCAGGTCTATTTGTCCTGCCCCGGAGCGAATACAAATCTATGATGAATTTCTCGACTGTTCCATTTGCAGTATTTTCTTTGTGATGTTTTGATGCCCCTATCAAATTTTTAGTTCATTTGGAGCTATGTTAGTTATCATTTTATTTACATCTTGCTTGCACAAATTGAAGGCGTGAGGATTGCATGTTTTATTTTATCTACAGGTGCTATTGATTGTTTCTTATTTCCTTGAGTGTAGGATCTGGACATTAGAGGAGTAGCAAGGAGTTAAGACTCATCAACGTAAATGGTGGTGACGTTTGGTTCGCCCATTTTACATGTGCGCACACGAAAAAAGGAATAACATCCATGGGTGTAACAAGAACACATATTTGATGCTCCTAGCCCTTAGAAGGGGAGGATGCGGATTGTAACCGAGTTTTGAAACATATCAATAAAAAGGGTTGTCTTCCTTATTGGATTTTTGTTTCGTTTTGATTCGTTCATGCTTTCCCTCCTTTCATTTTCAATTCATAGGATTTAGTGTTAAGTTTAGTTTCGTTTGCATTGCACTTGGAGTTTCATTTTTGCTTTTGTATCCTCGTGCTTTTAGTTTTGTAGACACAAAAATAGCACCTATTTGATTATATGACTATAAAAACTGATCGCATTGATGCACACAGCCCCAAGGGTAGCCCCCAGACGATAAAAAGTGGTCCTAACCACTCTCACAACAGTTTTGGAAGGTCAGGAGTCAATTTGGCACCTTCAGGCACTCTGCTCCATACTCGTTCCACCCAGGGATGATTACAAACTGGTATTCGCCCCACCCAGGGACAAATAGTAGTATTCACTCCAGGGTGGGGCAAATAGCAGGTTTGATGGGCAAAAGGTCAAATCTTGACAAATGGTAGCTTAGATCCGCCACTTAATTCTTCCTTCATTGCATGGGAGTGTGAGTGAGCGTTTTTGAGTGTTAGAGGTAGTTACAAGGGCAGTCATGAAGCCCCTAATCAGGGAGGAATCTTCCCTTCCCTAGGAAGGCATGATTGCCAAGTGGTACCTCTGCATGCTCATCCAAGAGACCTCCAGGTCTATAAATTGGTGAGTTTTCTTACCACAAGATACAGAGAAGGAGAATTTTGAGCAACGAAGTGCTATCGTTTTACTTTCACATACACACCTTTTCGATATGTGCCTTTCACATTATTGATCTCTTTTGGAGAGGAGGTCATAGGGTGGTTATTGGAAGCACAAATATAGAACCAAGACCGGACATTTGGCCACTATATCCTACGAAATTTGCCGACAACACCCCACAAGAGGTTTTGGACCCATCCCAAGTGGATTGGTGCCGAAATCAGACCCCAAACGGAAGGCATCCTACCCTTGGGCACCCCCCATGCTGCTACAATCCTAATTGTCCTGCCCCAGAGCGATTAGAAATCTATGGTAGATTTCATTTCTGTTATTTTTGTATTTGATTACATGCTACTTAGATAGGTTTTCATTCAAATTTCACATCGTTTTGAGCATTTTTTATCATGTTTCTATTGTTCCTCGCCTTTGCTAACATGTAGGTAGCATCATCAAATTCCTGATGATAGAGGCCAAATTGGGAAAATCTAACTGTTTGGGTCATCCCAAATTACCCCCAATTAGCTAATACCCAACTTTGCAAGTGATTTGGAGCTTCCCGGATATGACATTTGGGACAATGCTTTTTGACGTTTTATTGCAGGTCTATTCCTCCCGCCCCAGAGCAAATACAAATATGTGATGAATTTCTTGACTATTCCATTTCCAATATTTTCTTTGTGATGTTTTGATGCCCCTGTAAAATTTTTAGTTCATTTGGAGCTATGTTAGTTATCATTTTATTTACATCTTGCTTGCACTAATTGAAGGCATGGAGATTGCATGTTTTATTTTATCTACAGGTGCTATTGACTGTTTCTTGTTTCCTTGAGCATAAGATCTAGACATTAGAGGAGCAACAAGGAGTTAAGACTCATCAACGCAAGCGATGGCGATGTTTGGTCCACCGATTTTACATGTGGGCATGCAAAAGAAGGAATAGCATCCATGGGTGTAACAAGAACACATATTTGACACTCCTAGCCCTTAGAAGGGGAGGAGGCAGATTATAACTGAGTTCGAGTCATATTCCTAGACCCGCGGCCACAATCCGGACCAAAATCACTCAGATCTTGAGGACCACGTCGGCTAGGCTCTCCATATACGAGCTCATACAACAATCAACGCCTCATCGGGAGGCTCTAATGGAGATATTGAAAGCCATCAAGTTGCAGCCCCATGAAGAAAATTCCTTCAACAACTTTGTGGGACATGTCAAATGATACACGAAGCCAGTCATCACATTTTGAGAAGATGAAGTGAAATCAATGGCTGATGATATGGTGGATCCACCCCTGCACGTTATCACGCGGGTCAATGAGATTTCGTATAAGAGGGTGTTGGTAGAAATTGGCTCATCCAGTAATATCATCATAATAGCGTCATTGAAACATCTAAATTTGATAGCATCTCACATCATAGCTTCCACCTACACTCTGTGAGCATTCAATGATGTGATATGCTCGACAATTGGCACAATCATCCTACCCATCCAAGTGGGACAAAAGACTATACCTACATTATGCCATATTTTGGAAGGTGAGATGGCCTATAACATCTTGCTAGGTTGGCCATGCATCAGGGGCATGAAATGTGTCCCTTTGATAGCTCATCAGTGCTTAAAGTATACATTTTAAGGGGAGGTACATGTAGTCCCGACGGACTTAGAACCCTTCAAGTATTGCAATGCGATGTAGCTAATGCCACAATTGACCCTTCCATCAATGCATTTGGATTGCCAGTTGAATCCATCTAAAAAGGGTCTGATTCCATGGGCATCCCCATTGAAAAGTCCATTAAAACCATAGTCGGGTCCATCTTCATCAGCTGGTCCTTCACCAACAACGCCACCTACGATGGCCACACAGAAGGACAAAGGGAAGAAACCCCTAGAAGAGGCATCACCATCAGTATAAACTATCTCTACTGAGGAGGCACCTAGCAAAATGGAATTCGAGGCTCCTAGTTCACCCAACATGGAGTGGACTCTAGAAGAAATTCTGTTCCCTCCCCCTCAATCACCAACAATCACCATTGAAATAGCCAATATGGGCCTAGGGGAGTATCTGGTGTGGAATATTGTAGCAACACCCACACTAGAATCCATGCAGGACATGGGGAGACCTCACCTCCCCATTGGTACTATTGTTCCTCTAGGCTACCCATCGAACCAGACAAAATTTGTGTATGAAGGCCTTGATCATGGTGTTGAACCACACATGCAAGAGAACGAAGATGAAGAGCCCTTTGTAGAAGATGTCAACTATTTTTCCAACCCAAACTTTGCGTTGAGATACCTTGGCCAATGCAATTGGCATGGATATGGGTTAGGCAGATATGAGCAAGGAGTGCGTGTTCTTTGCCAACCAAGATATCAGATGCCATACGACAAGTTAGGAGTAGGGTTCAACCACCCCCTGCCCCTGGACATCTTGGTAGAGAACATGCAAGGCCTAGGGATAGGCAACAAGGGTGGATTGGCATTAGATCCCTATGCCAATACTAATACAACATATACATTGGAGGATTATCTCCCATGGTCAACAACCAACCTTGTTAACCTTGACAACTCTTTCCCTTCGCTCGAGAGAGGAGAAAGTTCGAGAGATCACCTACAAAGGGGATATAGACAAGGTCAAGAAGGATCTTTAGAAGATGAGTTAGAATATGAGGTAGCACCATGGGATCCCTTCGAATCAGATAGTAATCACTCACAGGTGATCCCCATGGATGATTATCAAGAAAACCTCTTGACAATGTTCCCTTTGGATGCTCTAATCGAGCAAGTGCCACATCAAGACTATCAAACCCCATCGTAGAGAGCGGAACAACCCCAATGGGGCCAGATCAATTTGATTGAGCAAGATGAGCCTCTAAAGTCACAAACAGTTATCGGAGCCAATGAAGGCCTTTGGATCTTCGACAGTGATTATGAATATGAAACTGAGATGGCCTATCTCAATCATATGCGACAACAACAATACCCCTTGGATATTAACGACATATTTGAACAACTAAACATAGTGCCAGGGCATGAGTGGCATGTAGACCCAACGTAGTGGGACCAAGTGTTGAATCTGCAACTTTGGGCATACAGAGAACACCTTCCGCCCAGAGACCCTATAGCAACATCAGTGCTGAGGGTAGACCCTGTCTTCCTATCCACACATAAGGTCGATCTATTCATGCCGATACCTCCAGAGCTAGACCCAGATCATAGAGAACATGCAGAATGTTCGAGTCATCACACCCGCAATAATGGAGACCAAAATCATTTCATCAACATGATCTCCATTGACTTAACCGCCCCCATCCATAATTTGGCCGATCCAACACAGTCATTGTATTTAGACATAGATGCCATAGACTGGGTGTAGACACCAAAACAACACCAATCCGATTATGTGACTACAAACACTGATCACATTGACACACACAGCCCCAAGGGCAGCCCTCAGAGGTTAAACAGTGGTCCTAACCACTTTCACAGCAGTTTTGGGAAGTCAGAGATCAATTTGACACCTTCTAGGGACTTTGCTCAGAATCTATCCCTCCTTAGGATGAATTAAAAATGGGATCTGTCCTCCCCTGGGACAAATATAGAATTTTCTCTGGGATAGGACGAATTCTAGGTTCAACGGGAAAAAAGACAAATTACACCAAATGGTAGCCAAGGATAGTCAATTAATGCTCCCTGCCTTGCATGCACGTGTAGGTGGGCAGATTGAACATTGGAGGACTGTCACAAGGGCTGTCATGGAAGCCCAAGTTAGGGAGGAATCTCCTCCCTCTTGGGAAGGCATGGTCGCCAAGTGGTGCCCTTGCATGCCCATCCAAAGAGACCCCTTGGGTATATAAAATTGTGAGCTTTCTCACCCAAAAGAATATAGGTGGGAAGCATTTTCAAGCAACGAAGTGCTGCCAAATTGATATCACGCTTTACCCTTTTAATTCACCTCTTCCACATCCTTGATCTCTTTCGCAAGGGAGGTCATTGGGTGGTTATTAGAAGTGTGAATCCAGATCCAAAACCCGACACTTGACCACATTATCTCACCCATTCGTCAACAACACAGCACAGGAGATTTTGGACTCATCCCAAGTGGATTGGTGCCGAATTCAAGTTCCAATGGTGGGTGGCCCACCCGGGCACCCCGCACTCCTGCGAGGCTAATATTCTTTTTTAGGAACGATTGGGGATTCATGGTAGATTGTCCTTTTTGTCATTTTTTTACTTAAAATTCCATATTATGCTGCTTAAATAGCTTATAATTCTGATTTCACAATGCTTTGATAAGATCTTATCATGTTTTGTTGCTTTTGTAGTCCTCACTAACTTGTAGGTAGCGGCATCTAATTCCCATCGATGGAGGCCAAATTGGGGAAATTTGACCATCTGGGTCTTCCCAAAATGCCTCCAATTAGCTAACCCCCAAGTTTGCAGGTCTTTTGGAGTTCCCGAGATGCGACATTTTGGGCAGTATCACTTCGACACTTCGTTATAGGTGAATTCGTCCTACCCTAGAGCGAATTACATTCGGATCCGTCCCACCCCGGAATGAATTATAATCTGTGAAATATTTTTTGACTGTTTCATTTACAGTGATCTTATGGTAATGTTCTCTGGTTTCTATCAAATTTGCAGGTTATTTGGAGTCATTTTATTTATCGATTTAGCTAATCTTATGCATGCATCCTCCATTGGTTTTTAGGGATCAAACGCCTTATCTTTTGTCACAGGTGTTACTAATGATTTTTTGTTTCTTTGAATTTAGGAGGAGCAGCAAGGATCAAGGATTCATCAACACCAGCGACGACAACACTTTGACCTGCCCATTTTACATGTGGGCACGCGGAAGGAGGAACACTAAGTCATGATTGTAACCAAAACTCATTTAATGCTCCTAGCCCCTAAAAAGGGAGGAGACACCTTTGTAACTGATATTAAGAGAGTTAAATAAAAAAGGTTGTGCTTTCTGTGCTTTCTTTTATCTCACTTCAATTCATCTCTTTCATTTCATGCATTTCACTTTATAGGACCTTAAGCATTAATTTTGGGTTTTGAATACATCGCTTTAGTTTTCATTTTAATCTTTAGAAATCTCATGCTTTTAGTGGCGATCACGGTGGGAAACTGTCCCCTAATTTTTGAGATCAAGAAACTAATCAAAATTTGTGTTTTCTTGCTCATAGGTACCATTTTTCAAACTCTAACTGTGGTTCATTCCAGCCTGTGGTGAATACAGTACTGGAATTTGTCTGACCTTGAGATGAATTGGAATTCGTCTCAGCCCAGGACCAATCCTTTTCTAGAATTCATCTCACCCAGGGAAAAATTTTTGTCTGTGTAGTTTTAGGGTCGAGGATCAAAAACAGCAGGTCTAGGTAGAGAAAAGGTAAGGGTCCTAAACTGTTCCTATCATTTTTTGCTTTTCTATTTCTATTTTCTGTCAATTTTGCCTTCTTAGGGAAAGTAGTGGTTTCTGCATGTTTCATTTTTCTAAAAAAAAATAACCACACATACTCAATCATATGCGACAACAAAAATACCCCTTGGAGATTAATGACATATTTGAACAACTAAACATAGTGCCAGGGCATGAGTGGCACGTAGACCCAGTGTAGTGGGATCAAGTGTTGAATCCGTAACTTTGGGCATATGGAGAACACCTTCCGCCCAGAGACCCTATAGCAACATCAGTGTCGAGGGTAGACCCTATCTTCCTATCCACACATAAGGTCGATCCATTTGTGTCGATACCTCCAGAGCCAGACCCAGAGCACAGAGAACATCTAGAATGTTCGAGTCATCACACCCGTAGTAATGGAGACCAAAATCATTTCATCAACATGATCTCCATTGACTTAACTACCCCCATCCATAATTCGGTCGATCCAACACAGTCATTGTATTTAGACATAGATGCCATAGACTGGGATCATGTCAATTCACCACCATCCCCATCAGAGTATTGGCCTTTCGGTGAAATGCTCCATTTCACCCCAGAGACAACTTAGGATATCTTCCATGTTGAGGAGGAACCCAAGGTTCCCAACATAGATTTGAACTCAGCAAATGATATCCACTTGATCCCAACTCCACACCAGTTGGAGGACAAATCCCACATGTCGGTCGAGGAGACAACTGATGTAGACATCGGCTTGGATCCAATGAATCCACAGATTATCAAGCTGGGGGTAAGTCTATCCCTCGAAGAGCAAGCCGACTACATTTTCCTTCTCAAAGAGACGAAGGAGGTTTTTGCATGGTCCTACAAAGACATACCGGGGCTAGATCCGCAACTAGTCATGCATAACCTAACACTTGATCTGACAGTTAAGCCAATTAAGAAAAAACTACATAAGATGCACCCAACAGTGGCCTTGATGGTCAAATATGAATTGCAAAAGCTATTGGATGCATAGTTTGTCATCTGTGTGGATTACCCACCATGGTTTTCTAACATGGTGCCCGTCAAAAATCCTGACAGGAGGATTCACATATGCACTAATTTTTGAGATCTAAATAAAGCGAGTCCTAAGGATGATTTCCCCTTGTTGAGCATCGATGCATTGGTAGACGCTATAGTAGGCCACGAAATTCTTTCCCTCATGGATGGTTTCTCGGGATACAATTAGATTCGTATCAATCCCAAGGACCAACTAAAAATGGCATTCACAATGCCTTGGGGGACATTTTGCTATAAGGTCATGCCTTTTGGCCTTAAAAATGCTGGTGCCACCTACCAACGTGCCATGACGTACATCTTCCATGATTACATGCATAAAACTTTGGAAGATTACATTGATGATTTTTTGGCCAAATCTCTTTTGTGCCCAGATCATCTCGATGACTTAAGCAAGATCTTCAATCGCCTCATGGAACATAAAGTCAGACTGAATCCCAAGAAGTGCATATTTGGCATCACATCTAGAAAACTCTTGGGTTTCATAGTCTCAAAGCGAGGCATCGAGGTGGACCCAAACAAAGTCAATGCAATCCTTGAAATGCTCCCCCCAACTACCATTAAGTAGCTTAGAAGCCTACAGGGAAAGGTCACATCAATTAAGCGCTTCATAGCGCAGCTATCTGACAAGTGTCGACCCATGAACAAATTATTGCATAAGGGGGTAGCATTTCACTAGGATGACGAGTGCTAGTCAGCCTTTGATGACATTAAACAATACTTGGCTTCACCACCAGTATTGGCACCACCTAGACCAGGAGTGTCATTTTACTTATACATCTCAGCTACTGAGGTGGCACTGGGTGCCATGCTAGCCTAGAAAAATGAACTTCATAAAGAATAGGCTACTTATTATCTTAGCCGCACCCTGGTCAGTTATGAACTTAACTATGCATACATTAAGAAGCTCTGCTTGGTAGTGGTGTTTGCTACCAAGAAGTTACACCATTACATGTTAAGCAACATGACGTATGTTGTGTCTAAGGAGAATCCATTGCGGTACATGATGAGTCGCACTTATCATAGTAGCTACATGGCGAAATGGATCATGTTGTTGACGGAGTTTGACATAGATTTTATTGGATAGAAATCCATCAAAGGTCAAGTCATAGTCGATCAACTAGCAGAGGCTCCCCTCAAAGACGATCGGCCTCTAGTCATAGAACTACCCGATGATGGGGTCTTCCATGTCTCAAAATCGCCAGATTCTGATGAGCCTAAGTCACAGGCTAACATAACCCTATTTTTTGATGGTTCTAAATGTGAGCAAGGGGGTGGCACGGGAATTGTATTCTTCACACCACAAGGGGCTCCAATGCCTCTGTCATTTAAATTAAATTTCTCGTGCACCAACAACAATGTAGAATATGAAGCCTTACTCATGGGTCTTCAGAGAGCAATCACCATGAACATCAAACGATTGAACATATTTGGTGGTTTTTTGCTAATTGTCAACTAGGTTAAAGGGATATTCCAGTGTAAATGCCCAATTCTACAGGCCTACATAGCCCTTGTGGACAAATTCTTGGCAAAGCTTGAATGGTATGACATCGAGGCGCTCCATCGATCATTGAATCATTTTGCGGACACTATGGCCTCCTTGGGGTCCCTAATATCGCAAGACATTTATGGTGATATGACAACCATTCAAGTAAAAAAACTATCACAATCCACGATGGAGCATGCAAGCTCTGAATTAATGCCAGGAATCCACCTAATCTAGATTGAACCGTCCCCAAACACGTTCTATCGAATCCATGATTTTTTGAATCATGCCAATTGGGGGTCCTTGTTCTCCCCTACTCCTATTAATAGTAACACAATGCTATTCTTACAAGTTCTTTCCCACTCAGCTTTTGCTAGGGATGAACTTTAAGAGGGATTGGTCGTTCATACCATCGAGGCTTCTGATCAGTAGGATTGGTATTCACCCATAAGGGACTACCTCAAGTTAGGTAACCTCCCACTTGGATTGATGCATGTCGCAAAATGAGCATTCAAGCAAAAAGCGACAAAGTATGTCTTGTTAGGAGACATTTTGTACTGTCGTAGCTATGAAGGAATCCTCCTTCGTTGCTTGGACCAGCAGGAGTCCGCTTGGGAGATCACCCAAACGCACGATGGTACATGTGGTGGCCACTTCAGTGGTATGGCCATCACAAAGTGCATTCTCTGCATGGGCTATTACTGGCCATATTTACAGTGAGATTGTTACGCGTATGTAAGGAAGTGTGTGAAGTGTCAACACCATGCCAATTTGACACACGTACCTTCTTAGGCCTTGTAGCCGATCCAATTGTCTTGGCCATTTTTGCAGTGGGGTTTAGATCTAATCAAAAATATCTCCCCTACATCGTCAGGCCATCACATGTTTATCATAACGGCCACAGAGTACTTCACCAAATGGGTGGAAGCAATTATGCTTACCTCTTTGACTGGAACTCGCATTTCGAAGTTCATTTTACATAACATCATATGTCGTTTTGGTATTCCATCCAAAATAATTTTGAATAATGGGACGTCATTCAAGAACAAAGACGTGCGTGCTTTGACCACAAAGTACAAAATTTAGCACAGTTTTTCAACACCCTATTATCCGCAAGCAAATGGGCAAGCAGAGGTGTCAAACAAAATGCTAGTTGCCATCCTCAAAAAGATAGTCACAGACAGTCATAAGGATTGGCACATTCAGATCCCACTTGCCCTGTGGGCTTATTGCACTAGCATTCGGATGCTCATTATGGCAACCCCATTTTTGCTCGTGTATGGCTTCGAGGCTATCATGCCTCTCGAGTTGGAAATTCCTTCCCTACGCATATCAATGCAAGAGTTCATCGATGATGACACTACACGACAGGCCTGGATAGACCAACTTACGTTGCTCGACAAATGATGTGTTAATTCTCTTAAGCATTTAGGTATCTATCAAGAGTGACTTAAGAGGGCATACAACATGAAGGTTCACCTGAGGGACTTTCAGGTTGGTGACTTAGTCTTAAAAGAGAACTAGCAAAACTCTAACTTGTCGCCCCATCTAAGGGACAAGTTCATGGCAAACTGGTTAGGTCCTTATGTCATCGATAATAAAATAGGACTTGGAACATACCGGCTAGCCTCTCTTGACAAAATCAAGGAACTAGAACCCTTGAACATCAGTCATTTGCAGCCATTCCATATTTAAAAGAGTCATAGCCCAAAAAAAATGCTCCAAGGATTCCTATAATCACTTGGTCAATCCCAAAATGCTCCAAGGATTCCCATAATTGCTTGGTCAATCCCAAAATGCTCCAAGGATTCCCATAATCGCTTGGTCAATCCGAAAATTCTTCAAGGATTCTGATAATCTCTTGGTCAATTCCAAAATGCACCAAGGATTCCCATAATCACTTGGTCAATCCCAAATAGCTCCAAGGATTCCCACAATCGCCTGGTCAAACCCAAAAACACCTCAAAGGTGCCCATTACCCCTTTGGTCAAACCAAAATGCTCCAAGGATTCCCATAATCGCTTGGTCAATTCCAAAATTCTCCAAGGATTCCCATAATCGCTTGGTCAATCCCAAAATGCTCTAAGGATTCCCATAATTGCTTGGTCAATACCAAAATGCTCCAAGGATTCCCATAATCCCTTGGTCAATCCCAAAATGCTCCAAGGATTCCCATAATCGCTTGGTCAACCCCAAAATGCACCAAGGATTCCCATAATCGCTTGGTCAATCCCAAATAGCTCCAAGGATTCCCACAATCGCTTGGTCAAACCCAAAAATGCCCCAAAGGTGCCAATTACCCCTTTGGTCAAACCAAAATGCTCCAAGGATTCCCATAATCGCTTGGTCAATCCCAAAATGCTCCAAGGATTTCCATAATTGCTTGGTCAATCCCAAAATGCTCCAAGGATTCTCATAATCGCTTGGTCAAACCTAAAATTCTCCAAGGATTCCCATAATCGCTTGGTCAATCCCAAAATGCTCCAAGGATTCCCATAATCGCTTGGTCAATCTCAAAATGCTCCAAGGATTCTCATAATCCCTTGGTCAATCCCAAAATGCTCCAAGGATTCCCATAATCACTTGGTCAATCCCAAATAGCTCCAAGGATTCCCACAATCGCTTGGTCAAACCCAAAAATACCTCAAATGTGCCCATTACCCCTTTGGTCAAACCAAAATGCTCCAAGGATTCCCATAACCGCTTGGTCAATCCCAAAATGCTCCAAAGATTACCATAATCGCTTGGTCAATCCCAAAATGCTCCAAAGATTCCCATAATTGATTGGTCAATCCCAAAATTCTCCAAGGATTCTCATAATCGCTTGGTCAATCCTAAAATGCTCCAAGGATTCCCATAATCGCTTGGTCAATCACAAAATGCTCCAAGGATTCCCATAATCGCTTGGTCAAACCCAAAATGCTCCAAGGATTCCCATAATCGCTTGGTCAATCCCAAAATGCTCCAAGGATTCCCATAATCACTTGGTCAATCCCAAATAGCTCCAAGGATTCCCACAATCGCTTGGTCAAACCCAAAAATGCCCCAAAGGTGCCCATTACCCCTTTGGTCAAACCAAAATGCTCCAAGGATTCCCATAATCGCTTGGTCAATCCCAAAATGCTCCAAGGATTCCCATAATCGCTTGGTCAATCCCAAAATGCTCCAAGGATTCCCATAATCACTTGGTCAATCCCAAAATGCTCCAAGGATTCCCATAATCGCTTGGTCAATCCCAAAATGCTCCAAGGATTCCCATAATCTCTTGGTCAATCCCAAATAGCTCCAAGGATTTCCACAATTGCTTGGTCAAACCCAAAAATACCTCAAAGGTGCCCATTACCCCTTTGGTCAAACCAAAATGCTCCAAGGATTCCCATAATCGCTTGGTCAATCCCAAATAGCTCCAAGGATTCCCACAATTGCTTGGTAAAACCCAGAAATGCCTCAAACGTGCCCATTACCCCTTTGGTCAAACCAAAATGCTCCAAGGATTCCCATAATTGCTTGGTCAATCCCAAAATGCTCCAAGGATTCCCATAATTGCTTGGTCAATCCCAAAATGCTCCAAGGATTCTCATAATCACTTGGTCAATCCTAAAATGCTCCAAGGATTCCCATAATCACTTGGTCAATCCCAAAATGCTCCAAGGATTCCCATAATTGCTTGGTCAATCTCAAAATGCTCCAAGGATTCCCATAATCGCTTTGTCAAACCCAAAATGCTCCAAGGATTCCCATAATCGCTTGGTCAATCCCAAATAGCTCCAAGGATTCCCACAATTGCTTGGTAAAACCTAGAAATGCCTCAAACGTGCCCATTACCCCTTTGGTCAAACCAAAATGCTCCAAGGATTCCCATAATTGCTTGGTCAATCCCAAAATGCTCCAAGGATTCCCATAATTGCTTGGTCAATCCCAAAATGCTCCAAGGATTCTCATAATCACTTGGTCAATCCTAAAATGCTCCAAGGATTCCCATAATCACTTGGTCAATCCCAAAATGCTCCAAGGATTCCCATAATTGCTTGGTCAATCCCAAAATGCTCCAAGGATTCCCATAATCGCTTGGTCAAACCCAAAATGCTCCAAGGATTCCCATAATCGCTTGGTCAATCCCAAATAGCTCCAAGGATTCCCACAATCGCTTGGTCAAACCCAAAAATGCCCCAAAGATGCCCATTACCCCTTTGGTCAAACCAAAATGCTCCAAGGATTCCCATAACTACTTGGTCAATCCCAAAATGCTCCTAGGATTTCCATAATCACTTGGTCAATCCCAAAATGCTCCAAGGATTCTCATAATCGCTTGGTCAATCCTAAAATGCTCCAAGGATTCCCATAATCACTTGGTCAATCCCAAAATGCTCCAAGGATTCCCATAATCGCTTGGTCAATCCCAAAATGCTCCAAGGATTCCCATAATCGTTTGGTCAATCCCAAAATGCTCCAGGGATTCCCATAATTGCTTGGTCAATCCCAAATAGCTCCAAGGATTCCCACAATCGCTTGGTCAAACCTAAAAATGCCTCAAAGGTGCCCATTACCCCTTTGGTCAAACCAAAATGCTCCAAGGATTCCCATAACCGCTTGGTCAATCCCAAAATGCTCCAAGGATTCCCATAATCGCTTGGTGAATCCCAAAATGCTCCAAAGATTCCCATAATTGCTTGGTCAATCCCAAAATGCTCCAAGGATTCTCATAATTGCTCCTAAAATGCTCCAAGGATTCCCATAATCACTTGGTCAATCCCAAAATGCTCCAAGGATTCCCATAATCGCTTGGTCAATCCCAAAATGCTGCAAGGATTCCCATAATTGCTTGGTCAATCCCAAAATGCTCTAAGGATTCCCATAATTGCTTGGTCAATCCCAAATAGCTCCAAGGATTCCCACAATCGCTTGGTCAAACCCAAAAATACCTCAAAGGTGCCCATTACCCCTTTGGTCAAACCAAAATGCTCGAAGGATTCCCATAATCGCTTGGTCAATCCCAAATAGCTCCAAGGATTCCCACAATCGCTATGTCAAACCCAAAAACACCCCAAAGGTGCCCATTACCCCTTTGGTTAAACCAACAAGCTCCAAGGATTCCTACAATCGCTTGGTCAAAAAAAATTAAAATAAATAATAATAATAAGAAAATTCAAAAATAGGAAAATCATAAAAAAAACAAAGATTTGCATCTCATTTCCATGAATGCTCAAAATCATCACAACAATAAAGAGCTCTTTTGCATCTCATCTTCATACTCACAAAAATCAATCTATCAAAAACACAAAAATAATAGCTGCATTAAGCATAACATCCATACATTGCATATTTGTGGTCATACAGGTCAAAGGCACCATACTGTAATTGCTTGGCAAATCCATCTGTTCCCACATTTCTCCATTCTATAAACAGTCCATCAAAAATAACCACCATTCACATTATTTTACCATATCATAGTCAGTGGTCTTCTAATGTATCTAGAGTTTTTGTCATTCAGCTGTCATTAGCCTTCTAGCCAAATGTTGTACAAAGTCAGACAAATTTTCCAAAGTTAGAGTTCTACTTGGCTCACACCTTGTTACATAGCATCCCAACACAAGTAAAAAAACACATAAAAATTCCCAAGTTGTGTGAACGAAAGATGAAACCTGTAAAGCAATCCAGGTCACCATAAGTGAAATGGTTATCTTGCTCATCCCCTTGTGCAAATGACCCTAAGAATGCTGAGAGTTGGCAAAAGGACAAGCATCTTCCCTACCCAATTCCCCACAAAATCCCAAGTTCTCAAAAAGTTGCAAACATCATAAAATTTTGCAAAAGTTAAAACTCCAAAAATTTGACATCACCACCAAAGTGCATACATCAAAAGGCACATACAATAGTGATTCTCATCACTCAAAATTCAAATCCCTTGCTAAAATATATATATATATATAATAAAAATAAATAGTGATTTTTATCACTACAAAAGAGCAAGTATCCCAATACAATTGAAGAAAATAAGGGATTCAAACTTGAATCCTTGGAATTCTCAGCATTCAGAAGGTCATGAAGTAAACCTTAGTACCAGTTTGGTGGATAGCCTATCAGTCACTGGTGGTAAACCTCCCATATGACGATATATCTGTCACATTAACTCGTGTATAGATCAATGTTTGCATGTGGATGAGCTAGCTTACGGTATCCCAGATAGCACCGCAGATTAATCTGACTACATACAACAAAGGAGTTAGTGGAGCTAATTAGGTGATCGTCAGTACAGGTTTGGTTGACAGCCTATCTAGCACTAGCGGTATCCTGACAAATACTACATAAAAAAACTCAATTGCACACACAAGGATGTGAAATAACATGGTCAAAGACAAGTCCGATTCATACCTTGTCCAAAAGTATTGTAAGATAACATTACAGTACTGGCTAGTTGGTTAAAACATCTGAGTCTCAGAAAACCTTAACTACATTCCAAACCACCTGTGCAATATGTCATCCTCGAATTGCCATCAAAAATACAAAAATAACATGTATACAAAAAAAGTCATTTACCACAACAATCGCCTAAGACAAAAAGCCATAAGTTCTAAACAGTCTATGGTGCCCCTGCCAAAAAATTACAAATTTAAGTCATCCATTCCATTCGCATATCTTAAAAATTAGAAACATTGCATTCATCATAACATATGCATCCATCAACATCAATTAACATGCATACATACACATTCAACAATCATTGAGCATAACATCAAAATGCCGACATGTGTATAAATAAAATAAATTCATATGTATATATATCATCAAAAAAACCCGTAGGCTACAATAATCAGTCATCTAATCCCACAAAAGCAAAACCTCAAAACCCTCGAGCCTAGGGTGTCGGCCACCATGATCATGCAGGATCGATGCGATGGGAACTACCCCCCATGGTGTGGGTCCTATGGGACCCCTCAGGGCAACTACTGCTAGCCCTCGCATCATGCCTACTAGAGCCCCCCTCATCTAGTCTCCTGCACTGAGAGGATGTTGACTGCTTAGTATCGCTCCCTCTCGAGCGACGTGACGATCCACCTCCACTAACCATAGGGATATGCCCATCGAGGTGTCTAATCTCTACCTCCAGCTCCAATAGATGCCACACCAAGTCCATCTCCCGTTGACGATACATAGCCAAATTCTCATTGCACTGTGCCAGCTATGTCTGCAGGAGATCCCTCTCCCGCGTAGCATCAATATCCCCCTCCCATCGATGATACATCGCAAGTGTGTTCTCCTGCTCTGCTAGCTGCATTCATAGGAGATCCTTCTCCCGCAATGCATCCTCGAGCTCCTCATCTCACCTTTGGAGAAGCCCCACCAATCGTGCATTCTTAGCATGCAACCCTACCTTCATGTCCTCCAAGACTGCCTGAGGCATGGGCATCTCTAGAACAACAACCTGCTCTAGCTCCCACTACTTTAGGATGTCTTGCATCTTCAGCTGCTTCGAAACCCCAAAATCCTCCCTCACAAAATCATCAACCTCTACCATATCTGCATCCTCCAGTGGAACCCCCCAACCCTCACCTAGTGCCTCTACACCCTCATCACCTGTTGCAGCTGCCTCTACACCTCCAGTGGTGCCTCTCCCTACCATCGCTGCAGTGTCCACCACTGGTCGTACTCTGCGGTAGTCCCGACGTTGTCCACATCCAGGACATCAATAGTTGTATCTAAATCCTCGTCCAATGATGCAATGACCGGCCAGGACAGAGTCCACTCATCCCTCAACGTCGATAAAACATGGGCTCACCAGGAAACCCCTGGCACACCCCAAACTATCATGTAACCCGGTTGTAGGGGAAGAACTCCTGCTCGGTCCCATGCCACCCAATCAGCCACCACCCCTTGTGAACCTGCCAAAGCCACTCTCCAGCCTCAGACTAGGTTGGATAGTCCCAGTAGGGGCGCTAGAACATCTCCCTTGGAGTAAGCCGAGTGAAGGCATCGGCATAGTGCCCTATGACACCTGCCCACTACCGACTCTACTCTTGCTCCTCAGACTATTGCCACAAAGCTGCATAACCAATATCCCTATCCACCATCTCCGCCCAAGTCATCTATAGCAACCCCACTAGACTCTCCATCGCCATGTGTTGCCAAGCCCAACACTGTAATAGAAAGCTGCACCCAATACCCTTTTTCCTCTGATAATGGACCTCATATAGCTCATCATAGAGCTGTGCCAACAGCGTCTACCCCACCTCATAATCAAGGGCTCATGCATTGGACACTCCACCAACCGAAATACCACCTCCAGCAGGTTCCATGGGAACCTCGCACCTGACGAGTCAGGTAGCAGCATGTTGGAAATGAGACCCATAAGTACTGGGTGCCTCACTCCCAACACCCCCTTCTCTAGCCACCATCATACCAAAATCCTACCAATCTGGAAATCGCCCTCTACCCTATCCACTAGGTTGTCTACACCCACCTCCTCCCCATGCCCGAAGCATCGAGTCAGTACAAATGTCTTCTGATCATGCGACATCGTCCTGATCGGCAATCCATCTATCAAAATTCATAGAATCTGATAAATATCCTCTAAGGTCACTGTCATATCCCCTATTGGGAGATGGAAGGTGTTGGTCCGGGGATCCCACAAGTTGATCAAGGCCTTCAGATAGGCTCGATCCCCGACCATAGGCTCCAATCGAGTCACCTACTTGAGCCCAAGGGCATCAAGCCATTCCTAGTCAATCAAAGTCAACGGCTCTCGTGCTTTAGTGAAAACCATGGGCACACGGTACTGACTCTTCACAACCTGCAAAAGAAAACAAAATAAAAACATTAAAATCATGAAAAATTGTACAGCAGTAACATGAATATATAGCAATGCATAAAACAATGTACAACTAAAAACAACAAAATTCACAAAAATTCAAAACATTCATAGTTTGTCAGTCTTAGGGTTTCTGTACTCTAAGTTTAAAACTGACAGACAAAATAAAAAAACACAAAAAAAATTTTCAAATATAGTTTGTCAGTCTTAGGGTTTCTGTACTCTAAGTTTAAAACTGATAGACAAAATAAAAAACACAAAAACAATGTTCAAATACAGTTTGTCAGTCTTAGGGTTTCTGTACTCTAAGTTTAAAACTGATAGACAAAATAAAAAACACAAAAACAATTTTCAAATACAATTTGTCAATCTTAGGGTTTATGTACTCTAAGTTTAAAACTAACAGACAAAATAAAAAACACAAAAACAATTTTCAAATACAGTTTGTCAGTCTTAGGGTTTCTGTACTCTAAGTTTAAAACTGACAGACAAAATAAAAACCAAAAAACAATTTTCAAATACAGTTTGTCAGTCTTAGGGTTTCTGTACTCTAAGTTTAAAACTGACAGACAAAATAAAAAACAAACAAAACAAAATTAACATGACAGTTTTCTTTACCTAGGGTTTTCAATCAAGTTTTAAAAACTGACAAATTCAACCTAAAAAACTAGGGTTTCATGGTCAGTTTATCCTAAGGTTTTCGTGTAACAAAAACATCACAAAATACAAAATTTTTCTTTTACCTAAGGTTTACCTTACTATAAAAAGGAAAAAAAATTTAGACTTTTATCATGTCTTTTCAAAATACATGTAAACTAGGGTTTCATTTTTTTACAAAGCCAACTAAAAAAACAAATAAAATTTTAAACTAAGTTTTTACGTTCAGTTTTGATCTTTGGTAAACTAGGGTTAAGTGAAGTTTTTTAGTTACGTTTTAAACTAAGTTTTCAGCTAAGTTATAAACTAACTTTTGATCTTTGTTTACCTAGGGTTTTTACCTAAGTTTTCATGAAGCCATAAAACAACAAGTCATGCATAACGACATACATTTAATTAGGGCTTTCATTTTTAATTTGAACAACAAACTACAAAAGGAACAACAAATAAATTGTGGTATTAAAAACTGTAACAAACAATGCAAGCCATAATGAGGAATATCACTTACTGGTCTCGCTTCGGCTTTGCCACTCTATCCGGTTAGTGAACTCATGATGTCGAAAGAAATTTGGCAGTGCTTTGCTTCGCAGAATTAACCTCCTCCCCCTCAGAACTCTAAATCACCAGGAAAAACAAATGCAAATGAGCCCAAAACTCAGTTTTGGCCTTTAAATAGGTTTTTGAGCTTGTAATCATTCTTCCTTGGGATGAGTGCTCTGGTTAGCACTCATCTCGCCCTGGGGCGAATACTAAACTGGTATTCGTTCCACCCAGGAACGAATACAGGGCAAAAAAAATTCAAAAACATCAAAAAATGCACAAAATAACCCAAGAACAAACAATAAACTTGCCCGATGAGAGTGCTTTTACACTGGATATTACGGGCATGCAAAACAAACATTGGGGTCACAAATCCTCACTATCCTATTCCATAAGAAGACTACCATAGCTAGACTGCTCCACAGGAGGACGGATTGTCAAGAATTTCATCCCCAAATGGCGTTACCAAAAGGGTCCAAACCCACCCAAAAATAGCAATAAAATTTCCGAACAAATGCGCCTTCGCATCCGCCATTCTTGGCATGGAAAACCGATATTGGGGTCACAAATTGTCATTATCCTACTCCCCAAGAAGGCTACCATAGCCGGACCACTCCACGGGAGGATGAATTTTTGACAATTTCAACCCCAAGGGGCGTCGCAAAAAGGGTTAACACCCACCAAAAATAGGTCTAAATGTCAGAAAACTGCACACACATTCAAAGATAAGCATTTGAAGGCACCCTTACAGAAGTCATCTTGGGTCAAGCGACTCATCACTTTTCTCATGCAGGTCATTCCCTCATCAATTCGTCGCTTGAGGGGTAGTCACACTTAGTCACCAATCAACAAGTACACACCCAATCATGGAAATGGCATGAATTCGAAGAATCATTGATAAAGACAATCACAATCCTGCTTGGGGTAGCAAACAAGCACTAATCACAAGATGATCAAAAACTTGGCATTCGTAAATCATGAACTCAAGGTTCCCATAGATAAAAGGTTGCACCCTTTGCCTATTCATGACTGATCAATGTCCAAGATCAAGTAACACCTCATCGAAAAAGGTTAACACTTGAATTGAGTTACTTCGCTCGTCAGAAGCAAGGATTCAAGAATGCATGCCCTTTCCATACTTGGGGCATCAAAATTTGGTTAGGTTACTGAGAAACCCTAATCATTAGTGCTTTGGTTATCTATTTTTGCTCAACACTATGCCACACACAACGCTTCCCAAAAAGGGGCATCTGTAGACACCAAAATAGCACCTATTCGATTATGTGATTGTAAACACTGATTGCATTGATGCACACAGCCCCAAGGGCAGCCCCCAGAGGTTAAACAGTGGTCCTAACCACTCTCACAGTAGTTTTGGAAGTTCAAGAGTCAATTTGGCACCTTCAGGAACTCTGCTTCATACTCGTTCCACCCAGGGACAATTACAAACTGGTATTCACCCCACCCAGGGATGAATAGCAGTATTCGCTCCAGGGTGGGGCGAATAGCAGGTTTGATAGGAAAAAAGTCAAATCTTGACAAATGGCAGCTCATATCCACCACTTAATTCTTCCTTCATTGCATGGGAGTGTGAGTGATCATTTTTGAGCATTAGAGGCAGTTATAGGGGCAGTCATGAAGCCCCTAATCAGGGAGGAATCTTCCCTCCCTTGGGAAGGCATGATTGTCAAGTGGCGCCTCTGCATGCTCATCCAAGAGACCTCTAGGTCTATAAATTGGCGAGTTTTCTCACCATAAGAGATACAGAGAAGGAGCATTTTGAGCAACGAAGTGCTGTCGTTTTACTTCCACATACACACCTTTTTGATTTGTGCCTTTCACATCCTTGATCTCTTTTGGAGAGGAGGTCATAGGGTGGTTATTGGAAGCGCAAATCCGGAACCAAGACCCAAAATTTTGCCACTATATCCTACCAAATTTTCTAAAAACACCCCACAAGAGGTTTTGGACCCATCCCAAGTGGATTGGTGCCAAAATCAGGCCCCAAACGGAGGGCGTCCTGCCCTCGGGCGCCCCCCATGCTGCTGCAGTCCTAATCGCACCGCCCCGGAGCGATTAGAAATATGTGGCAGATTTCCTTTTTTTTATTTTTGCATTTGATTACATGTTGCTTAGATAGGTTATCATTCAAATTTCACATTGTTTTGAGCATTTTTTATCATGTTTCTATTATTCCTTGCCTTTGCTAACATGCAGGTAGCATCATCAAATTCCTAGTGATAGAGGCTGAATTGGGAAAATCTAACCATCCGGGTCTTCCCAATATACCCCCAATTAGCTAATCCCAACTTTGCAGGTGATTTGGAGCTCCTCATATATGAAATTTGGGACAGTGCTTTTTGACATTTTGTTGTAGGTCTATTTGTCCCACCCCAAAGCAAATACAAATCTGTGATGAATTTTTTGACTGTTCCATTTGTAGTATTTTCTTTGTGATGTTTTGATGCCCCTGTCAAATTTTAAATTCATTTGGAGCTATGTTAGTTATCGTTTTATTTACATCTTGCTTGCACTAATTGAAGGCGTGGGGATTGCATGTTTTATTTTATATACAGGTGCTACTGATTGTTTCTTGTTTCATTGAGTGTAGGATCTAGACATTAGAGGAGCATAAAGGAGTCAAGACTTATCAACGCAAGCGGCGGCGATGTTTGGTCTGCACATTTTACATTTGGGCATGCAGAAGAAGGAATAGCATCCATGGGTGTAACAAGAACACATATTTGACGCTCCTAGCCCTTAGAAGTGGAGGAGGCGGATTGTAACCGAGTTCTGAAACATATCAATAAAAAGGGTTGTCTTCCTTATTAGCTTTTTGTTTTGTTTTTATTCGTTCATGCTTTCCCTCCTTTCATGCACTTTCAATTCATAGGATTTAGCGTTAAGTTTAGTTCCGTTTGCATCACACTTGGAGTTTCCTTTTTGCTTCCGTATCCTTGTGCTTTCACATTCAAACATGTAATGATGTGCAAAAGAGGTTCAACCACATCACTTGCTATGAGTTTGAGTTTGTGCTCATGGAACATGATCACAGGTTCCTTACATTGTTGCACATTCCCCATAAAATTGATGGAGTTAGACTCCTAGGGTTGCAACACTATCGAATTAATAATATCCATTAGATCTTCTCTATGAGGTAGAGATTGCTGAATTAGCTTGTATATGGATAATCTAGCCGATGTGGTTCTTAAGATTTGTGCAAGCTTACTCTTTATTGTCAGTATTGGTCTAGGTGGAAGGCTCTGTATTGGAGGTGGGGAAGGTTGTGTTGTTTATGGAACATCACTTGAAGCTGCAGGTGGTGCAACTTGACTTGGGTAACGTCTATTCTTAGTCACAATACTTATCATATTGACATGCCCCTATAAAGGAGGTGTCGTATTGACCTCATTCATTGGTTTTGTAGGAGCTACCTATACCTCATTTGTAGGTAAGGGGTCTTTGAAAACCCTCATCTATTGATTATTTGGAGTGAGAGGATTATCCACTTGGAGCTCGTTCCTCTCTATTATGTCTTGCACTATATTTTGAAACCATAGCATGTGGGTAAGTCATGGCCATTGTGTTGATGATATCGATAAAATTGGTCTTCTCAATGTCCCATAGGCTTTGGTTTACGTGTATTTGGGTCTATAGGCTTAATTCTAGTAAATTAACCAGTTTGGCAGCCCATAAACGATCAAATAGGGAGTCCATTGACTCAAAGAAGGGCATAAATTGTTGCCTAGGGCAACGTTGTTGATTCTAACCTTGATTCGCTTGAGTATTATTATTATAACTCGTAGGAGGAGGTCGGGCTTGATAATTTGCCTTTTGAGGAGGCTTCATTTGTGCAATCCTGGGGACACTAATGACCACTTGATTAACGGCTGCCGACATTGATGGCATCGAATTACTCTTTGGATTATTTCTCCACTTCTTCTTGTGAGGTCTAGCTATCTACCCCTCTTGTATTTTTATTATTCTATTGTTCTAGCTTGCGCTAGAGAATCCTTAAGAGTAGGATATTGCTGGAGTTGTAACAATAAAGATATTTGTTTCAAAAAAATCTTTGAAAACATCTGAGTCAACTCGGTCATTGGTAGTAGATAGGATAGCTTAGCTAATAGCATTTTCTACCTATTTCCATAATCAGTGATAGACTCATCATCATATTGTTTCAACCTTGTAATATCAGTTAGGGTTGCCTTTCTCTTGGTATTGAAGGTGAAACATTTCAAGAACGCATCTGCAAATTGTTCAAATGTATAGACGTTATATCTTGAAATTTGATTAAACCACTCAATTACTGGGCCATAGAGGGTAATTAAAAATGTGCTCAAGAGTAATGCATGATTCTCCTGTATGTTGAAGCACTAATTCATGAATCTCGTAATGTGCTCTTGAGGATATTCCTCCCCTTTAAACTTGTCCAAATTAGGTATTTGAAAATACTCAGGATATGTTGGGGAAGAGATAGATGGGTGTAGCGGTTTATTACGCAACTTGCATAAGGTGGGTTTTTGAAGCCCATTCCCAGCTGTCTTACCCTCTACAATTTCTAAGTGTTCAAGAAATGCTTGATACACATCAGAGGATTTAATCTCCTCTTTTTTTTTTTGGACCCATAGAGGGGGACAATGAATATTAAGCATATGTAGAGGTTGTTGATTGTCATTACCCATGCCTCCAAAAGGTGCTTCTAATTAATCCTTATTTTGTTCCAAATCATTATTAGCCCCATAAGGTGTTTCAGGAATGGGACTACAAGGAGGAATGAAATCCTACTGTAGGTAATCTATATTAGGCCTAGTAGGTAAGTTCTTATTAGACCTAGGAGGTCCAGGAGGCAACATTTAATTAGGTCTAGGAGAACTATTTTGATGGAAAGTGGGATGCCTTTGCATAGCCTCCTATATATGTATTCTTGGAGTAGGAACTTCCTTATGCAATGTTTCTTGAATCATTTGTTCAAGTCTTTGTCTTTCTCACTGCTATCGCTGCTCTAGGAGATCCAAGTGTTTTTTATCAAAATAAAGTTGATTAAACTTATCTCGATGATCAACATACTTCTTAACTAATTAATTTATTTGATTAGTTGTATTAGGCCTATTTTCCCTAACACTATTGCCTTGATACATGTCCTATTCACAAGGATCTGTGAGATCTACTATCAGTTTCCCTTGATTGAGATAAGTTGTATTTACTTGAGGTTATCTCCTAAACATATGTTCTTGATAATATTCTAGTGCAGAGGCACATCGTGCTTGCATGAAATAATATGACCAAGGATAATTAGGTTCTTCCTTAGGTCTTCCCTCATAAATTAAGAATGGTAAGGTAGAATTAGCTCACCCACTATGATCAGTATCATACTCATCTAAGTTTTTATACCTTGGGGAAGAGCGATTTGAAAGTATAAGATGATCATTTAACCCTACCCTAGGTGTATGGTCTTGCTCATTCACGCCAGTGTGTGAAGTAGACCGAGCAGGCACACGAATGCCTAGTATTACTCTATGTGTAAGCGTCTCATTGCACGGTTGCCTTTCTTGAAGGAAGGAATTTGAATTATCTATACTTCGGAGGTAATTTCCAAAATTGGTACTGTGTCCTATAGGGGTACCCCACATAGGAGTCCCTTATAGGCTAGGTCCCTTCTCTAACACTCTAGGACTAACCATCCATTCATCTACCACTCAATGATTTGGAAGAGTAGGTGGCCACCAAGGAGGTATAACCATGTCCTTGGGGTCAAATTGGAGATGATCCATGTCTCCTTGCCTACTCCTCATAGCGTCGGCCCTTAAGTGGGCTTGGGTACGAGTATATACCATAACTGCTTACTCTAAAACTCTATATGATTATCTCCTTTACAATTTTTATAGATTCAAACACAATCAATAGAAACATGCAAGAATACAAATGATTATCTCTTTTATATATTATGTGTTTCTAAACTGTTTTATGTGTTTCAAATTTATTACTTTTGTAAAGAATCTCTTTCATGTGTTTTGAATATTGATGTAATTATCAAATTTTTAAAGGTTTTCACCTATATACTCATAGCTCGACAACCAACAATGAAATTCTGGTCACGTGAACCAACCAAAGTATGGAGATGAAATCCATACCCAATCAGGGAGTATAGGTCCTACCAGTCATCGTCCAGTACTCACTTGGTCAGTGTTATACCCTCCAAAGAGAAATACATGTAAATTTTCCAAGCTACATTAGATCTTGGAGCTGACTTTGGCCAAAAATATAGGGTACATGGGATTTGAGCCAATAGATGGAGATGAAACCCACCATCATTGAAATCTATCAGTGGTTGGGGATGAATTCCAACTCACTAACATTAAAAAAAGAAGCATTGTGTGTGTGGTTCCTTTTAAAATGATTGAAAGTAAACAAGATAACATTCAATGATTTTTCACTAAATGCATGAAATTACATTTCACTTTCAGAATCATAAGCATATATGTAAAAGGAATCTACACAAGTTTTGAACTATATGAAAACCTAACCCTTAGGTAGGTCACATGCTGTAAAACCAAACAAATGCATTTTGAAAGGTTTCTCTTTTTCCTATTTTTCTTCAATTTTGTTAATGCAAAATTTAGAAATATGAAATATAACTTTCAGTTGCACACAAAAGACAAGAAAAACTAAAATTTAAGATTTTTGAAAGAACCTAGATGAAAATTAAAGGTTTGGAAGATTAGCTTTTCTGTTATGAAACTTACTATTTCTAAAAATTTCTATAGAAAACCCCTGGTTTTGTGTCCATCCCTGGGTGGGATGACTGCAAATTTGGGGGCCATCCCTGGCAGGGATGTTTATAGTGGTTGTCCTTGGCAGTTCCAACTAGGAATTCTATAGTTGTTCCTACTCGGAATGGCCAGATTATGCAACACATAAAACACAAAAAGGATGTCAAAAATATAAAAATAAAAGGGAACAAGGTACAAGGGTCCCACCATGATCACCACTAAAGAAGCACAATAAATGGCACACCTAAATGTATTGAAAATGAAATGGTATCTAGTGTTTTTGAGCAAGCATGCATAGGAAAGGTACAAAAGATGTAAACTATTAAAATGACGAATAATTTACAATAAAATAAGGGGATTTCTCCTTGTATTTAAAATTTTATTAATTACAAATGTTACAATACATCCCCTTTGAGGGCTTATCATTTTGATACATTTCAGATTACAAATCACAAGGGAATGAATCCCTCCATGAGCTTAATGACATATTTCAATGTTCTTCTTGCAACCCACACTTGATAGCTAATATTGTGCTTCTTTTAATCTACCTCTAATCTCCTTTCTCATGCCTAGATTAACTTCACCTACACACAAGATATTGAAAACTATTAAATAACATATAAATTTTATATTGAAAACCTTGAAAAGCATGTAATAGAGAAAGTAAAACATATTTGCGATAAATCAAAACAACACCATATGACTTGAAAATATAATATGATGTTATTAAGATTATTTTGGATGGATCTGATCATAAATTAGAGTGCAATTGTGATCAGAACAAGAGGCCATCCCTAGCAGAAACAAGTAAGGCTGAAATCACAAAAACAAAAGTTGACCCATCAAATCTACTCAAAACTTAACCAAAATTTAATAGAAATCTAATCTAATGCTTTAGAATTGATCTATGGTAAAATTGCATCAAAATTGTTAGAAATTTGGTGTCTATACTTGGCAAGTGCAACTAGGACTATTATCCATCCCTGGTAGGGACAGTCCCCAAACTATGTGGTTTTTGCCATCAATTTCAATGGGATTTGACTTAGAATCCTCATAAATGTTGTCTTAGGATTTGGTCAAACAAATCTAAATTTTATAGGTTTTGGAACTGATTTGGCATATTTTGGGATGCCCCTAAAAGTGCCTTTGAATGAACAGGTTTTCAAGGAAAATACATGGCCAAATGTAAGGACAAAAGTGAGAAATGCTTGTTATCGTCTCCTTTTTAAATTGGGTAGGAGTACCTCAATTTATAGCTAAAATAGGGCAAATGTGCAAAGGGTTAAGTTATGGCATGCAGGGTAAGTGTTGCCACTTGTCAATGCCCTTGCAATTTACAGGGTGGGAAATCTTACCCATTTGGGGCCTCTAATTTTTAGGTATTGATGTTTATGACAGTATCCCAATCAAATTTTGATGAGTGGGTGGGATAAATAATAGGAATTGATTGCAATTTGTCTTGCCTTTGACTTTTGGGGGATCTAGTGCATGTTCATCCCACCCAGGGATGGCTGCATGTGGTTGTATTTGGGTGGGATGACCATGAAATGTGGTCATCCCATGGTGAAACGACCATGGCTACATGGCCCAAAACCTCCCAAAAGTGAGGTAATAGGGCCATATGATGTTGATAAGAGTGGCACATAGCAGTCTTATCTGATTTACATGATTTTAGTGTCTACAATTGTACCTTGTATACGTCAAAATCCCAACATATTCTCACATTAATAAATTCAAGTTTTGCACAAGGAAATATGAAACCTATAAAGTGGTTTGTGTTACCTTAAGTGAAAAGTTTACCTTACTCATCCCCCCATGCACATGGTTCAAAAATACTAAGAATTGAAAAAAGTACAAGATCCTCCTTAACCAAAGCAATCAAAATCCCTTGTCCCACACCAAATATGGGCAAGTATCCAAGAGCAAAAGAAAAATAAATAGTGGTTTTTACCACTAATAAAAGAAAAACTTCCCAAAAGAAAAAGTGGTTTTCACCACTAACAAAAGCAAAAAGTAAAATAAACAGTGGTTCTCACCACTACAAAAATACCTTGCTCACCAAACAAAAATGAACAAATCCCTAGAGCAATTCAAAAATAAAATAAAATAAGGGAGTAATGAACTTGAATCCCTCGAATTCTCAATATTTGACAACTATAAGATGATCCTCATTATAGGTTGGGTGGCATTAAAACTTCTTGGAAATGGTAGTATCCTTATGCATGATGATATGTCTATCACATTAGTGACCTTATTTTGTACAGACCAATGTAAGCATGCAGATAAACTAGCTTTTGGTAGCTTGTATTTCCTACTAGTCTAATCCAACTACGTACAAAACTTAGGATCATGATACTTGCAGGGTGATCTTTAGTATATATGGACTACATAAATCCTTCTTGGAACTGGGGTAAATTTATGTGTTATTATAGCAATAAAATCACATGCACACATAGGGATATTGAATATCTTGGTCATCCTAGCAGATTTATACCTTGCCAAAAAGTCTTGCATAGTTAATATATAACTTTTGACTAGTTCACTAGAGTGTTTGAGTCTCATGAAAACCTCAAGTAAATTATATAATAACTTAATATTCATTCTATGCCATACCATTTTATCACATGTTTGTTATTTTACATTTTCATAATCCATTACATAGTCTTATGATAACGTTAAAATGAATCGATGAATTTTATAAAGTCTATGGTGCTAGCATCTAGTGTGTCAAATAATATTCATAATTCATCAGTACAGATTAAAAAATCATCCATTTCATTATACATACACACATGTACATATCATCAACCAACATCATATTACAATACATGCATCCATGATAAACATCCATAAAAGCATCAATAAAGTAAGCTTAAGCATCTCATACATCTAATAAAGCATTAATGAAACACATGATGACAATAGAAAAACTCATGTATGGGGTAAAAAGATACATCATAATCCAAAAACTACTCATAGGCTACAATCAATTGGTTCCTCAGACCTCACACTACCAAAATAAAAAAATAATCATAGAGCCTCAAAAATCATGGTCACATAGGACCGGCACCATGACTCTCACCACCACCCTTGGTCGTCGATAATTGAGAGCTCCCATTTATGTTCCCCTCGGCCCTATATGATATCCTCGAAAAGCTAGGAGCCCCTATTGGGCAAAATATTGGTTAATTTTCTATAGTTCAATTAATTACCTCCATTTAATTTGTCAACCTCGGGTAGCTCGTAAACTTGTGAGTATCACGCACAGTATATGCCTGTAGTGCGAGGAATGAGTCCCTCTATGCCTATTGGTTTGGTGGGGGTGTTCTTTGTGTATTTTCAATTCATCCAAACTCAATAGAATTAAGTGCAAAAAAATAAATAATGAATTAAAAATAAACACGACTAAAAATAAACCTATGAAAATTAAAACATGCACTTGTTGGAAAATTACAGAAAATAGGGGAAACTACAGGAATTAAATAATCTAAAAAAAATAGTAAATAAATTAACTATAGAAAGCAAGGTAAAAGGGGAGAGAGTACTATTTAGAGTGGGCCCAAGCTCCAACAGTCTTCCACCCGATCAATTCATTCATCGGACGTTAGTTTGAGATTAATAAAAACACTCAAATGAATATATTGTAGTTTTAGAAATTTATAGAATAATTCTCACATCCAGGATATCTTTATCAGGGGTGGCCTACATATTTATAAGATATGCGGCCATACCCTATTACATTTGAGAGAAAATAAATTTTTGATTTTATGGTTACAACAAATACGTAAAAATAGGGAGATAAAGCAAAAATATTAATTCAGACTGATTTAACGTATTCTATTTTTATCAGAACAAAATACGTCTGATTTTATGCTTTATCTATTTACATTGATATTTATGTATTTTCTGGAAAATAGATAACATATGGTTTTTGACTTTGTTCTTCATCTACATCCATCGCTGAAATCCCTATTCTATTCTACCGACAACAGGAGTTGCATTGTAATTTTACGTCAATAGGAGTCAGGTTGTAATTTTGTGTCAATGGGAAAAATGTATCATAATGGGAATCAAACACCATAATGTGAATTATGTGCCTAATGGGAAGCAGTCTCCTAATGGGAATCAGGCACCCGTCAGTTAAGCGTCAAACGAGAGTCGAGCGCTTCAAAGGGAATCGGGTTCCTGACTTAGCACTTCACACTGGTGTACTACAAATGTTTTGCCTTCATGAAATTGAAAGTGCTAGGTCCAAGTGGGACCTTGACGTAAACATGCTAAAATACCATAAAAACCACTAAATCTGCACACAATTCACTTAAAAATAAATATTAGATAATATACATAATTTACTATTAAATATATATATAACTTTCATAAAATATACATTCTATAATAATAATGTCATATAATATGTTAGAAATCCATGCAAAAATATGAGCATTTTTGGTGCTCATCATCCCCCATGCTTAAAAGAGTGGCATGTCCTCGTGACACCCCCCATGCTTAAAGAGTGACATGCCCTTGTGACACCCGGTGCTTATAATTTCTATTTTTAGCAATGATTGTCCAATAGGCTCTGTTTTTCTTTCTCCTTTTTCTGGATGTGGCAGCTCATTCTTTTTTAGAAAATGATTTGTGGATTTCTCCCATGGTAAATCTCTTTGTTCTTTCCACTTTCTGATTTTTTTAATCCGAAAACTTTGTTATTTTGTAAAGCGTGTGCCAGATTTTTAAGTGGATGATGACCATGAGTGTTCTCCCAACAAAATATTTGCATGTGGACAAAATACCAAATGGGGCTAAATGGTTGGATGGACAATTTAATGGGGATTGTGTTGGCACTATTTTATAAAAATATATTTCTATGAAAATTATATATACAAAACAGAAAATTAAGTACACACCTATATTATGTTTTGTGCATGTATAATGCACAAACGTTCATGGTGCACTTGTATTAGTTATTTGATGATGACCATGTGTACTGGAACAAAGAATGATGGGCACTTTTCCCATGTGACAAAATTTTTCCTCCGCATGACTGGTTCTTGGTTGCTGCAATTTATTCATTTGAGGTTTCCTGCAAAAATTCAAGAAAATATTAAAAAAACATGTCTTCACGGGATGACAAACATCCCCTCCTCGAAAGCTATTTGCTGACAACTTTTTTTCATTTTTGGAATGTGCACAATCTCTTTAACGGATAAAATTAAAATAATTTCATCCGTGATAGATTTGACTTTGTGCATATGAGCGGTCAGTTGATGTGGCATGGGCCATTTCTTGAATGACGAAGATTATTCACATGTGGCACAAGCATCCATTGAACTATAAAGGAGGTGCCTTTTACATGGGAATCGTGTACCTTATTTTTGTTCACAAGACGTAGGTTCTTGCTAAAATAGGATGCAGGCACATTTTATTTGCAATCGAGCATCGTACTTTGTAATGGAAATCGAACGCATCCTTTTCATATGGAAATCAAATGCCATACTTTTAAAACAAACTTTATATATATATATATATATATATTTTAAGGAACATAGGTTTCGTATTCTATAAAACAGAAATCGGGTGCCAATTTCCTAGATAACAAGAATCAGGCATTGGTCCACTGCTAAACAGTAATTGGGTGTCTCTTCCCTGAAATATGGTAATCGGGTGTCTTTCATAATTTTAATGGGAATCAGGCACCTATTCCCTAAAATATGGGAATCAAGCACCTTTCATCAACTGAATGACAGTCGAGTACCTTTTCCTTAAAAAAATAGGAATCAAGCACCTTCCCCTTTAGAAAACAAAAAATAGGTGCTCCCCATTTATTTCAATGTCTACTAATGTGTCCACTAGTGTACGCCTACAGTTGATCAAGCCTTCAATATTCTGGTTTGAAGAACAAGGATAGAATCAACATCCGCTACCTAAACTAGCATTTGGGTGTTTTTCTCCATGAAGACCAAAACAAACACCCATTTACGTGTTTAAATGTAGTATTCCTCTATGAGTGGGGATGAGCTACTCCTACTCCTAGAAATCTAGAAATGTGTAGGTTCATGGATCCTGTGCCCGTTAGGCCTAGGTTTCCCAAGCTGCCTAATGATTGCACTCAAGGCATCGTTCCTGCAAAATAAAACTTTAAAGTAGTAAAATGCAAGCTCATGTAGTCTGTGCCTGATAGGCCTAGGTTTCCCAAGTTGCCTATAGATTGCATTCAGAGTACGATACCTACAAAATAAAAACACAAATAAAATAAAATCTATGTTAAGCAAAACAAGTTCCATGTCGTCTTTCTTTTTTTTCATGATGAATACATGAGCATTCATCAAATGGTTGGTATGGATTTAAAATAAGATGGAGTCTCCCCCATGCTTGCATTTGATTCAATCTCATGAATGTGAGGTGCATGGCAAGGTTGTAAATGGATCCCATTGACTGTTACTCATATTGTTTCATCGTGTGTTGTTATGGACTCATTGCCCTTAACTTTGTGAAATATTCATAGCCAATTATTTATTTCACATATATTTTTTTTAATGAGTAGATAAGTGCTGCTCAACAGAGTTCTATGAACCATCCGAGCTCATATTTTGTCTACCACAACTGGTGCTACCATGATAGTGTTGCACATCTACCCATGGTGCCAAAATGTATGCAACATATGTGTTTTATTGAGCACTTGGTAGCAGATCCCATAAAAACTCTAAAGTTAAGCATTATGGCATGGAGTAGAACTAGGATGGGTGACCACCTAGGAAGTCCCAGGGACTACACCCTTTTTTTTTATAGAAAATAGAATGGAGTGGCACATGCTGGTAGGTCGGATTGCCTTGGATGCCTACGATCTACACTGAGCCTCTTGTTGTCTGCAAAATATAACAAAATAAAAAGAAAAACCTAAACTAATGGCATTAAAGAAAACTCTAATTTTTTTTAATTGAATGTTGTAATAGCGTTCATCATGTTGTGGGTGATAACATTGAAGGTGGGGTCTCCCCCATGCCTACAATCGAGCAAGCCTCTAGAATTTGGGGCTTGTGATAAGATCTTAATTTGTGTCTAAAATTTGATACAATTAAGACTTCATTTGTCCCATCCCCTTCTTTATTCAGTTCTATGATACATTGCAACATGGGAAGAGAATCTTCCTGGATGACCTCAAAACCAGATTCATCCAACTCATTGGCAGATTGTGCAGGTAGGTGGATGACTATTGTTTTTACAGTTTTTTATTAACTATCATTTTTCTTGTTCTACATCTAATGTCAGCGTTAAATTTTACCAAAGTGTTGGGAAATGTTAAATTTGTAGTTTTTACCATCTGTTCTGGTTTCTTGAGGCATACCTCCCTAATGGATTTAGTGTAAATAGGCACATACCTGATAGTTTGAGGAATGATATCAGTAATATTTCTTAACTATTCCATAATATCAAACTTAGGTGGTGTCATTTCTCTAGTTTTCCATAACCTTTCGGGATACGGTGGAAGTCCTTCATTACTTGATTGTTTAGCAACACGATTTATTTCTACACTATTATGACACATCGGGTTTATTCCCATAACTCCTTGATCAGCTAGTGAATTTAAATAGTTGCTATTGGGATTTGGCTCTAGTTGAGCCAACAACTATTTTGGCCTGGTAGAAGGTGAAACTGGTAAGCTAGAATTTTCTTATAGTTGTGTCTATGGAGGTAGATCCACAAAGTAAGTTTCTACTTCTTCTAGATTTTCTTTTATTATTTTTAGACATAACTTGGTTTGATAATCCAAGTGCCAGTTTTCATAAACTTCTACTGTATTCTTCGGATATTTTATTTTTATGATTTTCTCTACACCTTGAATAGAAAAGGACAAGCATTGCTTTATATTCTTGCTTCTTCTTCTGAAATGTGTCTGATTGTAAAGCAAGAGATAAAATTTCACTCTTCACACCATTAAACAATGTTCCTATTTATATTTTAATTGTGGAGGCTATTCCTCATATTGGTAGTTTTTCCTTTTTGCTGGAATACTTCTGAAATAATTGTTGAATTTTCCCCATTGATGTCAACCTGGTCACTAATATATTTTGTATAATAAGTTTTCGTGATAAGATGACTCAAATGGATGGGATTTTCTCTTTAATAAATATTTCTAAAATATTCTAAGTTTGAGGTGTTTTCTATTTTTTTAATAAATGATCCGTTGGATTTTTTTAGGCTCTTGGTGGACTCATGCTTCATAGGTAGATGATCTATAGGTAAGGAAATCTGAATTTAATTTTCAAACTAACTGACCTATGGATCATACACTACAGTTGTGACACTCCCCGACAATGATGCCAAAATGTTGGGCAAAACATTGGTTAATTTTCTACAGTTCAATTAATTACCTCCATTTAATTTGTCAACCTAGGGTAGCTCGTAAACTTGTGAGTATCACACACAGTATATGCCTATAGTGCGAGGAATGAGTCCCTCTGTACCTATTGGTTTGGTGGGGGTGTTCTTTGTGTATTTTCAATTCATCCAAACTCAATAGAATTAAGTGCAAAAAAATAAATAATGAATTAAAAATAAACACGACTGAAAATAAACCTATGAAAATTAAAACACGCACTTGCTGGAAAATTACAAAAAATAGGGGAAACTACAGGAATTAAATAATCTAAAAAAATAGTAAATAAATTAACTACAGAAAGCAAGGTAAAAGGGGGAGGAGTATTATTTAGAGTGGGCCCAAGCTCTAGCAATATTCTACCTGATCAATTCATTCATCGGATGCTAGTTTGAGATTAATAAAAACACTCAAATGAATATATTACAGTTTCAGAAATTTATCGAATAATTCTCACATCCAAGATATTATTTATCAGGGGTGGCCTACATATTTATAAGATATGCAGCCATGCCTTGTTATATTTGAGAGCAAATAAATTTTTGATTTTATGGTTACAACAAATACACAGAAATAGGGAGATAAAACAAAAACATTAATTCAGACTGATTTAATGTATTCTGTTTTTATCAGAATAGAATACGTCTAATTTTATGCTTTATCTATTTACATTGATATTTACGTATTTTCTAGAAAATAGATGCCATATGGTTTTTGACTTTGTTCTTCATCCACATCCTTTGCTAAAATATCATCCGCATCCATCACTAAAATCCCTGTTTTGTTCTACCGACAACAAGAGTTGCACTGTAATTTTACATCAACGAGAGTCAGGCTGCAATTTTGTGTCAATGGGAAGCAGGCACCATAATGGGAATCAGATGCCATAATGGGAATCAGATGCCTAATGGAAAGCAAACACCTAATTAGGAAGCAGGTGCCTAACAGGAATGAGGCATTGTCAGTTAAGTGCCAAACGAGAGTCGGGTTCTTCAAAGGGAATCAAATGCCTGACTTAGCACTTCACATCGGTGTACTACAAATATTTTACCTTCATGAAATTGAAAGTGTCAGGTCCAAGTGGGACCTTGACGTAAACATGCTAAAATACCATAAAAACCACTAAATCTACACACAATTCACTTAAAAACAAATATTAGATAATATACATAATTTACTATTAAATATATATAAAAATTTCATAAAATATACATTCTATAATAATAATATTGTATAATATGTTAGAAATCCATGCAAAAATATGAGCATTTTTTGTGCTCATCAGCCCCCATCCTCGTAGATGACTGCCTTGTACCACTCCTACTTTGCTGGTATCCACTAGCAGAAGGATGAGTTGGTAAGCGCCCTCTAAGGTGTGCTACCTCATCCTCCAAATCTTGTGTGTATGCCAAATCATCTCTAGGATGAGCCTGGTAGTCACTTACTGGTAGGATCCTATCCTAACGTTATTTTGTAATTCTCATTTACTTATGTAATGACCCACTCCCAATGTGGGGGATCCCATTATAATATTATTTTTTAATACTTTGTAATGTATGTGGCAAGTAAGGTGCCTAGCCAAGTGGTAACATCTCATTTAACCATTTTTATCAAGATTGTAACCAATGTTTGGTAGGAGATTCTAGCTTGAGTGGCATTTTGTATGTAATCCAAATCTTGAGCCTTTATATAGGGTTGTATGAATTTTTTATTTAAAAGATATGAAGCCATGTATGCATTCATATTTTTACAAGCTAATGAAATATTTAAGGAGGTTGCCCCCTCGAAGAGGCCTGCGATTTTATGTTATTGTGAGATTGTTCCATTTTTACATTTAATTTTTGCATAGTTTTAGTGAGTTATTTGATGTATTTGAGTTATTTTTTAGTATTGTTTGTGAGTGTGCTTTATTTTAATTGTAAGATCATAACAAATGGTATTAGAGTGCTTTCCAGGGTTGAGTTTTTTTGCAACTGAGATGATTTTTGCCATCTATTTTTCCTTCTAGGTATAATTTTTTGTGTGTTTTTATTTCTATTTTTTCCTTTATTAAAAAATCCAAAAAAAAGTAGTTTATTTTTTTGGCCAAAAACCAAAAAACACAAAAAAAATACAATATCTTTTTTAGTAGTTGTGTATGTTAGAAACTTTGTACCAAGGGTTTTAAAATATTATGAATGAACTATCATTATTGACTAAGCTAGATATCCCATAAATCATCTAGTGAAGTGAGGGGTGATCAAACTCCAATATCTAGGTCTTAGACAACATTCACACACGAACTTGAGCTACCATGCATCTTCGAGTGTATCAGGAGACAAACTAGGTTTAAATAAAATTTTATCCATTAGGAATTTTTTTAGCCTTATATTATCCATAGTCCACACGACACAACATCCTGGACGATCACCCTCTTGTATTGTTAGAGAGGTAGATAGTATGCTCAAGTGTATGTGTGGAATATTCCTTAGATAATGGCCTGAAATATTGGTCCAAGCACTATTGTTTGTCACTGCAGTATAACAAAGGACCTATGGGTATTACATACTCCTTTACTTAGCGTACCCTGGTTCTACAAAATATAGCTTCCACCTACAAATCAACACCATCCCTATTATGCTAACCTGAATTCACAACCCCAAAAGTAAACATATGGAGAAGGTATTCCTTATCACAGAAAACAAACTTACATGCACCAACAATTAGGACATATTTTGCAAGTGTCTATAATAGCCCGTGGTCAAATATAGAATAGTCAAGATAGTGACAATAATAGTCTGGTCAATAACAGTGATAGTCAGGTCGATAGTAACAACCCTCTGTAATAGTCAAGAATTACATACTTCTAGTGTCAAAAATAGAACTATCAGTGTATGAGAATCCCTAGGGTCAGTGACAGGAATTGTATTAGCAACCACAGTACAGGTGACAGGGGAAGTGACAAGATAGTGATAGGGTGGTTAGGGGGCAGACTACGGGTCTGAGACAATTGGTCTCAGACCCTGAATTTTGAACCGTAACTCCAAATCAGAAATCAACAATACTAGCAGACTCATCAACACAATAGTAAAAAAAAGGAGCTATTCAGTGTTGTGGGGTATAGCTCCTTGTGATAATTTTTTTGAGCTGATCATTTTGATATACCACACCCAAGCACTTTTCTAGATACCTTACTAAAAATAGTAACTCCTGAAACCCCACATCTATTTTTAGTAACTTAGTCAAAGAGGGCCCACAATGGCGAGCAACACTCATGGATAACAAAAGGAGTTAGAACATACCATAATATTGGCTGACATGCAAAAATCCCTTGACTACTTGACCACTACAAACCACAACATAAGAGAAGATATTTGAGAGCTTCGAACGGATCATGATACCACTAGAATATGCTTAGAAAAAAAACTTACCGAGGTGGATATCCAATTGTAGGGTACTCTCACATATGAACACCAAGCTAAAAAATTTGAACACAATTATAGAAGGGAAGTAGAAGACCGAAGAAGGGAAACATAAAACACTCACTATGATCATGGTCTGAGCTTCAAAATGCATAAATTGGATTTCCCTAATTTTAGTGGAAAGAATGTTTATGGGTGGTTATGTCGGGTTGATCAATTATTTAGACACCACAATGTCCTTGTATATCATCGGGTTCAGATGGATTCCTTCAACTTAGAATCTGAGGCCTTACATTAGTTTCAATGGCTATTAACCACTACCCCTGATCTATCTTGGGAGGACTTTGAGTCCTAGCTTCTCACCCAATTTGGCCCTAGTGACTATGAATACTTTATAGAAGCATTGATAAAGTTGAAACAAACATCCATAATTTGTGATTACCAAACACAATTTAAGAATTGGTAAATAAAACTAAGAGATTGAATGAGGGATTTTTTATGAGTTATTTTGTGAGTGGGTTAAAATATGATCTCTAGGATGAATTCAAGATGTTTAAACCCCAAAACATGATGCAGGCTATTAGTTTAGATGAATTAGCCAAATCTAAACTCTCAGCTCAAAGGCAAACATCGTGATTCTCTCAATGTCGACCTTCCTTTCCTCCCTGGTTCCAAAATAATATTGATAATAAATATCCTACTCCTAAGCAACTGACTACAGATTAAATGGATGTGCGTCGTGCCCAAGGGCTATGTTATAATTATGATGAAAAATTTGTGAAGAGGCATAGATGTGCAAATAAGATATTGTTCTTAATATATGCAGAGGAATCTGATAGTAGTGACCATAGTGATGAGGAGAGTGACATAGTTGAAGAACCAACTCAACAAGAAGAGGAAACCCAAGAACCTCAAGAAAATTTTTTAGTCCATGCTCTTACTAGAATTACCACTCCATAAACCATAAAAGTTGTGGCTTTTTCCAAATGCCAACACCATACTATTATTATTGATTCAGGTAGTACCCCCAAATTTATTGATCCTCAAGTTGCTAAGAAGACCAATTACTATATACACACATGCAATTCATTTGAATTCATGGTGGCAAATGGAGGCACTTTACCTTGTAAAGGTAAATGTCACAATGTCAAAATAAATATGGGGGATTATGAACTTAAGCAAGACATGTTTACCCTTCAATTGGTAGGATGTGACATTGTGTTAGGAGCTCAATGGTTGGGCACCTTGGGCATTATATCCTGGAACTTTGCAGAACTATGGATGCAATTTTGACAAAATGGACAAACACACAACCTCCATGGTACCAAAATAGGCCCTTCTCAAATTATCATTTCAAATCATATGGAGAATTTATTGAAAAATTTATCCTGTGAGGTCATTGCACATATATTTTCAATTCGACCAAGAACTTCCATAGTGGATCAAATTCCTATAGATTTGCAACTTGTTCTGACCAATCACAATGGCATTTTTTTAGAACCAACTACCTTGTTGCCTCATCACTCACATGACCATGCTATTCCACTGCTACGAGGTAATGCACCACCCAAAATCAGATCGTATCAATATCCTCATGCTCTCAAGTCTAAAATTGAGGAGATGGTACAAGAATTTCTCAAAGCTGGTGTCATTCGACCCAGTACCAAACCTTACTCTTCTTTGGTTTTACTAGTTCTCAAGAAATATGACTCATGGTGATTGTATATAGACTACCATGAGCTTAATAAAATTACCATTAAGAATAAAATACCCATTTCGGTAGTGAATGAATTACTATATGAATTACATGGAGCTATGTACTTCTCCAAGTTAGACTTTCATTCTACATACCATCAAATTAGGCTCAAGGATGAGGATATTTCCAAAACTACATTTTGTAATCATGAAGGTCACTATGAGTTCTTGGCAATGCCATTTAGTCTAACAAATGCTCCTTTCACATTTCAAAGACTTATGAAAAACATATTTTGCCCTCTCCTATGGAAGTTCATCTTGGTTTTATTTGATAAAATCTTGGTTTATAACCACTCATGGGAAGAACACCTTCTCCATGCAGATCATATATTATAGTTGTTGACACAACATCAACTTTTTGCTAAGCGGTCCAAGTGTTCCTTTGGTCTGATTGAAGTGGAGTATCTAGGACACAATATCTCTGAAGATGGCGTCAAGGTCATGTTGAGTGAATATTTTACCCTATTGTAGAATGGTCACCACAATCAAAGTATTAAATTGAAAACTCTCTCTTGCAAAGAAATTAAGTAAAAAATTGAATTTCTCCAAGGTTCTATTACACAAGTATTCTACATATATGTATGAAAGAAAAGATCATTCAGGATGATATATGCTAGAACTAGCTTAATAACCTACAAGTGACAGTTAAAAAGGGGCCTTGATGGTTTAATTCATACATGCTTAGTGATTTCCTTCCTTAAACTTTAAATTGAATATGAATTTTTCTCATGTGAAAGGTGATTCCTTTTAATGTTCTTGGCATTAATCTGTCTTACCCTAAATCCCAGTTAGTAAGACCATTTTATCTTCAAATTAAAGGTGTAAAAATGAAAATATGTGTGGAATAGTCCACTTCACTTTAAACTCCATGCCTTTAATGTGAGATTCATTTTAGAGTAAGTAGATTCATTTTATCTTCATTATTAGTGTTCTACTAAATGCTAAGGTAGACTATGGACATGTTAGGTAATTAGTAAGTCAACATTCATTTGCATTATCTACTATTAATGTAGAGTAGGTGTTAGTACCCTTCCTCCAAGATTGATTTTATATTAGAATTCAAAATTGAAAACTAAAAATTTTTGTGCAACTTGGAGGTGCAAAAATTCTAGATTAGGACCAGAATGCAAATAAACTAAACAAAAAATTTACAAAAATTCTAGACAAGGACCAAAATGGAAATAACTTGAATAAGATGCAAAAATTCTGGAAAATGACCAAAATGGAAAGAACTGAAAAACAAAATGTAGAAATCCTAGAAAATGACCAGAATGAAAGAACTAAAATTTTGGAATGGACCAGAATGAAAGAACTAAAATTCTAGAAAATGGACCAGAATGGAAAGCAATAAAGAAAAATGACTTTCCATAAAATAGAATAAACAAGTTATAGAAAATATATTAATCTATAAGATGACTTTCCATATAAATTCTGGTATCACACTCCCCTACCCTGTAAAACAACATATTATGAGACAAGTCTAAAGGTAACCAAATCTAAGCAAACTTACAAAAAACACAATCAAATTAGATCAAGTGCACCACTCAAAGGACTCAATAATGTTTGCATCAATTTTAATCTTCACCTAGTATAACCCCCTAAATGCATTAAATACATAGATACAAATTAAAACAAGATGCATTGAAAGCATAAACAATAAACACAATACCCTCAACCAAAAATCTCCTATACTTTTGCTCACAAAGTGTGTGCTTGCCAAAATGTATGCATTCGATTTCAAAAAATTATATTTTTTACAAACATTTCTAGCCCTTTCATACTGGCTCCTTTGGATATTTAAGGTTTCAAAAACCTTTTCGTTTCAACTTCTTTCATGACATATTGGGAGTGTATAATAAAAAAAACAAATGTTCAAAACATACTTAAATACTCCCTCAATAATAATCACTAAAAACAAATGAGTTTTCATCAAAAAGAAAAAAACCCTAGAACCACAAAAATATTGAATCCTTTAACACTCCTTATACCTCCATCCTGTATATTATAACATATAAAACAAAATATTCCATATTCATTTCCCTTATAAATCCCATGGCCTTATATATTATAATATATAAAAATTCCATTTCTCTCTTATAACTCCCATATTTCATGCCCCTTTTCTATAAAGTTTATTAATATATCCATAAGGCTATGGTGAAGACCCTAGGGCATAAAAAATTATATATTATAATATATGCAAAAAAGAAATTTTAAAATGGTTTAACCCTTAATAAAATGTAAGGGCCCGATCATATAATAAATAAATAAACCATATATATCTAAGGCCTATGGATCAATGTTATAAAAAAATGTGATGGCTACCCATGACCTTCTGTGATGAAGACCACCATGGCTATGCACAACCATGAGGATGTCATCCTCTTGGTATCTATCCTACGATAATGTCAAAAATTACTGGCGATCCATCCTATCTCCCCGCATACAAAATCTAAAGAAAGGTGTTGTCCTCACGATGATCCAAGCTACAATAGCTAAGATTTTCACATTATTTTAATCCTTCCATCCTTTGTTGTTTATCCATATACAACATACTGATTAGGGTTTCTATAGTAGTCAAATCAACCTCCCCCTTATCGCTCATGTCTTCTGTATCCTAACCATGCAGCATTAATGAATATGTTAGGCACTATATTTGGTGAGTACCATCTATCATTACTCACTCTACGTAACCTGCTTTATTCCTTGAGGTATTGTTTGTGTGGAGTCAACCTCAAATTGCCAACACCGTCATGACTACTATACTATAGGGTGTGCTATTGTAACATGTCATCGACTGTGCATCAATTAGCCACTGTGGGTATGAGTGACACCTATACTACCACCACATCATTGTATCAACTTGTTATGTCTATGCTATCCTTGGCCGTTGTGGAGAAATTACACCGTAATGACCCTATGATCTATCATCCACCTCTATGTGAATGTGTCATACTAGACCATCATAGCTCCATTCTATTCTTCTTCAGTGATTGGTGCCTACTGCTACCATGTCGGTTTGATAGGGCTTACCCCATTTTACATTATTTCTATAATAATTTTCCCTAACTAAGCCCTATCATGGAGTATAACATGCATCTTTCATGATTCTCGCATAGGCATCATTAATGCCTCACGTATTTTCCTATACAAGGTGGACCTCGTTTGAGCTCCTCAGATCGTCTACCATGCCATGTCAGTGGCGAATTGAATATAAAAATCATCGATAGAAAAATTATGATAAAAATCATCAAAAACAATTTGACGATAAATATCATCGACATAAAAAATGACGATAAAGATCATCAACAACTTGATGATAAAAATCATCAATAAAAAAATGATGATAAAAATCGTCGATGACAAATTGAAAAAAAAATCATCGACAACAAATTGATGATAAAAATCGTCAACAATAATTGCTAATAACAACTTAACAATACTACAACCAGAAATCAAGCAACGTAGTAGCCACTCAAATTGAAATAAAAATACCCAAACCCACAAAATAAAGGTGGGTCCCCAATTTTGGGGTGAGTTGTGCGATAGTCACAACAAATGGTGACTCTGCTGGGAAATGATCCTGAGAATTTCGGGTGAAGAACCCATCCTAAAATGATAACACACAAGATCAGCAAAACATAAATTATTTAGCAACGTCCCAAGAAGGTGGGTGTAAACAACTTCAAATAGAAATAATTAATCCATATGCCTTTGCTCAGTGTGTTCAAAAGTGATTCATTCTTACTTCTTTGAAAATCCTCTAGATTCCATCATCCCTTTCTGTATTAGGCTATGAAGTATCACTCATAATGAAATAACTATAGACAGAGCCCCACTGCTAGTCAAGCATCTATAGCCCTGGTGGAGTTTATCTAACTCACCCTTGTGTTTGCTTAACACTTTGCAAAGCCTTCCATTTTACCCGATCTATAGATAGACATAGCCCTACTACCAGTTAGGCGTCCATATCCCCAGTAGATTTTATCTAGATATTGTGACTGATTTGATCAATATTTCCAATGCTAATTTTTTTTCAAAAGAGAAACTTTGCAAAGCTCCAATCATCACTAGGGTTAGGCAACCTACAAGTGGAGTGTGTTGGATTTTTGCCTAGGGTTGCAAATCAAGATAACTTCATCCTTCATAATTCTAGAAATACCATTTAATGTATGTGAGTTAAATGTGGAGCTCTAGAAAAATCTTTCATTGTTCCCCTTTCCATCATCTTAGTCCCAAAATCTAAGCATTATTACCAAATAACTCATCCCCTTTTCTCAGGTTCACTTGTTTTTAGATTAGATACTCCAACCTACTAAGCAATAAAACACCAAAATGGTCTAGAGACCAAAATTTAGCAATCACAAAACATTACCCCAAAACAAAGGAAAAAAAACCAACACACCAAAGAGATAAATAGATCACACTCTAATCTAAAACAAACTAGTAATAAACGGTACACTCAAAACAAAACAAAACATACAAATCACCCAAACAAAAAAAAAAAAACCAAAATATCAAGGATATATACATATAATACATGCCTATACACCTTTCAGTGTTTGAAATAGTGCTATAGATGTAGCTCATTAACAGGCAAAGACGAATATTTTCCATCCAAGGTGTTTAGTCTAAAACTGTTTTTACATAGGATTTCAAAAACCTGATATCACGATCCTCTTTATTTTCATGTTCTTTATCCCACAACAAAACTAGATCTGTAATTCTGAAATTTTTAACCGTAGACCTCTTATCAAACCATATATTTACTACATCTTTATGTTTGCTAAAATGAAGCATGGCTTCCTCTCTCTTTTCATCAAGATGCATTAAATGTGTTAATCTAGTTTCAAGCTAATTATTTGTTACAAGATATTCCTTCATAAAATGAAGGGTTTGCAATCTTAAATTAGTGGAAAATATAGGATCCTACCCATAGACTAAGTGATATGGAGATGTTCCAATTGACTATTTTGTTCTAGTTCTATCAGCCCAAAGGGTAAACTTTAGTTTACTATGCCAATCCCTAGGGTTCTTTTCAAGCAATTTTTTATCACACATAGCAATTTTTTATTAGAGGATTCTACAAAATTGTTACCTTATGGGTAATGATTTGAAGAGAATTTCAAGCTTACCTTGTTATCGTATGCCTAATTTGCAAATTGTAGGGAAGAAACGACAGAACAATTATCACTTACTATTGTATTGGGCATGCCAAAATGATTCACAATGCAATCCTCTAAAAATTTTATAACAATATTAGTGGTAGCATGCTTTATGGGGATTTCTTTAGTCCACATCATGCAGTAATCTATGGTAGTAAGGATATATTTATGAGACTCATATGAGTTTGGATTGAGTAGAAGTGAGTTGCCTATTTTAGTTATAGCAAATCAGATTTTGTTGGGCTTATTATACTCTGTAATCATCTCTTTGAGCCTTGGCTCATTATCCACCTGAATTTGATTTGATAATCCCCTCTAAGGTATCCACATGTGGGAAGAATCTGTAATAATGTAACCATTCAGGTTCTGACTCCAATCTCTTCCTAACACCATGATGTATTTGGCAGTGATATTGAGCACAAGTATATCCACATGATGCCGAATTCTAGGCTCAAAATTAATTTCAATAGGATATCATTCATGACTCCCACTACATATACAATTGATCTGTCTAATTGTATCATTTTACTCTTTGAAAGGATTGGCTTGAATCCTAACTTCTAGAAAATCTCAAGGGGCATGATGTTACTCGAGGCATCCGAGTCTATTAGACAATTATGTAGTTTTTTCTTGCAATTCTCATGGTTATGAGGAAAGGAGGCACTTCTCATTTTTCCTTTCTTAACACTAATTGGGATTCAAAACCTTTGACCTCATGGATTTGACTTGGTGGATATAAAGATTTCACCAAAGCTTCCCTCTGACCTGAAAATTATAGTAGCCTCAAAAATCAAGATATTGGCTTTAGTATTTTTCAAGTCCTCTACCATGTCATCAGTAGATTTTTTAGAATTTTCCATATTTTGCATAGGTTTGGACGATTCTACGACTATCAGAGGAGGTGGATTATTATAACCATGATTTCCTTTCCAAAATTGTCTAATATCTTGGACTTCCTCTTCCATAGTTTCATCATCCTCTTCTTCTAAGACTTCTGCATCCTCTTATCCTTCCTTATTTTCTTGATAGTGGACAACTTCTGTTACCAAAGCATCGTATTTCCCTTGGCAACTATGGGAAATTTTGAGCTTATTTAGTTGTCATTGATGTCAAGGTGTGAAGTCATCATTGATGTCAAGGTGAACACATGAAGCTATCATTAATTCCATGGAGTACAACATTACCGTCACTAGGAACAATGCAAAGAGTTGAAGAAAAGTTGTCAAAATATTGTTTTATAAGGGTTTGTGTTAAAACCATGGTGAAAATTAAAAGGTTTCTATTAAAACCATGGTGGAATAATAATCTTGATCAAATCAATGGAGTACAAATTAAAAGTTTAAATTTTATCCCAAGGAAGGCTTTAATTTTTATTAAAGTCAAAGGTTTATAAATATAATTTATAAAATTTAAATTCTTTTAGAATTTAAATAATTTATAAATTGTAAAATGTTTTAAAAAGCGTTTATGTCATCAAACTTCATGAAGCACCGACTTCTATGGCAAAAGGGGAAATCGTGTATAAATACCATACCAAAGAACATTAGAACTTATCTTCTTTGATTAAATTTTATACAACCAAAGACAAAGATAATTCGTGCAATCATTGAGGAAGAAGACAAACTCATGTTGTCTTTTAGTACTAGGAAAAATATGAAAAGGGGAGGAGAAGGCCTCACTCACATTGGACAGGATGGTCCATTGGCAATGCACATTTTGTGAGAGCGTTGGGAGTGGAAGTGACCACGATCGATTCACATGGTGGTTAGTTTACGTGTTTGTATTGAGAACAAAGGGAAGATCCCTCTGTCACACTCTCATTTTGAGCACCAAAATTAGGAGAAAGAGCATGAAGTGCTCCTAAGATTTCAAACGTGCGTCTAGCGCACGCAGTGGTCAAACCTGCGGCTAGAGCACTCACAGAGGCAGAGATTGTGGGATCAAATACCACTAGTGGCAAAGGTATTTTTAATTAAATTTTATTTACCTAAGGTTTTATATAAAGTGTTATTTGGAGTTATAAGGGTTTATGAAAGGTTGTTTTATTGATAAATGATTTATGTTATTGGAGTTATAAGGAAAGTAGATTTTATTTTTGCCAAAGTTCTTTTTGCCATTTGAGTAAAGAGGTTTTGAGTTAATTTTGGTGGATGTTGAATTTATTTTAATTGGGAATATTATAAGGTGTTTTTGGATAAATATTTTATGTATATTGATGTTTGTTTTGAAATATGGAGTGATAAGGTGTAATTGAATTTTTACATTACATTGTGAGAAAGATTTATCTTCTAACCTCTTTGAGCTTGGCATAGAAGTGTTTGTGGTTTTGAAAAATTTATGAGATCCCTTCATCATAAAGAAAGAAGTATAAGCACATTCTACCATAGTTCAGTTGATTGATTGGTTTTTTGGAAAATAATTTTAGAGTGAAAAGGACTTTATTAGGGTTTCTTATTGAGTGTGTTGAGTTAATGCTTCAAGGTTTTCTGGAATAAAGAATTTTTGTTAAACCTTTTTTATAAGGATTTTTGTTGAAGTGTGTTATTGAGTGAAGAAATTGAACTAGGGTTTGCAAAGATCATGAGTATCATTGTTATGTGAGACTTGTTGCTGAGCATTGTTGGAAATATTTTGAGTTGGTGTTTATATGCTTGGACTAGGTTGAGACAGAGGATTATTTCATTGAGTGATTGGTTGAGTAGATTTGGTTGAGCCTAGTCAAGTAGATGTGTGAAGTGATTGTTCAATATCCATAATGAAGAACACAAGATTATACGTAGAGGGAGGTGAATAGTATAAGATCACTTTTTACTTTTTCTTTCCAAAAAAATATTATGCAATGTATAGATAGAAATATCAACAACAGTAATCAAAGCAATGCACAAATCACACACACAATAGAGACATCAATTTAGAGTGCTTCACCAAAATATGGCTGCCTCCATGGAGAAAATATTTCTTCTAAATATTTCTCAAATAATATCTTAGAAATCCTTTCCCTATTACAATGTTTATGGACCTCTATCCAAAGGAGATGTTGATCCCCTAAATTTGGTTTGTGGATCTCTATCCATAGGAGAAATCCTTCTCCTTTGCTTTGGCTGGTGATCCTCTAGAAGACTACTACCTCCACTATCTTTGGCTTGTGGATATCTCTCCACTGAAGACTCTTATCCCCACTTAGAAGACCTATCCTCACTACCCTAGTTTATAGATCTCTATCCACTAGAGACTAATGTCCTATCTACTATGTCACCTCCAAAGCTCTATCTCAAATTTGCACTAAAAATAGTCCATTCAGCCTAGCACAAATATGCTCAACAAGTCCACTCATAACTTTATCAAATCTAATCAATAGGTCCACTCAAAACTTGCTCAAATATGATAAAAAAGTCCACTCAAAACTTGCTCAAATCTGCTCAATAGGTCCACTCAAAACCTACTCAAATTTTCTCAACAAGTCCAATTAGAACTTGCTCAAATATGCTCAAAAAGTTCACTCAAAACTTGCTCAAATATACTCAATAGGTCCACTCAAAACCTGCTCAAATATGCTCCATAATTCCACTCAGAACTTGCTCAAATCTGCTCAATAGGTCCACTCAGAACCTGCTCAAATCTACTTAACAATTCCACTTAGAACTTGCTCAAATATTCTCAACAGGTCCACTTATAACCTGCTCAAATCTACTCAACAGGTCCACTCAAAACCTGCTCAAATCTGCTCAACAGGTCCACTCAGAACCTGTCTAAATCTACTCAACACACTCACTCAGAACTTGTTTAAATCTATATTGTAAGCTTCCACAAAATCTCACACAAAATTTGTCCACAAGTCTCCTCAAAGACATGCCTCAAATATGCTTAACAAGTCCACACAGAACTTGTCCAACCTCATAGAAGCATAAAGAGAATTGTTAGAGACTCAATATGTTCTACACTCAATGCTCAATCACTTTCTCAATTCAAATCAGAATATAGAATAGTTTGTTTTAAGGAATTCCACACAACCACTTGACTAGGCTCAACCAACTTTACTCAACCAATCACTTCAAATAAATAACCCTTTCTCACAAACCCTAGTCCAATAATGTAATCACCAACTCAAAATGTTTCCAATAATGCTCAAAAATAAATCTCACATAACAATGATACTTTTGTTCTTTTCAAACCCTAGTTCAAGTTCTTTGCACAACAACTCATTTCAATAAAAATGCTCATAAAACAATATTCACATAACAATGATACTCATGTTCTTTTCTAACTCAAGTTCTTCACACAACCAATGGCTTCAACAATAATGCTTATCAAACAAGGTTTTAACAACTCTTTATTCCAGAAAACCTTGAAGCATTAACTCAATCACTCTCGAAAAGAAAACCCTAATCAAGTCCTTTTCACTCCAAACTTATTTTCTAGAAAACCAATCAATCAACTCAACTATGGAAGAATGTGCTCATACCTTTTTATTGAAGATGAAGTGATCTCATAAATCTGTCACAATCACACAAAATTCTATGCCAATCTCAAGAGGTTAGAAGATAAATCTTGCTTACAAAAATAATATAAATACTTAATTATACCTTATCACTCCACCTTTCAAAAACAACCATCAACATACATAAATTATTTATCCAATCACACCTTATAAACTCCCAACTATAAATAAATCCAACATCTACCAAAATAACTCAAAACCTCTTTAATAAATAAATGACAAGTAGAACTTTGACAAGAATCAAATCCTCTTTCTTTAAAAAACCCTAATAACATAAATCCATTCTCAACAAAATAATCTTTCAAAAACCCTTTTAAATCCAAGTAGCACAAATCAATTTTCAATAAAAATAATCCTTCACAAACCCTTATAACTCCAAACACAAATTAATTAAAAATAAATCTTTACAAACCCTTATAACTCCAAACACAAATTAATTAAAAATAAATCTTTACAAACCCTTATAACTCCAAACACAAATAAATCTACACAAACCCTTATAACTCCAAATAACCCTTTTGAGAAAACCTTAGGAAAAATTTAAATAAAAAATTACCTTTGCCACTAGTGGGATTCGATCCCATGATCTCTGCCTCCCCAAGCACTCTAGCCGTGAGCTTGACCACCATGTGCTCTAGGTGCATGTTTTAGAACCAACGAGGACTTCGTGCTCTTTCTCTTATTCTTGGTTCTTGAATCGAATGCGAACAAAAAGACCTTCCTTGGTACATCCACAAGAATCAAATGTGGGTGCTTCCTTTCCCAACACCTTCGCAAGGCATGTGCCACCAATGAACCAGCATGTCCTATGTGACTCAAATCATGCATTATCCTATTTTTGTTTTCTTCCCAGCAGTAATAAGACAAAACTCTTTGTCTTCTTCCTCAACATTCACGATGCACGAAATACCTTCAAAATTTTCATATGGGAGTTAATTCATTGAGGGGTAAGTTTCAAATGCCCCTTTGGGAATTAATTTATACACAAAACATCATTCGAATTTAGACGTAGGTGCTCCTTAATTTTTATGACATCGGCGTTAATTTAAACCTTTATATAATTTATAAATTATTTAAATAGAATTTAAATTTTATAAATTATATTTTAAAACCTTTGACTTTTATAAAATTAAAGTCTTCCATGGGGTAAATTTAAACCTACAACTTGTACTCCACTGATTTGATTTAAAATATTCTACCACCATGGGTTTAATTAAACCTTCACTACCATCACAATGTGTAAGGATGCTTTTATATACTTATAATGATTTAATAAAAAATCATTTAATTTTCCACCATGGGTTTACGAAAAACCCTCATAAAATATTATTTTACCAACTTATTCTCCAACTCTTTGCTTTGTTCCTGGTGTTAATAATGGTGTGCTCCATGGTGTTGATGACGGCTCCATTTGTTCACTTTGGTATCAATGATGACTTTTTCACCTTGACATCAATGACAACTAACTAAGCTCAAAATGTCCAACACATAAAACAAACTATTCTATATTTTGAATTGAATTGAGAAAGTGATTGAGCATTAAGTTGAATTTGAAGCATATTGAGTCTCTAACAATTCTCCATATATTTATAAGAGAGTTATTGAAATTAATTGAGCATTGTGATTAGTATAGAACATATTGAGTATTTAACAATTCTCCTTATGTTTATATGAGATTGGACAAGTTCTGTGTGGACTTGTTGAGTAGATTTGAGGTAAGTCCTTGAGGAGACTTGTGGATTATTTTTGTGTGAGCTTTTATGGAAGCTTACAATACATATTTGGACAAGTTCTAGAGAGGAATTGTAGAGTAGATTGAGCAAGTTCTAGAGAGGACTTGTAGAGAAGATTGAGCAAATTTTAGAGAGGACTTGTAGAGAAGATTTGAGCAAGTTCTTGAGAGGACTTATTGAGCAGATTTGGAAAAGTTCTAGAGAGGACTTGTAGATCAGATTTGAGAAAGTTCTAGAGAGGACTTGTGGATAGATTTGTGCTAGACCAAAGGACCGTGTTTAGTGCAGATTTGAGAGTAGATTTTGATGCAAATTTTGAGGATAGGTTTGTGCATATTTTGCGTAGGTTTAAATGATTCTACCGCTAGTGGAGGAGGTGGATTATTATCACCTTTGGTGTCAGGAGGAAGAAGGGGATTTTTTGGTAGAGTGGAGGAAGTTTTGGGATTCTTGTAACTTCTCATGTAATAATCATGACTTCATTTTCCAAATTGCCTAATAGCTTGGACTTTCTCTTCCATAGTTTCATCATCCTCTTCTCCTAATATTTTAGCGTCCTCTTCTCCTTCCTCATTTTCTTGATAGTGGACACCTTATGTTACCAAATCATCCTATTTATCTTGGCAACAATGGGATGTTCCCTCACCTTGGAGCTCTAACTCACCATAATCCTCAAAAGAATCCACCTAATTGGCTATAGGGTTTGGTATATGCCCATTATTAGAGTGACTATTATACGGTCCCCCTCCTCTATGGTTAGGATTTTTATTAGGCCTAGAGGGTTGAAAATCATATTTGTATGTGGACCACGTCAGTGCTTAGTCTACTAACTATCTTATCCAATTCTTCAACCCTAGAACTAGATCCTTATGGTTGGGGCACAATGGTTTCAGATCCAAATGTATTTCCTACATTGGCAACCTCTTGACTAGACATGATGGTTTGATTTTGATAATTTTGGTTCCATAAAGGATTCATTATTTGAAGAGGTGGGACCATAGGATTAGTTGTTGATATTTGAGTGTTGATCGCCTCGAATCTTGGCATGGTTATTTGATTTTTTACCAAAATTGGTGTGGTAGACAAAATAGCTACATTAGGATAGATGGGGAAGGATGGATACATGGACATGAATGGGTGTTGTTTATGGTATGGTAGGGAATTCATTGTTGGCACTTGTGGTGCCATAATTTGGTTCATCATGGCAAACTGACTATACAGACCAAACTATCCTACCATGGGAAATTGGGACATCCCCATATCTTGTGATGTCATTTGTTGCTCAATGGTCATGGCATCCGTATAAGGTAGGGAAAGGGTTGTAACCTAGGGATTCCTCCTAGCAAACATGGTTGTCATGGGATCTAGAGATGCAGAATATAATTTAAGGGCCACAACTACATCCACTATGAAATATTGAGTTACACTCGTGTAAAGATTTTGGAACCTAGTATTGAATGTCTTAATCGACTCATTGTGTAACCTTTTATAGGATAAAAATTGATTATAGATGATGGTAGGATCTAAAAGTGACCTGAAATGATAAATATGTTATAATCACAATGACATTGAGAGGGGGGTGAATCAGTGTGTTCTTTAAAAACTTAAAACAATTTAGACTTTTAAATAAACTACAGTAGATTAAAATAGAAATAATAAAAGTACTAAGAGCATCACACATAACACGACATTTTAATGAGGTTCACCGATGTGGCTACTCCTCAAAAATACTGCTTGGACTACCATCCAAATCCAGTCAAATGCAAAGCTCCAACTTTACATAATCATTCACCAGCACCAAGCGGTAAGAGGCACCAACCCCTAAGTTTTTATCTGCTACAACAGAATGGAGCACCAACTCCAATTTTTCTAGCACCAACTGGAAAGAGGCACCAACCCCTTTTTCAAGCTACAACTTGAAGATAATAATAAAAATTGCAGAATGTAAACTTTCACCTCAATTATCACGATCTCGCTATTTTTCTCGTGATCTGTCGCTTGTCGGCATTCGACTGTCGTTGTGAAAAATGATTCACACTTTTTCAACCACTCCTCTATATCTCTCCGCGTTCTCTGTTGCAACTTCACAGAAATATCACTTCTACAGCCAGCACACTGTCATTTCACACTCGAAACATGACTTCTGCATACCACGTTCTTATCTTCTCTTCGCACCTCTCTCTCTGCTGCACCCGAACTTCATTCACATATATCGCATCACGCCATACTTTAAACTCGAAGAACCCTTGCTTTTATAGAAGAAATTTTAGAGGCAAACCCTAGAAGAACATCGACTGAGAAACCCTAGAATTTGTCATCTGCCAAACCCTAAAATCCATCTATCGTAACCCTAAGAATGTCAGTTGCAAAACCCTAAAATCCGTCGGCCCAGATTTAACTTTGTCGGCGTCATTCTCCACCTTCGTTACCTTCCTATAGCTTATTGCCACGAAATAGTAACACATCGGCCCTTTTAATTTAATTTAATATTCTAATTTAAATAAAATAAAAATTTAAACTAAATATTTAAAATTAAATATCTTCATCACCGGGGCATATTTTTCAACAAAACGAAGAGCAAACTTGGGTTTTAAGAAAAACCTATTTCAAGTCTGGTATCCACTGCATCCTTGGACCTAACTGCCTGCATCTTTGGATCTAACTGCCTGTGTTGACAACAATGACAACCTTCTGGCAACATCTTGCTCAACAAAATAAAGGTTGTCTCTAATTGGTCCCAAGAAGTGATGGACCCTACGATGAAATTCATATACCAATCATAGCCATATGATTCAAAATAATGGGGAAAATATGACAATCGACGTCTTCATGATTTACTCCTTATCTAATCAGGTGGTATTTATAATTATAAACATGCTCTTCAGTTGTGACAGAACCATCATTCTTAAATTTGGCTATTGACCTCTCAATATGCCTAAGTATTTTATGGATATCCCCAGGTATGTTCAATGGAATATTAAGCACCCTATACTAAGAAGCTGGTGGTTGGGCCATGTTATTCAATAGTGGTGATGGCCCTACGAGAATAATAAAACCATTGAATTAATGAGAACAAATACACTTGATGTAGCTATCGTAATGGAAATAGTGGATGTCGACCAACTAGATGTACTTAAGTCTAAATATAACCCTATATCAAGTATACTGGGTGGGATTTTGATCTCTTGAGTTTTGTTTCTTGGATTCCTAGAGTTGGTAGAAAGACTTTAACAGATGGTTTCCCAGTGGTTTTGGACCTAGTAGCGATGTACTCAGCTTGGGACAGCTTGTGAAAACTAATATTATACAAGGCTTCTTAGAACTCACTCACAATAAGACCTAAATAAACATTGTACTTACAAGCACATTAAGGTGGAAAAAAAACTACCCAAATTAATTGATAGAAAACCAAATATCTAAATCATAAAGCTATGAAATAAGACCCTCCTTATAGCACCAAAATATTGAGTGAATATTTTACCCTATTGCAAAATGGTCACCACAATAAGAGTATTAAATTGAAAACTCTCTGTTGCAAAGAAATTAAGTAAAAACTCAAATTTATCCAAGGTTCTATTACATAAGCATTCTACATATATGTATGAAAGCAAAGATCATTTAGGATGATATATGCTAGAACTAGCTCAATAACCTGCAAGTGACAGTTAACAAGGGGCCTTGATGGTTTAATTCATACATGCTTAGTGATTTCCTTCCTTAAACTTTAAAATGAATATGAATTTTTCTCATGTGAAAAGTGATTCCTTTTAATGTTCTTGGCATTAATCTGTCTTACCCTAAATCCTAGTTAGTAAGCCCATTTTATCTTCAAATTAAAGGTATAAAAATGAAAAGATGCGTGGAATAGTCCACTTTACTTTAAACTCCATGCCTTTAATGTGAAATTCATTTTAGAGTAAATAGATTTATTTTATCTTCATTATGAGTGTTCTAATAAATGCTAAGTTAGACTATGTACATGTTAGGTAATTAGTAAGTCAACATTCAATTGCATTATCTACCATTAATGTAGAGTAGGTGTTAGTACCCTTCCTCCTAGATTGATTTTATCTGAGAATTCATACTTGAAAAACTAAAAAGTTTGGTGCAACTTGGAGGTTCAAAAATTCTAGACTAGGACCAGAATGCAAATAAACTGAAAAGAAAATTTACAAAAATTTTGGACAAGGACCAGAATGAAAATAACTAAAATAAGATGCAAAAATTCTCGAAAATGACCAAATAGAAAGAACTAAAAAAAAAAATGTAGAAATCTTGGAAAATGACTAGAATGAAAGAACTAAATTTTGGAATGGACCAGAATGAGAGAATTAAAATTTTGAAAAATAGATCAGAATGGAAAGCAATAAATAAAAATGAATTTCCATAAAACAGAACAAACAAATTATAGAAAATAAATTTAATCTATTTACACCAAAACTGGAAAAACATGCATATAAATTCTGGTATCACACTCCCCTACCCTACAAAACCACAGATTATGAGACAAGTATGAAGGTAACCAAATCTAAGCAAACTTGTATAAAACACAATCGGATTAGATCAAGTGCAAGACTCATAGGACTCAATAATATTTGCATCAATTTTAATCTTCACCTAGTATAACCTCCTAAAGGCATTAAATACATAGATACAAATTAAAGCAAGATGTATTAAAAGCATAAACAATAAACACAATACCCTCAACCAAAAATCTCCTATATTTTTACATACAAAGTGTGTGCTTGCCAAAATATATGCATTCGATTTAAAAAAAAAAAATTTTTTACAAAAATTTCCAGCCCTTTCACAATGACTCTCTTGTATATTTAAGGTTTTTAAAACTTTTTGTTTCAACTTATTTCATGACATATTAAGAATATATAATAAAACAAACAAATGTTCAAAAGATACTTAAATACTCTCCTCAATAATAATCACTAAAAACAAACGAGTTTTCATTTAAAAAAAAAAAACAAATCCTAAAACCACAAAAATATTGAATCCTTTAACACTCCTTATAGCTCCATCTTGTATATTATAACATATAAAATAAAATATTCCCTATTTATTTTCCTTATAACTCCCATGGCCCTATATATTATAATATATAAAAAGATATTAAATTTCCATTTCTCCCTTATAACTCCATATTTCATGCCCCTTTTATATAAAGTTTATTAATATAGCCATAAGGCTATGGTGAAGACCCTAGGGCATAACATTTTGTATATTATAATATATGCAGAAAAGAAATTTTAAAATGGCTTAACCCTTAATAAAATGTAAGGGCCCGATCATATAATAAACAAATAAACACAACAGATCTAAGGCCCATGGATCGATTCTATAAACCAACGCGCTGGCTACCCGTGACCTTCTGTGATGACGACCACCATGGCTATGCACAACCATGGGGACATCGTCCTCTTGTTATCCGTCCCACGATGATGTCAAAAATTATTGGTGATCCATCCTATCTCCCTGCATACAACATGTGAACAAAGGCTCTGTCTTCACAGTGATCTAAGCTGCAATAGCTGAGATTTTCACATTATTTTAATCCTTCCATCCTCTATTGTTCATCTATATAAAGCATGTCGATTAGGGTTTCTGCAGTAGTCAAATCAACCTCCCCCTTCTCGCTCATATATTTTGTATCCTGGCCATGTGGCATTAATGAATATGCCTGGCACTATATTTGGTGAGTACCATTTACTGTTGCTGACTCTGTGTAACCCGCTTTATTCCTGAGGCACTATCCACGTGGAGTCCACCTTGGATTGCCAAAATCATCATCACTGTTGTGTGGTACCATCGTTCAACTTTGTTTACAGCTCAGTGGTCTTGTTATACGACCTATCCATCCTCGCTGGGCTCATATCCTTGAACGCATGGTCAAAACCTTTGATAACAATATTCAGTAACAATCTCGCACATTTGCCAGCACCTCTACATATGACGTATTATTTCATTCCACCATTACTGCCATTCGATTTGATTGAAACCCCCGTTGACATCATTCCATAGTGCCATTTTTGCTGGCTGGATGCTAGGACCTGCTGCCTCCATGGAATCCATGCTTATCACCATCCGATCGCTGTCCACATGCCCATCTGCCATGTTGCCAAAATCACCTTCTCACTGCGCTGCGTGATACACTGCCATAAGTCCCCATTCGCGCAACATCTCTGCCATGTCACCCGACGAGCGTCATCCACATCATCCACATGGTCCAAATGTGACATGTTATCATCGTCTTTGCGTCAGACCAATCCACCATCCAATACATATCAATGTTGGTGGGTCCCAAACATCATTGTATAACCTCCGCTTTATCACCCACAATAAATATAAAAGAACTATTAGTCATTGGTTCCCACGTAACTTGCACATAAAGAAGGGAATTATTAGAATTATGACTCCTTAAATCAAATACTACATATACAAAAGCCAGGCCCCTTTATACATGTATTATTGACTTTATTTTATTTTATTCATTATTTCTTGTATATTATTTAGTTTTATTTATTTATTTATTTTTATTTTTTAATATTGTGTACATGTCTTTTTAATTATTATTATTATATAAAATATAATAATAATATTATTATTATATTATTTTTCCTTTTTTATTTTTATTATTTTTATTTCAAATATATATATATATATATATATATTTGATTTTTTATTATTATTTGAAACCTACACATGAAAGAAAACACAAAAATTAACAATAAATGCTAACAACAACATTGATGATAAAAATCGTCAGTGGTGAATTGACGATAAAATTGTCGATAGAAAAATGATGATAAAAATCGTCGACAACAATTTGATGATAAAGATCGTTGATAGAAAAAATGACAATAAAAATCATCGACAACAACTTGACGATAAAAATCGTCGATAGAAAAATGACGATAAAAATTGTCAACGACAAATTGATGAAAAATTATCAACAACAAATTAACGATAAAAATCATCGACAACAATTGCTAATAACAACTTAACAACACTACAACCGGAAAGCAAGCAACATACTAGCCATTCAAAATGAAATAAAAACACCCAAACACACAAAAAAATGTTGGGTCCCCAATTTTGGGGTGAGTTGTGTGACAGTCACAATAGGTCGACCCCAAGAATATTCAGGCAGTTCAAGACTGGCCAAAACCTCACACTCTCAAGGGACTTCAAGGATTCTTAGGGCTTATAGGATATTATCGCAAATTTGTTCATAATTATAGTAAAATAGTAGCCCCCCTCACATCCATGTTAAAGGACTCTTTTACTTGGACGGGGCTCGTTGACCAAGCCTTCCTCGAATTGAAGCATGCTGACCACCGTGCTAGTTTTAGCCATGCTAGATTTTTCAAGCCTTTCGTCATTGAAAGTGATGCTTCTGGTCGTGCCATCAGAGCAGTGTTGATGCAAGAAGGGAGACCCTTGACTTTCACTAGTAAGGCACTCTCTGATCGTAACTTGGGAAAATCTACATATGCCAAGGAGATGTTGGCAATCTTACATGTCGTAACCCATTGGCGACCATATCTCATTGGGTGCCATTTCTCCAATAAAAAAGATGATCAGATTCTTAAATAATTCTTGGAACAACAGGATGCTACCCTAAAACAACAAGAATGGGTTTCTAAACTCATGGGATATAATTATGATATCACCTATAAGAAGAGCAAATAGAATTTTGTGGCTAATGCTCTCCCTCACCAATTTGAGATCCTCAGTATGTTATGTGTCATTTCCTCACCTGTTCCTCAATGGATAGATTCCTTATGACAGGAGGTACTTCAATATGCAGACTTGCAAGATTTTGTGGCCTCGCTCCATGATGATCCTACTTCACACCCAGGTTACAATTGGGATGACCATGAATTGTGTTATCACCAATGCCTTGTTATTCCTCACATGTTCCCACTCTGTGAGATTTTTATGAAGGAACTACATATTGCTCCCTCTATAGGTCGTTCAGGGTTTCTCAAAATATATGAATGCCTCAAGTGCATATTCTTTTGGAAAGGTATGAAATAGGACATCCATGATTTTTTAGCAGCTTGTGATACCTGTCAACGGATGAAAGATGAAATGGTACATTCTTCAGGTACTCTGCAACCCTTACCCATTCCAAATCAGATTTAGACTAATATTTCCATGGATTTTATAGAAGGGTTACCTAAATCTAGTAGTAAGTCAGTTATTCTTGTGGTAGTGGATCGTATTTTGAAGTATGCTCATTTTTGTTCCCTTGGCCATCCTTACACATCCTCCATCGTTGCCCAGATATTTTTGATTCTATTTTTTGCCTTCATGGTATACCCACTTCCATTGTGCTCGATTGAGACCCAACCTTCACTAGTAATTTTTGGCAAGAATTATTTAAGTTGCAGGGAACTCAACTCAAAATGAGTTTAGCCTATCATCCATATATGGTAGGTCAAACTAATATTGTCAACAAATTTTTGGAGATCTATCTTCATTGATTTACATCAGATCATCCTACTCAATGGGCGAAGTTGCTTCCTTTGGCCGAATGGTGGTACAAAACTTCCTATCATATAGCAACCAAACTCACCCCTTTTGAGGCTATTTATGTGTGCCCTCCACTCACACCTTCTTCATACATCCCACGCAGTTCCAAGGTCTAGGCAGTCGACACTACTCTCAACCAACATACCAATGTTCTTCACCAGTTGAAGCAAAATTTGGACATGGCCCAAAATCAAATGCGAAAATAGGCTAACCAACATCATTTTGAGTGTAGATTTGATGTAGGTGATATGGTCTTCCTTCGCTTGCATCCATACAAAAAATCATCTCTACAGCTCTACAGGTGCCATAAACTTACTGTAAAATACTATGGACCCTACCAAGTTCTACAATGGATTGGTACCACAACTTACAAATTGGGTCTTCCACCCACCTCCAACCTCCATCTTGTTTTCCATGTTTCCTCTCTCAAAATATTTATTGGTACATAGGTACAGGTTCAATCAGCATTACCAAAATTGGATGAAGAAGGGTCCATATTACTCGAACCTGAACAATTATTGGATTGTTGGACCCACACTATTCGCAACTGTACCATCACAAAAGTTATTTTTCAGTGGTGTAGGAACCATCCAGAATATGCTACATGGGAGTCTCTCCATCATCTCTAACACCAATTCCCTCATTTTTAGCTTTGACGAAAAAGCATTTTGAAGGGGAAGGACATGTTAGGATCCTATCCTAATGCCATTTTGTAATTCTCATTTACTTATGTAATGACCCATTACCAATGTCGGGATCCCATTATAATATTATTTTGTAATACTTTATAATGTATATGGCAAGTAAGTTGCCTAGCCAAGTGGTGCCATCTCATGTAACCATTTTTATCAAGATTGTAACCATTGTTTGGTAGGAGATTCTATCTCGAGTAGCATTTTGCACGTAAGCCAACTCTTGAGCCTTTAGGTAGGGTTGCATGAATTTTTTCTTTAAAAGATATGAAGCCATGTACGAATTTATCTTTTTGTAAGCTAATGAAATATTGAATGAGGTTTCCCCCTCAAAGAGGCCTGCGATTATGTGTTATTGTGAGATTGTTCTATTTCTAAATTTAACTTTTACATAGTGTTAATGAGTTATTTTTCAGTATTTTGTGTGAGTGTGCTTTATTTTAATAGTAATATCCTAAGACTTAGTAAGGTCTAGAGTTATTTCACCTCTTCTCATAGCCTAGCTACCTCATCACTACTAGATGTCCCATGGCTTGAGCTCCCTGATCTAACCTGTGATTGAAGATCAACTAAATCTACATCCTACCTCTCAATAACTAATGCCTACCTATCAACCTCTGCATGTGTAGTCTACAATTTTTCCTATAGAAGAGTCATCTCCTCTACATACTCCCTCCACTCATGTCTCTCTTTTATTCGCTCACCCTATAGCTTAGTAATGGTGGCATCTCATGCTACAAATTGTGCCTACACTCCCTACTCATTAAAGTCATCCTCATCATAATTATCTTGATGACCCTCCATATCCATGCTATCCATCCACTCATCATCTATTTGGAAATGCACTTGTCTCTCACCTAAGTACTGGCTCCTCATCATCTGGAGCCTCATCATGTCCCTCATCTATAGCCTCCCCATGAACCTCCTCTATCATCGTATTTGTACTACCTGCTAGCGGCCCCTTCCCTCACCACTAGTGCATCACTCACTAGGAGTCATACTCTGCTATGGTCCTTGCACCATCTAGCTTAGAGATTCCCTCTGCAAGATCTACCTCCTCTCCAAATACCTCCACTATAGGCCAAGTAAGTATCCTCTCATCCCTACAATATTGGTAGGTCACTAGCTCACTAGGAAACCCTTAACATAGTCCAAAATGTCATATCACTCTAGCATATGGAAAATATTCTTGCTTGGTCCCATGTTGACCCACTAACCATCTCCCTCGTTGTACCCGATGAAGCTGCACCTCAGCCTCAAGTCATGTTGGACAATCCCTATATGGTCTTTAGATAACCTCCTCTACCCTAAGCTATGCAAATGATTGTGTATAGTGATAAATCATACCTACATAGGGATGACTTGGATCCCTCTCCTGGTCTCGCTACCATATGATCCCATAGCCTATATCCAAATCTATAAGTTGTGCTCATGTCATATAAGGTAGTATCCATAGTTGATCCACAATAATGTGTTGCCATCCCCACACCTGCAGTAGAAAGCTGCATCCCAATCCTTTCTTATTATGGTAATGGATCTCGTACAAATCATCATAAATATGTTCCAACAAAGTATTGCCCCACATCATCACTAATGACATCTCTATGGTGCACTCCACTAGTGAAAATGCTAACTCCAAAATATTCCAGGGGAACTTGGCTCCTGAGGAGTCTGGTAGCAACATGTTGGAGATAAACATTATCATAAAGGCATGACTCACAGTCAAAACCTCTACCTCATACCATAGCTACACTAGGATACCTTTGTAAGGTAAGTCTTGTACTACCTCGTGCCAGTCCTCTCCAAAGCATCTTTGCAAAATCGTATCTCTAAGATCTCGATAAGTAGACATAATCAGATGCCCCTCTATGAAAATACACAAAATCTGATAGATGTCTTCTAACGTCATTGTCATCTCCATAGTAAACAAGTGGAAGTTGTTGGTGCAAGGATCCCACAAATCTATCAATGATGTTAGGTAGGCTTTGTCTCCTAGCACTGGCTCTAACCATATCACTTGTTTGAGACCAATGGCATCAAGGCATTTCTATTCATCCTTTGTTAGTAAGTCCCTAGTAGTCTAAAATAGAGTCAAAAATTGATATCAGCTCTTGATCACCTGGTAGAGGCAAGCAAGATAAAAAAAATGCAACAAAATTGTATAAAAATAACAAAAACAACTCAAAAAGGGATATTTTTCTCCAAAATTCATGACCATACCACCTAGGGACGGCCTAAAAATCGATAGTAATCCCACCTAGGGATGACCACCAGTGGCCATCCTACCAAAGGACAACCCCCAAAAATGCTCAAAAATGGCCTTCCCAACCACCAAAAAATAGGAAAAATACCTCATAAAAGCACAAAAAATGCATCAAAATTGCACAAAAATAAAAATTAAAGTATAAAATAATAAATAATATCACTAATGAGGTTCATTTACCAATATTTAGTATGTTTCATTGGTAAACTTGAAAATAATTACATTTCCAAATTAAATAAAGTCTAGCATCAAATTCAGTCCTTACCCATCTTGCATCGGCTTCGTTGCCCATCGAGTCTAGAGGTTGGATCATGGTGATTGTGGTATGGTTTCAGTAGTGCTTTAATTTAAAAAATTACTCTCCTACTCCTCACCTCTCAATTTTCCAAGTCAAAATTGTGCAAATGAGCTCATTTTACCAATTTTGAGCTTAAAAAGACATAGAATAAGCATGGTCGTCCAAAGGTGGGATGACCGGAATATTTGGTGACCATCCCACTTTGGGATGATCATGAAATTTTCAGCTGTCCCACCCTGGGACAACCACAAAAAAACACCAAAAAAACAGAAGAAAAGACAAAGAAAAAGACCTCAAAACCACCAAAAACATGTCAAAACTGATAAAATTCACAAAGGATAAATATTGAACCAAAATTGTTCATTGATTAATTGAAAAGTCTCTACTTAAATCCCCAAGAAGACCATTGTGATAGAACCACTCCAAGGGAATGAGGTATTCATTTCCTTTCTTCCATGAAATATCAACAAAAGCATAAAAATCCTAACCAAACTGCTAAAATTTACAATGGGTAAAGCTAAAGGAACCCTAATCAAGTCATATTGGTCAAGTGACTTGTCACTTTCATCACTATTCATGCCGTCATTGACTCATCACTTGAGGGGGTAGTCATAATAAAAAATTCATAATCAAAATCAACACTCAAAAGTGCAACTTGCATACATTCAAAAGAATTATTGCCAAAGACAATTTCAAGCCCACGTTGGGGCATATAATTCAACACCAATTCAACAAAACAAAGTATTTATGTCCTTGAAGCCTTGGGACACATATCCTAGAATAGGGTTATACGTAAAATAAGGAACCAAGACCAAGTATACCCTAAGCCCCAAAACTTGCCCTTGTAGTGCGACTAAAAGGTATACCAAAATCAAAATATTCAAATACATCAAAAACAAGGATTCCAAGAATGTATGCTCATTCCATGATGAAGGCATATAAATTTTGTTAGGTTACTAAATAATCTTACTTATTTTATATTTTAGTCATCTATTTTTTCTCCACGCTCTATTTCACAGAACGTATCTCAAAAAGGGGTATTTGTAGACACTAAAATCATGCCAATCTGATTAGACTATAATGACGCACTATTATCAACACCATATGGCCCCTTTGGACAACCCTTAAGGGTTAAATAGTGGTCCTAACCAATTTTGGGAAGTTCTACCCCAATTTTGGGAAGTTCTACCCTACTTTAAGGAAGTTTTGGACCATGTAGCCATGGTCGTTCCATCCCAAGACGACCACAGTTCATGGTCGTCCCACCCAGGGATGACCACCAACAACTATCCTTGGGTGGGATGGCCATGGCTTGGGCCCCTTAAAAATTCAAGGGTGGGATAAATGGTAATAAAATTCTACCACTTATCCCACCCAATGATTTATGATATATTGAGGGCCTATCAAATCCATCACAACCTGCAAATAGGAGGTCCAATTTGGAGATTTATCCCACCCTATGCATGACATGGTTTTCACAAGTTTTGACTCCTTCCTTGCATGCCCTAACATGCCTATTTTACCCTATGGCTCTCTTGGGCTATAAAATGGAGTCAATCCACCCATTTTCAATGGTAAGGGTCTTTGTAATATTTCAAAACAAAGTGCTGCTGAGATTCACTCTCCCCTTTCACCACATGTTTTCACTTGGAATATTCATAAATCAAATGAGGTTTCCAAGTCACCTAAAAATACACAAATCCATTTCAAAACCCATCCATTTATATGAATTTTATCATCAAATTTTATGAAAACATCCCTACGATTAGTTTGAACCAGATCCTAGAGGAATTAGTGGTAAAAAACACCAAGTTTAGTGGTTGTCCCCCCTGATATGGTTAATAGTCATAATTGGAACACCTAGGAATGACCATGAATCTACATACAAATTTAGTTCAATTTCAGTATAGATCATTTTTGGAGTAGTTTATGCATCATACTAGAATTTGGTGTAATTTTGAGTAGTTTTGGATCTATTAGGTTTTTCATTCTAACAGTCCCAATTGGAACACACAGGGATGAACATGGATTCTACATATAATATCATCTTAATTTCAGTATAGATCATTTCTAGATTAGAATATATGCATGGTACTAAGTTTTGGTGTAATTTGGATTAGTTTTGCACCTTCTATTGCACTTTTGATATTCACTATTGCATGCATCTATTTGATTTCATCTCAATCCGTATATGTTATTAACCAATCTGATTTCTTTGTGTGTAGATCAAGGTATATCAGTGAGCAAGTAAGGAGCTACAAATATGACTAAGGATAGATCATCGCAGTGGTATCAAAAAGACTCTCTTCAATTCATGAGTGCGAGGAAGACACTAAAGCGCACCTTGAGTTTCTAAAAGGATTAGATCCTTTGAACTTTTGTAATGAATTGTATCAATTAAGAGCCCTCAAGGGGATTTTTTATAACCGTGTATTTGGCAAATGGATTAATATAAAGAGAACCCCCATTTCTTTCATTTATATTATCATCATGCTTACATTAATGTCACTTTTGAGTGCTTAAATAAATCAGTACATGCATTTCATTTCCCTTTGGTAGGTGCACAATTTTTTTTCTCTACAGAAGATAATTGATATGTATATATATACATATATGCATATATACATATACATACATACATACATACATACATACACACACACACACACACACACACACATATATATATATATATATATATATATATATATATATATATATGAAATTAACTTAATGGATAGGCTTTGTTCCAGGTTCAAGTTTGATAGAGAAGTCAAATTTCCTTTTAGGTTGTAATCCAAGTAAATATTCTAGAAATACATCCCTAAACTCCTAAATAAAAGGGTGTTTCCCAAACACCTCTTCCTTATTTCCTTCCTCTATCTCATTTATCTTAACAATATATACCATTCCTTTTTTCTTGATGGCTTTATTGAGTTGCATAGTCGAAAGGATTTGAGGTTGGAAAGCTCCTTGTAAGCTATTCACTCTATGAACAAGCCCATCAACATTTGTATATTCAACCCATCGATCCTAAAAATTAATCACTACTTTATGCTCTTGTAGCCAATCCATTCCTATTACTATGTCAAAGGCATGCAATGGTGCAACATATAAACATCCTAAGGTCATTCCACTAGGTAAGGTAATTTTTTCCATAGGATAACACTAGTTCATAGAGTAGGTTTATCCCGAACCATACTCAACCTTCCACCTGTGTGCCAAGATTACTGGCCTTTTTGTTATATCTTTAACTAAACTAGTGGAATTAAAGTTGTTTGTAGTTCCACTATAAAACAAGATTTTAACACTTTTACCAAATATATTACCTTTTATCACTAGTGGCGTAGGCTGACCATCCAAATTCTAGTTTCCTGTTGCTACTTAAATACTGTATGTTGGTTCCTTAGGTGTAGTTTCCTTGTATATCAGTTCCTTTCCTTTAGAAACCATCCCTACTTTCTATGGACAGTTGGTGGTATAATGTGGTTCCTTACAAATATAACATCCTTATTTTGGTCTTGGATGTTATTTTTGTTTTAGCTCCCTTACTGCTCCTTATTTTTGCAGGTTAGTCTGTCTTTGTGGTGATCTATTGCCACTGTTGCCACAATTATAGCATTTACGATTCCTTCCTTGGAACCTTCTTTTGAATTTTACTTGTTTTTTGTCTTCTTTCTCATCTTATCATGTAATACTTTTAATTGATTTTTCACATTCCCACTTCATGAAACCTAAACTATTTTTCTTCCTTAGTTCCTTTTTGCCTTGTTCATCTAACCCCTCATAGTCAAAATAAGGTTTAAATTTTTTTAGCTTTCCTTGCTAACTCATAGGTATTTTGCAATGTTTCAGGTTCTCGCATGTCCACTTCCTATCCTATCCTAGGATATACTCCAAGTATGAAGTTGTGGACCTTCATTTTCATAGCATAAGTGGGCACATACTTCACCAAGTTAATAAATTTTTGATAATATTTCTCCATTGTTCTAATTACCTGATGAAGTTTAGTGAATTCATAATTTTTTTGGAAATAAAAGTATTCTGTGAGAAATCTTTATTTGAAAGCTTTTACAAACTCTTTCTATTTTAAGTCAACTATAGTCGCTGTATTTTGCTCTTCACTAAGGATTTCCCACCAAGCTAGACCATCTCCTTACAAATGTAATGTAGCATAATATGTTTGAGTGCCTAAGGAGTTCTTCATGTTACAATATGTCTCTATCTCCTTCAACCAAGCCTCGACATTATCCCTATATTAATATCCATTAAAATTGGAAGATTTCATATATTTCATCTCCTTTTCCAGCTCAGCCTCTTATCGAAATCTTGCTAATTGTGCCTTTGTAAGAGGTTCATTCGCTTGTTTCCCTCTCAGGTTACCAAATTGTATTTCTCGACTTAGCATAGCATCCAACAACTATTTTTGGATTTCCACTTGCTCATGAAGTAGAGCCACTATTTTAGTAATATTCTCTCTTCCATTGGGGTTTCTAAACCAACATCAAGTGCTCTATTCTCTACATTGGTTCCTCATGTCTGCATTTTTATTGGGGTAGCACCTCCTCTTCTTATTTTCAATGGAATTGTCCCTGAACACACATAGAAGAGACAGTAGGAATTCTTATCATTTAGCCCTTCAAATTACTCTACTAATACTTGTTTTCCCAAAATATCCAAATAATTTTGGGTATATTTGCTTCTATTAGTTTCTCTATTCACTAATGTCTAGTATATTTTCTATCACACACTAAAAATTAATTCTTGTGCAGTGAACATATTCCACTATGAACCATGTTCGAATACCATATGTCACATCTCACACTTTACCTACCTTTACTAAGAGCTTTTTTTTACTATGGTCTAAACATTAGAAGGTTGTTATAAAGTGTATACTATTATTCAACAATACTCCCATAACTTCACCTAACATTTGTTTATCAATCTGATTTTAATAGACAAAGGTTTGAAGTTCACCCATCTCTATACTAGCATTAGTCTTTCAATACCAGCATACTAGGTAATAGTAAGCACCCATCCCTATACTCACCTTTGTCAGCCAAGGTAGTATACTAGGTGTTAATTCATATTCATTCTAGTCATTCGGAAGAATTGTGATACCTATTACACTCCCCATAATTCCCTTTATGTGAGTGATTATCACTTTGACTACTTCACAGTTCCTTTAGTGAAGCTCTTCATAGTTCCTTTAGTGAAGCTAGTCATCCTTAATATTGGTACTATCTAGCACAACCGACCACTATCCTTTGTGGATACACTAAAACATAATATTCCTTTGTTTACATATTCACTAGTGGTTATCTAGCATATGGTCTATCCTTTGACCAATTCAAGGAAGATAATATTTATACAATTATTCCCTTGGTTGTACATTCCACAACCCTACTTCTAAGTTTTGCTATAACTCTAGATCATTGTAAGCTTAATAATAGCTATCCCCTCCAAAAAAATATAAAGCCAACATAGTCAGCTCATAATCAAAAGGATCTAGCTATTGATTCCTTCGAAGCACCTTCTAAAAATATTTATGAACACAATCAATCATCGATAAACCATTAAAAGGAACTCAACCTCAAAGCGTCTATTATTCTGTCAAAAACATAGGATTAAATAAACCTTATTTTATTAATCAAAGGTTAAGTCATTGATCTATTAAGGATCCAAGATTTATCCATGACCAAACTTCATTAAAATATGAATCTTTGAAGTTACATTCAGTCCATAAACCATAACAAGCTATTATATTTCCCAACAAAATAGAATTATATTATAATTGTATGTAACCTCCATTACATCATCGAGATCTCAACTCAGACTTACATAATAACAAAATAATAATTACAGTTACATTAGAAGTGATTTGTTCTACCCAAACTCAGATTTAAATATTGAAGTTACAAATACATCTACTATATTCATTATAGTGGTATTCAATCTACAATATGACATTTGAGATTCTAATTGTCGATCCAGCCAACTTCACCTCTTAAAAACATCCGATATTCATGATTTTAGTCACTCCGTCATCACTGGTCAATCAACTCAACTATGTCACAAATGATAAAATTATCTTTGAGCACACCAATATGAGAATGTCATAGGGATCTAGCCAACTATTTTCTTCTTTTCAAAATACATTCTAACTAAATTCACACAAAGGAAATATAGAAATCCACATTGTAACACTCCAAGAAACATTCAAGTGCATAGTTCTAAAACAACATCTATTCATACTACGAATTGATTATATTTTTCACAATAGCAATAAATCATTTTTAATTTCCAAATCCGGTTTCAAAATCAACTAAGCCAATCAAGTCAAATTGAAACATTTTAAAGGAACCATTAGTTAGACTCTCATTTTCCTCTAATGCAAGGCCTTCACTACTTCTATAAAAGTCAATAAATATAATTTCACATCAAGAAATATATAAACTACCTTTAGGAAGCACAATGTTTCAATTTCTAAATCAATTCATTAATCCCAAATAGAATTCACAAGATCAGTATTAAAGCAACCCACTCACCTTAGCACAACCAACATACCAAAACATAACTCCCATCTTCAAATTATGACATTGAGCTATCTAATATTTCTACCAATGCATACGTTCAAATACGTATAACATCTTATGATTACTCACAAATCAAACCAGCAAGTGGGTGTTTAGGTAAGGCCTACTAAGTTAGATTCAAAGCACTCTCTGTCTATCTTTGTCTTAGGTTAATTTACCTATAGAAGACATACAACTCAAGACACTCAACTAACAACACCAAGATACGTTCCTGGGCACACATTTTAACCCAACCCCACTCTTCTCTTAGGGGAAGACCTAACTCACAAACTGGTGCAATACTAACAGAGGGATCGGTTCAATATTTGGTCAATCTACGACTTTTAATTCCATTCCAATAATTTCCAAAACAACAATTCCCAAAAATAGAACATTCATTGCTCTTGAATAGAATCATTCAGATCAACCAAAATAAACATACACACATACTCTTTTCAATAAAACAAGAAGTACACATAAGACACTTGCATATCCAAATCAAACGAGTCTACCTAAAATTTCTATATGAATTCCTTCCATCCAAGTGAAGCTTTTGTTTCTCTATCCAATTGCACCTTCGTATAGGCTCTTAAAAAACCACACCCCCAAAAACTCTTTTCCTTGGCTACCGGCTATCCATCCTTCCTGTTTGGCCACTGTGAATGCATTCATAAGGTCACTCTTCATCGAGTTTTCCCCCCATAATTTTTGTAATCAAGGTAACTAACCAATATTTTGAATCCCTACTATTCTTTTCAGAGGGTCATTCCACTCATCAGCAAGAATTTTATTTAAAACAAGGAACTCCTAGTTGGAACACATTCGAAGCTTGAATAGAATTTGAAAATAAATTAAATTAAAGCCTTTTTAAACATTTAATTAAGTTTTCCATTACTTCACCAGATACATGATCTTAAAGAAAATAATGACAAGAAGACATGAAAGAAATCTCTAGCTAACGTAATCTCAAACATACCTTATGAAACAAAGAGATATTTTTTCATATATCAAAGAAAGCATAACACAACCCATCGACTATTTTGTTTTGTTGAGCAAGGTGCAGCGACAGTATTGTCAGTATTGTCAACACAATCAGATAGATCGGTTGATGCAGTGGACAGGAGTTCAGAGGTTATTTAGAGTATGTACGGTGATGTTAAATGCTTATGAGGATGTTTTTGATGTTTGGGTGAAGTTGTTACGGGTTGTTTGTGCAAATTTGCAAAAGTTGAAAAAATTGTCAGAAAGTTGTCAAAGCGACAAAATAGTCAAAAAGTTGCAAAAGTCGCCACGGGCACAGTTGGACAGGATGGATCAGTTTGGAACATGCCAGCATGTCAGGAAATAGTCCAGAACAGCATTGGAGATGTCAGCACAGTGTTTGGAGTGATCGGTGGTGTTTCCGGTATCTTGGCGGATGATTTGGCAAGTGGTTGTACGAGGCTGAAAAAGTGCAGGTTTTGTCAGAAGCACTGCGAACAAACCGTAAGGAGTTATGTAGCAAAATTTGAACTGGAGGTGGTCGTTATCTTCAAGAACATGTGTTCCAAATTTCAATGAAAACGGAGAAACGAGGCGAATTTTACAAGCGTTGCAAGACTGTCACAAAAACGCTCTTTTTGAAAAAGTGTGTCAGTAGCAGTTTTGTGGAAGTGGTACGGGCGAACCGTAAGGAGTTAGGTAGTGAGTTTTGGTTTGGACATAGTCGGTGTTGCAAATATTCTACGTTTCAAATTTTAGAGAAAACCGAGTTACGAGGTGAGAGTTATGATTTTTGCAAAAACGTTACGGGTCTCTTTTATGTCAATTTGTGCCACTTGGGCAAAATCCTTTAGTTGGCCGTTTCGACCTTGAAGAGTCGCCGAGTTTCGGTTTCGGTGTTGTTACACCTTCAAGGCATCAAATAGATCATATTTTGTTTTTGGTTTGAGTTGTCACGTGGCTCCGAAGTATGAGAACGAGTAAGGTGTCAATTCTTTGCATGTGACGTGTTTGACGAAATGCCTTCTCAATATAAAAAAAGGGAGTTATATTATTTTAAGAAGTTTCATTAAATAAAGATCTTTGGAGAAAGTGAAAAGTGAAAAGGAATGCAAGTGTGTGCATTTAAGTTAGAAGTGTTTTATTGAAGAGTGTGATTTTATTTTGTGCGGAGAGAAGAGTGTGTGGAGAAAAATAAAGAGTGAAAATCCGTGTTTTTGGGAAAAAGGTGAAAAACGTCACTTTAGTATTTTGGGCATAACTTTCTCATACGATATCAGTTTTGGCTGAAATTTTGAGAGGAGGTCATAGACAGAGTTCTGCACAATACCCAGAAAGCGTTTAGCAATTGACAGAACGAGCTAAGAGAACGGTCAATTTTTATGTGAGAAGAGAAGATTCATATATGTCATTTTATTATCAATATCAAAATCAAGTGGGTGCTTGGTAGAGGGTTTGGTGCTCCTTTCTATTGGGAGAAGGAAAAGGGTTGGTGCTCCTTTCATGGTGAGATAAATCGGGGGTTGGTGCTCCTTCCAGTGGGTCCTTGGTAAATTGATTGTAAAGTTGGTGCTTTGCAAAGGCTGGATTTGGATGGGAGTCCAAAGAGTCATTTTGAGGATGTAGCCAAATCGGTGAACCTCGGTACATCTTGTGTTGTGTGATGTTCTCTTGTTATACTTGCTTTATTTGGTTTCAAGTTTTCATTGTTTCGGCTTTAAGAGTTGAAGATTTAAGTTTTAAAAGAGCTACATTGATTCACCCCCCTCTCGGTGTCATTGTGAGACTAACAATTGGTATCAGAGCGAGGTTCCTGAACAAGCTTAACCGGCTAGGGTGATCTTGGAAGTGACACAATGGCAGGTGGTGAAGGCTTCTCATCAAATAAAGCACCATTGTTTGATGGAACTAATTACGCATTTTGGAGACTCGAGATGTGGACATATCTTTGTGCTTTGGGATACGATATTTGGGATTCGGTAGATAGTGGATACACAATACCCACCACTTCTCCAACCGATGCTTGCCGGTAAGAAACTATTTGAGAATGACTCAAAAGCAAAGAATGCTATCATGTGCGGATTAGTGGACAGTGAACTGGTAAAGATTATGAGTTGTAAAATGGCAAAAGAAATATGGGACAAAGTGAGGAGCATTCATGAAGGAGACGTTAAGATCAAGGAGGCCAAGTTACAAACACATCGAGCTCAGTTCGAAGTATTAAAGATGAATGACGATGAGAACATAGAGGCATATATCTTGAGAGTTAATGAAGTCATTAATGCGATTAGAGGACTCGGCGAGGAAATCAAAGATTCTGTCATCGTGAAAAAGGTATTAAGATCTCTTCCCCAAAGATTTGATTCTAAAGTTTCAGCTATAGAAGAAGCTAAAGATCTAAATTCTTTTAGTATGGATGAGATGCATGGTTCTTTGACTGCATATGAGATGAGAATAGGAAAATCTAAACCCACAGACAGAGAAGCTGCTTTTAAAGCCCATAAAAATATGAAAGCAAAACAAGAATCCGAGGAAGAAGAGACATCGAGATGAAATGGAAGCAAACTTTGTTTGAAAACTAATAATGGGAAAAGGAAAATACGAGAGGAAAGTTACCGTTTAAATGTTTCAATTGTGGAGGCGTTGGGCATTTTGCAGCTAAATGTCCACTTAATGAGAAGAACAAAAGTGATGAAGGATCGCACCAAGAAAGAAGTGACTGGAAGAAAAAAACAAATTTCAGAAAAGGCAACTTCAAGAAGAAAAGTTTCATCTCCAAGAATGTCAGTTCATCAGAATACAACTCCGGTGAGGATTATGAAAAGGAAACAGGTGAAGCTCTTTTCATGGCACTCAAAGAAGAAAAAATAGAAAAAGAACAGGAATGTGATGAAGAAGAAATTGATGCGAAGTAAATTTGGAAGAGGAACTAATTGCGACTCTGGATGAATTGAAGATAGAAAGAAAAAAGAATAAGAAAATTTCAAGAAAGCTTGAGGATGCAAATGAAATCATAACCAGTTTGAAAGTACAGATAGAAGAATCCAAGAAAATATCTGAAGATCTCGAAGTGCAAATAACCATGAAAATAGATTATTGCAGCAAGCTAGAAGAAGAGACTGTTGGTTTAAGGATGCAGATAGAAGAGATGAATCGTAAAATTAGTTGTTATCACAAACGTGAAGAAAGTTCTATGAAGCTGGATAAGATCATAAATAACCAAAAGACTACAGGCATCAAATTTGGTTTGGGCTTTGATGAAGGAGAATCATCAAATGGATCAAAGGCCATAAATGAAGAATCCATAAAGAATGAAGATAAGAAACAGGTTGATCAAGAAAAATTGACTCATGCAAAAGAAAGCAATAATGCAAGGCACGAAAGGAGAATTGACAATGATGGATTCACCAATGTCACACATCAAAGAAGAAGAAGATTTATGGCTCCTACGACAACATGGCAAAGACCATCACCCAGGTTCAATCATCTCTTTTCTAGTTACTGTTTTAAATGCAATGGTTATGGACATAAGATTTCAGATTGCAAGTATAATGTAGGACCAAGGAATTTTACCAGTAGAAATGTTTTTTCACCTTTGATGGATTATGCGGTAGAATGTTATAGCTGTCATAATTTTGGGCACATTGCAAGAAATTGTCGAAGTACATTTGCATCAAATCAATTTCGGGGAAGAAAATTTCAACCAAATGGAATGAGACAAAATAGAAAATTTCTCGAAAAACATGCACAAGCTACTGAAAAAGAAAAGTCAAAACAAGAGCCCAAAGCGTAATCAAACAGAGTGGAAAGAAAAAGAGTGATCTAAGGAAGAAAAGGAATCCCTGATCGTACAAACAACATTTAAAGCACAAAATAAATCTGCACCATGGATACTTGATAGTGGATGCTCCAGTCATATGACAGGTGACAAACAAAAATTTGAGAAGTTACGAAAATATGAAGGTGGTTCAGTAAAATTTGGAAATAATGATGGAGCTAAGATAGTTGGCAAAGGTTCAGTTAAGATCAGTAATGAAAAAATCAAGTCAAAAGAAGTCTTGTTTATGGTTGGTCTGAAGCATAACTTGTTGAGCGTAAGTCGATTTGTGATAGAGGTCATGAAGTGATTTTTAAGAAGCAGGGTTGTGAATCGAGAAAAGCAAACAGTGGAAAGTTGATAGCAACTGGATCGAGGACATATGGCAACCTGTACACTCTCTCGAGAGACTTGAGAAGGAGCTTGCTTGATTGGACAGGAAGAAGAAAATTGGTTGTGGCACAAGAGGCTCGGTCATATCGGTTTTGACAATCTAGTAAAAATCAGCTCAAAAAAGGCGGTGAGAGATATTCCCACCATTGGAAAACCATCAAATAGCATTTGTGCTTCATGCCAAAAAGGGAAGCAAACTAGAGTCTCATTTAAAACAAAAGAGTACTACACAAGCAAACCTTTGGAACTAATACATATTGATTTATGTGGACCCATGAGAACGCAAAGCATAAATGGTGACAAATATTTTATGTTGTGTATAGATGACTATTCCAGGATGACATGGGTACTATTTTTGAAGCATAAATCAGAAGCTTTTGAGATGTTCAAGGTTTTCAAAAACCAAGTTGAGAATCAAACAGGAAAAATGATTAAATGTTTAAGATCAGATAGAGGAGGAGAGTTCATTTCAGAGGATTTTATAGAGTACTATGAAAAATATGGTATTAGGAGACAATTTTCAGCAGCCAGGACACCTCAGCAGAATGGTGTGGTAGAAAGAAAGAACAGGACAGTGCAGGAAATGGCATGGACTATGTTGGTGAGAGCAAAGTAGCAGACAGATTTTGGAAAGAGGCGAGTCCATACTGCGGTATACATCCAAAATAGGTGCATGTTGAGGATGCATGAAAGCAAAACTCCTTATGAGTTGTGGTTCGGTAAAAAGGCAACAACAAGATACTTTAAAGTTTTTGGCAACAAGTGTTACATCAAAAGAACTGAAGAAAACCTTGGTAAGTTTGAAGATAGAGCGGATGAAGGTATTTTTCTTGGCTATTCATCAAAAAGCAAAGCTTACAAATGCTACAACAAGAGGCTAAGGAAAATTGTGGATAGTGTCGATGTTAAAGTTGATGAAGGTAGGGAACGAGTAATTAGCTATGAAGAGAACTACCCAATTTATGAAGAGGTTATTGAAGGAGATGAGGAAAAGGAAAGAAAAAGAAACAAAAAATTGACTCAGATGATTCAAACAGTGATTCAGAAGTGGAAGAAAATAAGAAATTCAAAACAGAGAGCTGGCAGAAAGATCATCCTAGAGAGCAAATAATTGGAGACCCCACAGTTGGTGTTCAGACAAGAAGAAGAGTAGTAAGTAACTACTCTCTATTATCCAACATTGAGCCCAAAAATGTTCTTGATGCAAGCAAAGATGAAAGTTGGATGAAGGCAATAAATGAAGAATTAGATCAGATCGAGAAAAACAAAACTTGGGAGTTAGTACCAAGACACTGCAAATAAAAATATAATCGGTACTAAATGGGTCTTTCGAAACAAATTGAATGAAGACGGACAGGTAGTCAGGAATAAAGCAAGATTGGTATGTAAAGGCTATGCACAAGTTGAAGGTATTGACTTTGAGGAAACCTTTGCACTGTGGCTAGACTAGAGGCAATTATAATGTTTACGGCTTTAGCGAGTTTACAAGAATTTCAAAGTTTATCAAATGGATGTGAAATCAGCATTTTTGAATGGGAAACTTGAAGAAGAGGTTTATATTGAGCGACCAGATGGTTTCCAACTTGGTGATGATCCCAACTTGGTTTGCAAGTTGAAGAAAGCATTATATGGCTTAAAGCAGGCACCCGAGCATGGTATGCAAGGCTAGACAACTATCTTACTCAACAAGGGTTCAAGAAAGGTATGGTGGATAGTAATTTGTATGTCAAAACAGAAAATGGCCATCTTATTGTTCTTGTTGTATACGTAGATGATATCATATTTGGCAGCGACAAAGATGAGTCGTGTAAAGATTTAGCAAATAAGATGCAGAAAGAATTTGAAATGTCAATGATTGGTGAACTTTCGTATTTCCTCGGGTTGCAAGTTAATCAAAATGAGAAGGGCATATTTATTTCTCAAATTAAATATGTGAAAGAGATGCTAAAAAAGTTCACAATGGAGGATTGTAAGCCGGTTAGCACTCCCATGACGACGAGTTGCAAGTTGAGCAAGGATGACAAATCTCCACATGTTGATCAAACCATGTACAGATCTATGATTGGGAGCTTACTGTACTTGACGGCTACCGGACAGGATATTTTGTAGGCGGTATGCATGGTAGCACGATTTCAGGCTAGTCCCAAGGAGACTCATGTGACAGCGGTGAAGAGGATTCTTCGGTACCTCAAGGGTACTATGGAGTATGGGTTATGGTATCCGAAAGGTAAGGACTTCACCCTTATTGCGTATTCAGATGCAGATTGGGCGGGATGTGTAGATGACAGAAAGAGTACCGATGGAGGTGCATTCTATCTTGGAGACAGGGTTGGTCGCGTGGCACGGTAAGAAACAAGAGTCGGTCTCCTTATCCACAATAGAGGCAGAATATATTGCGGCGACAACGTGTTGTACGCGGGTATTATGGATGATACAAACCCTAAAATATCTTGATATCAACTTCGGTAAGCCAATTTTAGTTAAGTGTGATAACACCAGTGCCATTAACATCTCAAAGAATCCGGTTATGCATTCTCGCACAAAACATATTGCTATCCGGTATCACTTTTTGAAGGAGAAAGTTGCGGAAGGTGAGGTTAAGTTGGATTTTGTTCCAACAACAGAGCAAGTAGCGGATATCTTCACAAAACCGTTGCCCAAGGAAGTCTTTGAGTACCTTCGCAATAAATTGGGAGTGGTCACGCTTCCCAAGAATTGACTAGCTATCGGGACCACATTCTCAGGGGAGCATTTGTGTATTTGTTTATCTTTTTGCTCATGTTTGTGATTTTTGCTAAGTGTAATAATTTTTGCCTGAGAATGTTGTGCATGGACTCAGGGGGAGTTTGCAGCAGCCCTTTGGTATTGTTGTCAAAGGGGGAGAAGAGTTACAGGAAATTGCACGTGTGTTGCCAACAATTCCAAAGGGGAGATTGTTGAGCAAGGTGCAGCGACAGTATTGTCATTGTTGTCAACACAGTCAGATAGATCGGTTGATGCGGTGGACGGGAGTTCAGAGGTTATTCGGAGTATGTACGGTGATGTTAAATGCTTATGAGGATGTTTTTGATGTTTGGGTGAAGTTGTTACGGGTTGTTTGTGCAAATTTGCAAAAGTTGAAAAAATCGTCAGAAAGTTGTCAAAGCAGCAAAATAGTCAAAAAGTTGCAAAAGTCGCCACGGGCACGGTTGGATAGGATGGATCAGTTTGGAACATGCCAGCATGTCAGGAAATAGTCCAGAACAGCATTGGAGATGTCAGCACGGTGTTTGGAGTGATCGGTGGTGTTTTCGGTATCTTGGCGGATGATTTGGCAAGTGGTTGTACAGGCTGAAAAAGTGCAGGTTTTGTCAGAAGCACTGCGAACAAACCGTAAGGAGTTATGTAGCAAAATTTGAACTGGAGGTGGTCGTTATCTTCAAGAACATGTGTTCCAAATTTCAACGAAAAAGGAGAAACGAGGCGAATTTTACAAGCGTTGCAAGACTGTCACAAAAACGCTCTTTTTGAAAAAGTGTGTCAGTAGCGATTTTTGTGGAAGTGGTACGGGTGAACCGTAAGGAGTTAGGTAGTGAGTTTTGGTTTGGACATAGTCAGTGTTGCAAATATTCTACGTTTCAAATTTCAGAGAAAACCGAGTTACGAGGTGAGAGTTATGATTTTTGCAAAAACGTTACAGGTCTCTTTTATGTCAATTTGTGCCACTTGGGCAAAATCCTTTAGTTGGCCGTTTCGACCTTGAAGAGTCGCCGAGTTTCAGTTTCGGTGTTGTTACACCTTCAAGGCATCAAATAGATCATATTTTGTTTTTGGTTTGAGTTGTCACGTGGCTCCGAAGTATGAGAACGAGTAAGGTGTCAATTCTTTGCATGTGACGTGTTTGACGAAATGCCTTCTCAATATAAAAAAAGGGAGTTATATTATTTTAAGCAGTTTCATTAAATAAAGATCTTTGGAGAAAGTGAAAAGTGAAAAGGAATGCAAGTGTGTGCATTTAAGTTAGAAGTGTTTTATTGAAGAGTGTGATTTTATTTTGTGCGGAGAGAAGAGTGTGTGGAGAAAAATAAAGAGTGAAAATCCGTGTTTTTGGGAAAAAGGTGAAAAACGTCACTTTAGTATTTTGGGCATAACTTTCTCATACGATATCAGTTTTGGCTGAAATTTTGAGAGGAGGTCATAGACAGAGTTCTGCACAATACCAGAAAGCGTTTAGCAATTGAAAAAACGAGCTAAGAGAACGGTCAATTTTTATGTGAGAAGAGAAGATTCATATATGTCATTTTATTATCAATATCAAAATCAAGTGGGTGCTTGGTAGAGGGGTTGGTGTAGATAAATCAGGGGTTGGTGCTCCTTTATGTTGGTGCAGATAAATCAGGGGTTGGTGCTCCTTCCTGTGGGTGTTGGTAAATTGATTGTAAAGTTGGTGCTTTGCAAAGGCTGGATTTGGATGGGAGTCCAAACGGTCATTTTGAGGATGTAGCCAAATCGGTGAACCTCGGTACATCTTGTGTTGTGTGATGTTCTCTTGTTATACTTGCTTTATTTGGTTTCAAGTTTTCATTGTTTCGGCTTTAAGAGTTGAAGATTTAAGTTTTAAAAGAGCTACACTGATTCACCCCCCCTCTCAGTGTCATTGTGAGATTAACATATTTTGGCCTCAACAACCTCACTTATATTGGTTCATTCCATATGCCAATTAACTATGCAACTATAAATGAAGGAAATTTGTCCTTTCTTGGAGCTATCTTCCTTAAGGGTAATCATCATTTTCCCATTTAGACATACCATCTGTAGCGGCTGGTTCTTTCTTCTATTCATAAGAATGGTTGTTACTACAACACATGTTTATTTTAGCAGTATCATGTCCTTTTTATAAACAATTTTTTGAAACAATAAATCATTTAATTGTCAACACCAATTCATTAGAATATATATTATTTCCTACAAACCATCCATACTTGCAGAAATACAATATAGCATGTTAATCATTCCATTGAAAGATATCTTAACTAAACAAAAATTCATCAATAAAAGGTCTACTAAGGGAGGGTTGTGACACTGAGATGATGTTTTTGGAATATTTTATCCGATCATGTATTGTGTATGTTTAGATAAATGGTTACTAGTGTATACTAATACGTTAACCACTAATTAAATACATCAGTTGAATGGTGCTTTTTTTTAGGAAGTTATGTATTGAAGCATAATGGTCATGTTTTAGCTTGTGAATTAGAAATGAATGAAAGGTTGTTTTGTTTAAGGTTTCATGATTGATGCATCATTTAGATAATTAATGAGGGCCAGGAAGAATAGGGCCCAAATGTTGATATTGAAAGTGATGTTGTTATGAAATCAAGGTATGCATGAAATGTTAATCATAATCTCTATGTTTATGAGATGATTGCAAATGAAACAATGCTTCTAAATGTTACAACCCATTTTCCTAATCTATCTATCTATCTATATATATATATATATATATATATATATATATATATATATATATATATATATATATATATATATATATATATATATAGATATTTCTTGAGGCACACCTATCCCTACACCTCACATAAATCTAGCTATGTAATAGCACTAGCTATTATACTTAATAGGTCAATACTATCCATATCATGGACATAAATGATATAGCATTGATTTTTCTTCGTTATTTTGAAAAGTGCACACCTATCTTACTCCATACATAAATATTTATATGTAGGAGGTATGTGCATGAAGGGATTTGACTATCATCTCATATCTGTATAAGCTAGACATCTCAATAGAGATAATTTCCAATCCCTTTTGTGTGGAGTCCACCACTTAGTAACCTTATTAACTATTCTATCACTAAGGTTATCATTACACACATGAACTAATGCTAAAGGAGTTCTTCTTCTTTCATTAATTTTTCTTTAACATTAACATTCTTATTTTCATTTTATCTTGGGATCTAGATATTTCCCATGTACTAACAAGGTTTAACAAAGAGAACCCATAATTACTAATATACACTAAACAACAAGAACCATACAATTGAAAATATCCATAAGAATCTCATCCATCACATAAGCATTCTAATTTATGAACATCGTAAAGGTTCCAGATTAAAATTCATTATTTAGAACATCAGTAATATCTAAATTTAGAATGGTCATTAATCAAGACTTATATCCTTTCCCATAAGATTTCTAAAGAGTGTTATATGGAAATAATGCCAATCTTACTCCCTACATAAATCATTCTATGTAGGAGGTATGTACGTGAAGGGAGTTGACTATCCATTTCATATCCATATGAGCTAGACATCTCAATAGACATCATTTCCAATTTCTTTTGGGTGGAGTCCACCACTTAGTAACCTTATTAACTATTCTATCAATAAGGTTATCACCACGCACATCAACTTGTGCTAAATGATTTCTTCTTCCTTCATTAATTTTTCTTTAACATTATCATTCCTATTTTTATTTTAGCTTTGGATACAACCATTTCCCATGCACTAACAAGGGTTAATAAAGAGAACCCATAATTACTAATATACACTAAACAACAAGAATCATACAATTGAAAATATCCATAAGAATATTATCCATCACATATGCATTCTAATTTATGAACATAATAAATGTTCCAGATCAAAATTCATTATTTATAACATCAACAATATCTAAATTTAAAATGCTCAGTAATCAAGACTTATATCCTTTACCGTAAGCTTTCTAAAGAGTGTTATAATAAAATCATCCCAAAATTACTAAAGCAATTGCATCAGTAACATAACAAAACAAAATCATCATCACCATAATGCACCATCACAATTACAAAGCTTATAAATGATAGCATCATGAATAAAGGACCACCACAATGATCGAACACCATATTTTATTCTAGAAACCCCTCAGAGGGAGAAAAACTAGCAGTAAATCTATTCTACTTTTATGTATAAGAAATGATATTTACAATAATTCAGGGCTTACAAAGCCTTGTAACATCTATGTTAGAGTTCACAACTATTGTCCATTTACACAACCAGCTTACTAAATCGAGGTTATTATACTCGATCTGTGATTCCCAAGTATACCCTTCTTAATCACAACCAACAATCCAAGGCTCTCACAAATCATTTCAAACTTGTCCATCAATTTGTATCCATATTTAGAGTAAACATTTATCTTTGGAAAATATGTACAACTTATACTTATTTGTTCCACTTTGTAAGTAAAAACCAGTTTATAAAAGCCAAGGTACCAACACTACATCATTCCATCCATACCTGGAATACCAGATATTCACACACAATCCAAAAATAAATCAAACCTGATGGGTTTCAACTATAATTTTATGATATCTAGATATTACAAAATCATCTCAGGAAGTTTACCTATGAAGCTTATTACCTCTGTCTCCAAATTTACTGACTAATATTCAAATACAAACACACCAATAAACATTTCTTAAAATCCTTTCACTAAAGCAACCAACCACCTGGGTTTGTAATAAACATTAACTACCGAAATTATCATTGAATCCCCAAAAATTAGCATACTTGCAGAAATACAATATAGCATGTCAATCATTCCATTGAAAGATATCTTAGCTAATAAAAAATTCATCAAGAAAAGGTCTACCAAGGGCGGGTTGTGACACTATGATGATGTTTTTGGAATATTTTATCTGACCTTATGTTGTGTATGTTTGGATAAATGGTTACTGGTGCATATCGGTACGTTAACCATTAATTAAATGTATTATTTGGATGGTGCTTTTTGTTAGGAAGTTATGTACTGAAGCATAATGGTCATGTTTTAGCCTATGAACTAGAAATGAATGAAATATTGTTTTGTTTAATGTTTCATGACTGTTGCATCATTTAGATAATTAATATTCACTAAGAAGAATAGGACCCAAATGTTGATATTGAAAGTGATGTTGTTATGAAATCAAGGTATGCTTGAAATATTAATTGTAATCTCTATGTTTGTGAGATGATTGCAAAAAGAAAATATGTTGCCAAATATTATGACCCGTTTTTCTTAATCTTATATATCTAGATATTTCTTGAGGCACACCCATCCCTACACCTCACATAAATCTAGCTATGTAAGAACACTAGGTGTTATACTTAATAGGTCAATACTATGCATATCATGGATCCAAATAAGCTAGCATTGATTTTCTATTTGTTATTTTAAAAAGTGTACATCAATATTACTCCCTACATAAATATTTCTATGTAGGACGTATGTGCGTGAAGGGAGTTGACTATCCATCTCATATCCGTATGAGTTAGACATTGCAATAGACATCATTTCCAATTCCTTTTGGGTTAAGTCCACCACTTAGTAATCTTATTAACTATTCTATCACTAAGGTTATCACTACGCACATCAAATCATGCTAAAGGAGTTCTTCTTTCTCCATTAATTTTTCTTTAATATTACCATTCCTATTTTCATTTTAGCTTGGGATCTAGCCATTTCACATTCACTAACAAGGTTTAACAAAGAGAACCCATAATTACTAATATACACTAAACAACAAGAACCATACAATTGAAAATATCCATTAGAATCTTATCCATCACATAAGCATTATAATTTATAAATATCATAAAGGTTCTAGATAAAAATTAATTATTTAGAACATCAGCAATATCTAAATTTAGAATGGTCATTAATCAAGAATTATATCCTCTCTCATAAGCTTTCTAAAGTGTTATAAGGAAATCACGCTAATCTTACTATCTACATTAATATTTCTATGCAGAAGGTATGTGCATGAAGGGATTTGACTATCCATATCATATCTGTATTATCTAGACATCCCAATAGACATAATTTCCAATTTTATTTGGATGGAGTCCACCACTTAGTAACCTTATTAACTACTCTATCACTAAGGTTATCACTACGCACATGAACTCATGCTAAAGAAGTTGTTCTTCCTCCATTAATTTTTCTTTAACACTACCATTCCTATTTTTATTTTAGCTTTGGATCCAGCAATATCCCATGCACTAACAAGGTTTAACAAAGAGAATCCATAATTACTAATATACACTAAACAACAAGAACCATACAATTGAAAATATCCATAAGAATCTTATCAATCACATAAGTATTCTAAATTATGAACATAGTAAAGGTTCCAGATCAAAATTCATTATTTTGAACATCAACAATATCTAAATTTAGAATGGTCATTAATCAAGACTTATATCCTTTCCCATAAGCTTTCTAAAGAGTGTTATAAGGAAATCATCCCAAAAATAGAATCATCATCACCATAATACACCACCACAATTACAAATCTTATAAATGATAGCATCATAAATAAAAGACCACCACAATGATCGAACACCATATTTTATCTTGGAAACTCCTTGGAGGGATAAAAACCGACAGTAAATTTGTTCTACTTTTATTTATAAGAAATGATATTTACAATCATTCAGGGTCTAAAAAGCCTTATAATCTCTATTTTAGAGTTCCACAATTGTTGTCCATTTACACAACCATCATCCTAAAGCTAGGTTATTATAATCGATCTATGATTCTCAAGTAAGCCCTTCTTAATCGCAACCAATAGTCCAAGGCTCTCACAAATATTTTCAAACTTGTCCATCAGTTTGTATCTACATTTAGAGTAAACATTTGGCTTTGGAAAATATCTACAACTTATACTTATTTATTCCACTTTGTTAGAAAAAACTAGTTTACAAAAGTCGATGCACCGAAACTGCACCATTCCATCACATACCTGGAATACCAGAGATTCACTCACAATCCAACAATAAATTAAACTTGAGGGGTTTCAAATACTATTTTATGATATCTAGATATTACAAAGTCATCTCAAGAAGTTTACCTATGACTCTTATTACCTCTGTATCCAAATTTACTGACTAAGATTCAAATACAAACACACCAATAAATATTTATTAAATTCCTTTTAATAAAGCAACCAACCACATGGGTTTGTAATATACATTAACTACCCAACAACTAGCCTATGTACCACTCCTAAGAAATGGTAAGCCCACCTAGGATTCTCATGATATTAAGTGTCTAATAATACAACAATATGTTTTCACCAAAATTCACAGTACACCATCATTAGTGTAGCAAATCCCTTCTAGCAAGAGACATTCTTTTACTCTTATTATAAGAAGACCCTTCTCAAACCAGTAACCAAAATATTTGACTTTTGGATTCTCTCTAAACCTGTAGAAAAATTATGACAACACTTCCATTGTTCAACATGTTTGGGTAGGATGACACTTACCTAACCTTATCCACTGCAGATTAATTATTTCAGGAAGATGAATCACTAGTCTTAAGTCAAAGGATTAGCATCTATTATGATAGCAAGTTTGTTTAAAACTTAGATGTTAAAGCATGCTCTTGCTTGACCAAAATAATATCTTAACAACGATCTAATATTACATTAATCTCACTCAGCACCAATACATCGCTAATAAGGTTACATTACTGCCACTTATATTTGGTAACAATCATAGAAATGGATTATTTCTTACCTCAATGATAACACAATTATACTATTATCTTCAACAATAGAATACCATTGATGAAGCCACACTACTATCACTTCCATTCAATAATATCATATATAAGGATCTTCAAGTTTTTAACTTCCTATTTCAATGAATCTAAGCAATGGAAATCCATGGACTACACTCATTGACCATTTTGCATTCCTTCCTAACTTCCAATTACGTTCATACCAGCAAAAAGTCCTCAAAGCATTCAAGCATAGATAACTTAACATTATTTATTCTATTATTTTACTATCTACCAGTTGACTCCAAAATAACTATAATCTACATACAATTACCTAGAGCTGTTACCAAGGAAAATACCTATTTTATCTTCCTTCGATGACAATTACATAGTTCTTGTTTCTTATCGGTTCTATACTCTACTCAATCTAAAAACTGTTGATAAACCACCCTGATTGTTCATATTTCCTCAATAAGTATCCCCTCCTTACTTTTTTGATCTTCTCGATATATTCGTTAACCAATGACCACTGCTTCCATTTTTCAGCATCCTTGCTTGCCTTCCCAGAGTAGCATTGTGGATACACTATCTTCAATGTAGTATTACCCCTCTCCGTCTATTATGAGATCCAATGTTAATTACGTATTATCACTGTGAAGAGTTGGCAATAGATTTTTATGGAAAACTATGGGTTCACTTCCTTCACCATAACTTCACCAGTCATTGATACCGATGAGACCCTTTAATATGAAATTATGGTGTAGTTTACCTGAACTACATTGAGTTCCATTAGACATAGCTATCTAATATTTTAAACATCATGATTACCTACATCAATTTTTTTTCTTTTTAAGGGATAATTAATAAACCATTTGTTTATATTTCTTGCAATATATATATATATCACATAAATCTTCATCCAGAAAGAGGTTTCAAAGCTATTCAACTATTTACATCTAGTTTATTACATTTCTCCTCTTGTAAATCATAATAGATATATGGATACATGAGGAGTTTTCCATATATATTGCCCCCTATGATAAAAGGCTAAACATCACATTGCTTTTTTTTTTTTTTTAATTTTCTCATTCCCCTTGAACAAACCTTCTTTCATTTTTCGAAGAGAGGAGTTTATTCTTGTATTACAAGCAAATCCATTTATAGTAATAGATATTTTCAATAAAAATATATTCCTACAGAAGCAATTCATGAAATCATTAGTCATTCCTCATGAGATACATTATATCAAAGCATGATTTGTAGAAATAAATCTAGAAATAATCAATCATTTCATCACAAAATAGACATAGTCAATTATGCTTCCAATCCTTACAAAAATTATGCCAAGGGAGGGTCATGACAGAAACCTTTGCATCAACATCAATAATAAACTCTGATGTTTTAGTTTAGGCTGACATAAATGTTATTTCACTATGTATTGTTTATCCAAGTATTGTAGCGTAGAGGCACCACTATGATATCTTTGTATGTATCTGTTACTAAAGCTTAGTGTTGTGATGAATAGGAGTTGAATTTAATGTTAAAGCTTGATTGAAATGGTTTGCATCATAGATAAGCTATGTTTTATGAGTGGGTGGTTGTTTCACTTCCTCTTGTGTTAATGCCTAGATGTTTAATAACATCTGCGTTTGACTATTACAAGCCCAAAACTACATCTAGCTATGTTATATCACTACAAATGATGTATCTCTATTAGTTGATCATTTTACGATTGTCATCTTGAATGATACTATAGACACCAAAACAGCACCAATCCAATTATGTGACAACAAGCACCGATCCCATTGACACACACAGCCCCCAAGGCAGCCCCTAGAGGTTAAACAGTGGTCCTAACCACTCCCAAAAGCAATTTGGAGGTCAAAGGTCAATTTGGCACATTTTTGGCACCTTGCTCTCTACTCGTCCAACCCAGGGACGAATACAAACTGCCATTCATCTCACCTAGAGATGAATATAAGCATTCACCCCAAGGTGAGACGAATAGCAACTTTTACTAGCAAAAATTCAAACCTCGACAAGTCCGCAAGTTAACTGAAGCTTCAGGCCATGCAATTGCAAGGAATGGCTCCAAATCAAGGAGAAAGACTTTAGTCATGCATGTATTAGATTTTTGGAGGCCTCATGCAAGGAGACTCTAAATCAGGGAATAATATTTTTCTCAAAATAGGACATGCAACTCAAGTGGCACCCTCGCATTCACTGCCAATTTACATACCTACTTGCGATTTGTGCCTTTTACATCCTTAATCTCTCATTCGAAAGGGAGGTTATTGGGTGACTATTGGAAGCACAAATCAAGACCCAAAACCTAATTTTTGGCCACAATATCCCACAAAATTTGTCGACAACACCCCATAATATGTTTTGGACCCATCCCAAGTGGATTGGTGCCAAAAAAAAGTCCCAAACGGTGGGCATCCTACCCCCGGGTGCTCCCTAAGCTGTCACAGTCCTAAATGCCCCACCCCAGGACGAATAGAAATCTGTGATATATTTCTATGATTTTTCTTTTGCATCTTATTATAGGTTATTTAAATAGGATGTAGTTTAAATTTCACTGCATTCTAAGCATTTTTGACTAGGTTTTTATCATTTCCCGCCTTTACTAATCTGTAGATGCCATCATCAAAATCTAGGTGCTAGAGGAAAAATTGGAGAAATATGACCATCTGGGTCTTCCCAAAACACCCCCAATTAGCTAACGCCAACTTTGTAGGTCAGTTGGATCTTCCTAGGTAGGACATTGAAGAGGGTGCTTTCTGACAAATTGTTGTAGGTTAATTCGTCCCACCTCAGAGCGAATACAAATATATGAGGAATTTCCTAACTATTCTTTTTGCAGTGGTCTCCTGGTAACATATTCATGCTTCTGTAAAATTTGTAGGTCGTTCTGATGTTATTGAGTCATCGTTTTAATATTTTCATGAATACACTAACAATAGGCCTTGGGAAACGCATGTTTTATTCTATCTGCAGGTGCTACTAATCTTTTCTATTTTCTTGAATTCAGGTCTTCAACATCAGAGGAGAAGGAAGGAATCAAAAATCATACACACAAGCAGCAGTGACATTTTGGTCCGCCCATATTACATGTGGGCATGCGGAAGAAGGATTTGCTATCTATGGATGTGATAAAGAAACATATTTGACGCTCCTATCCCCTAAAAAGGAAGGAGACGTATTGTAACACAACTTTGAAAGCATATCAATAAAAAGGGTAGCATCTTTCATATTGCTTTTATCTTGTGTTGATTCGTCTATGTTCTTTCTTTTCATGCATGTTGCAATATATAGGCTTTTAGCGTTAAGTTTGGTTTTAAATGCATCTTGCTTGGCATATTCCTTTTTGTTTCTATATCCTCATGCTTTCAGTGGCGATCATGGTGGGACCTCTATCCCTTGATTTTAAATATTAAAATTCTAATCAAAATTTGTTTGTTTTGCTTGCAGGTACCAAGTTCTCAAATGCTAGATTGCTATTCGTCCTACCCTGGAACGAATACATATTTGTTATTCATCTCACCCAGGGACGAATAGCTCTCTATGCACTCTTCAGGCAGAAATTCAGAGACATCCAATTTGGGTAGAGAAGAGGTAGGGGTATTAAACACCCTCTGTCAATTTTTTGCTTTCTATTTTCTGTTCTCTGGTTTTTTTTTACTTGCATAGGAGAGTTTAAATGCTTACTTGTTTCATTTTTGCAACTTAAAAAGGACCCCACACACCACATGGTAATTTAAACTAAGGAATTTGTCACAAAATCTCAACCCTTGAGCAAGACCAACAGTGGATTTCATCATCACCTTGGCTTGAGATATTGCATCCATAACCCTGATCGCGATTGTTGCTAGATGTAAATCCTGACGAAAGCTGACCAAGTGTAGCTTGGGGTGATTACCAGTGCATGAGGATAAGTCTTCTATGGTAGGTGTCATAAATAGAGTGATTCCCATTTTGTACCGCCTATGTTCCATGTATCATCTGCTCTCACGTACCTATAGTCTCCCTCATGTAAGGGCGGGTATATAGAGAGGTTGGTATATCGGTTCGGCAATGGTATATTGAAGGGGCAACCATTTTGGGAGTCATAAGAGCCATCATAATTGCATTTAAATGGTCTTCACAAAAAGTTTTCAAAAAAAAAAAACAAAACACACTAAACCATATTTAGGGTACACTTTTAATCTTTAAATGAGTTAACCACTACATTGATTGTGTGTTTCCTTTCTATTTAAGTGTAGCATAAAGAATCATAAAAGAGATAAAAATCTACTCATCTTAAGGAGCACATCACCATGATGTACACTCGTAGCCGAGCCCAATCACGGTTAAGCGCTGTAGAAAGTGTGCAAATGGGGACAAGTCACCCTCGATATAGTCTTGAGGACTTGGTCATCCCGCCTTGGTGACATGGCATGCAAGATAGTCCACATCATGCCACCACAGAATAGGACTGTAAAGGCACCTCTTTGAGAGGCACCCCCACTCAACATCAGCCCTTTCAAGAGGATAACCTACACGTAGCACTCAATATAGATAGGAGACCTCCCTTAGATGCTCGTTATGAGTGGCCTAGTGATGAAGTGTTAGAGCAATAGAGGGTCTAGAAGGAGGAGCCACATGATTTCTTCATCCCTCCTTTACCCCATATTACTGTTAGAAACACTAGGCAATATCCAGAGTATCAAGCTCTCCAGGCAGGGCAAGATAATTCTGCCTACACCTTTTATGCATATGAAAGAGAGTGCGAGGAAGACTACTACATTCCTCAAGAGCATTACACAACATGGGAACGATGCACCTCCACACTCGCTATGTATCAGGATCGCCCATTGAGGTCGAAGCCTCAGGTAAATGCCGCTAACCTCGACAGAGGGAAGCAACCCATAGGGGTTTTAGATCACCACGACCAATATAGACATGCAGGAGAGACATCTAGGCTTCATAAACATGAGACGATAGAACAAAGTGACTTGGAATTTGCTAAACATGCTGCCTGCCAAGCATAGATTACGCAGCTCAGGCAATATCAACAACAGTTAGAACATTTGTGTCACCTTAACAAAGAGTGCATTCAGCGTCAGACAGCCAAATTACTTCATCACACTGTGCCTGAGAATGTCCCAAATCCTCGTGCACATAAAGTAGAAGTGTATGAGAGGCATAACCCCTTGGTGCGAGACTGGTCTCTGCGACCTCGTCAAGTACTGCCTCCAAGACCTCCTAGACCTAAGCGGGAGGCAACTCCCAAAAATAACGATGGGCAGCCTCTGTGGGCACCCACCTATGCTTACAGGCCTAGGCTAGACACTCCTCAAGAAGCCTATGAAGAGTATGAATAAGAAGAAGAGTAGGATGAAACACCCTATCAAGGCAGAAGGGGTGCTACCCAACTACCCCTCCAAAGGCCTCAAATTCCTCGCAACTCACAGCAGGAGCAAACAAAGGAGGAGGAGATCAAATCCTATGATTCATATAAAGTGTTGCTAGAGCGCTTAGAGTCTATGGAGCTCAAGAATTTTGGGCCCCAAAAGCCTACTTTACGCCAACTCTGTAGTCATCCTATGCATCTATCGGTGTCGGCACATCCATACCCTAAACACTTTAAGTTGCCCTAGTTGGCACTCTTTAGAGGGGAGGAAGATGCCCAAGAGCATGTGACTCGATTCCTGAGCCAATGCTTTGGCATTTAGGACAACGATGCTTTGTTATTAAGAAAATTTATAACCACATTCGCAGGCTCTGCCTTGGATTGGTTTACTCAATTACCAAAGCATAGCATCTGTAACTTGGATCAGCTAGTGGACACGTTCCTAGAACGCTTTGCCTTCAACACCAAGAAAAATGCATCACTAAGTAATCTAGCTAGCCTCAGGAAGTATGAGGAAGAATCTATGGTAGCATATGGGAACCGATGGAGGACGTTGCTTTCAAAGCTACCCTACCTCCCTCCTATGTTTGACTTGACTCAAATGTTCTCCAAGAGTTGTTTGAGATCGATCTCCTTGCTATACCGCAATATGCCACTTTAGAGGAAGCTCTAGTGCAAGCTAGAATCATCGAGGAGATCAAGATACAGGATGGCGAAATTGCCAAGCCTAAGAAAAAAAAATGGAACAAGAACACCAAAACAGGGACTATGCAACAAAAACCCGCTGTGGTCAATCAGGTTGCTATACATGTCCCTAATCCTGCACAAGCAACACAGCCTCCAAAGGTTAACTATCAGGCAGTGCCTACCAAAAACTATGATAGAGAAAACCAAAGGTAGGAACAAAGTCAGCAATGTCGCCCTAGGCAACAATTTACGCCTTACACAGAGTCCAAGGACTCCTTGTTTGATCGCTTGTCAGCGGTGAACTTGATCAATCTGCAAAAAATTCAAACCATAGATCCTAATGTGCCAAAGCCTAAGGGGTACAAGGAGGACTTGTACTGTAGGTTACATAGACGAAAGGGACATGACCTTAATGCTTGTTGGAAGTTCAAAGGTTTGGTGCAAGACCTCATTGACAACAATACATTGGTAGTGGATAATCCCATAGCACCCAACAACCAACAAATGGGAGTTTTTAGAGACCCCTTGCTTGCACATGATGCATAAGCAAAAACCCTTCATGTAAATGAGGTACAATAGAATTACCCCATGGAGGGGTATGTAGGGATGATAAGCATAGTGACTAGAAACAAGAGATATCCTGGAACTGCCTCCGCGACAGTCACAAGAGAAGGCATCCATAGAAAATGTCGCGATTTTGTGACATGTCGTAAAATCACGACCAAAATAGGAGAGAGAGGGCATCCAAAGAAAAATGTCATGAAATCGTGATCGAAAGAAGACAATAAATGCCAGAGAAGAAAATGTTGCGATTTCACGACATGTCGTGAAATCGAGACCAAAGGAGCATAAATAATTCAAGGGAATTGTCATGATATAGTGACATGTCACGTTTTTGGGACCCGAAGAAGAAAGGAAAGGAAAGAAAGAAAAATGTCATGATATCGCGACATGTCACAATTTCACGACCCGAAGAAGACAAGAGAAGGTCAGGAAGGAAGATGTCGCGATATCGCGACATGTCGCATTTTCGTGACCTAAAGCAGAGAGCAAAAGCGAAAGGCAAAGCTGTCGTGATATCGTGACATCTCACGATTTCATGACCCGAAAGAGAGAGAAAGCAGAGAGCAAAGATGTCACGATTTCACGACATGTCACAATTTCGTGACCCAAAGAGGCAAGAAGGAAGCAGAAAGGAAGAATGTCACGATGTCGCGACATGTCGCTATTTCGTGACCCAAAGAGGCGAGAAGGAAGTAGAAAGGAAGAATGTTGCGATATCGTGACATGTCACGATTTCACGACCCAAGAGGCGAGGAGGAGGCAGAAAGGAAAGATGTCACGATATCATGACATGTCATGATATCATGACCGAAAAGGAGAAAGAAGAGCCAAAAAGGAAAGATTCCGTGATATCGCGACATGTTGCGATATCATGACCCAAAGAAGAGAAATACAGCAAGGAAGAAAAATGTCACGATATCTCGACATGTCGTGATATCGCAACCTGAAGAAGAGAAATGCAGTGAGAAAGAAAAATGTCGTGATACTGTGACATGTCGTGATATCACGACATACTACTGGTTCATGATTCAAAAAGGCACGCGTTCCCAGACGGTGTTTCTCGAGGCAGTCAAAGGCCTCATCAATGCATGGTTTCTTGCCTGGTAAGATTGTTGAGCATGGTGGCGACTCAAATGTTGTGTCTAGAGGTTAGAGACATTCAGACAGCTCATCAATGCATGTTTCCATAGCTGACCCGATGGCAGTTGCTAGTTAGGGTAAAATATGTGAAGGTTCAATCACGAAGGCGGGGAAGAGCTAACTTTTTAGATTCAGAGGATGTATTATTCTAGGTGGGTCATTAATGGCCTAGAGGGTTAGGACCTCGAAAGAAACCCAAATATTTTAAAAGGGGAAGCAAAGGCATGCACAAGGGGTCAAAAAACAACCGAGAAAGAGTTGCAGAGCTGAAGGCAATAGGGCCACTCTAGACCTGTTTGGGCTAGTTTTCTTCTAGGAGGGGAAGAGGAAGTGCTGCTCAGATCAAGAAACTACGCCTACGGGCTAGTATTGTAATATTTTTCCAAGTTTAATGAATGAGTTTTTGAGAAACTTGGTCTGAGCGATTTTGTGTCTCCCATCAGTGGTATTAGAGTGGGAGTTCCTGAGTGTGTAAACAGATCGTCGAAAGTGAGGCAGTTTGCACCAGGATCTGTGGAAGAGCGGGAGTTCTTGAGTGTGTAAACAGATCACCGAAAGTGAGGCAGTTTGCAACAAGATCTATGGAAGAGCTTTTAAGAGAAATAAGCAGAATGCCTCCACGAAGAAACCATGGTGGTGGAAGAAATATGATGCCAGAGGAAGATTTCAGAGCTTTGCAAAGGCAAGTTCAGGATCTGCAAGAGGAGCTGTGTAGAGGGTTTGAGCCAAGGAGAGAAGAAGGTAGTGAAGATGAAGTTGATGAAGAAGAGGACCAATTTGAGGAAGAAGAAGAGGTTGTAGATCTTGCACAAGATAGGTTATACAGAGCCATATCCCAGATTGGAAAGAAACCAAATATGGAGGTTTCTGTGTATTCTAGAAATCTTGATCCAGAGGAGTTGATTGACTGGATCAATGACCTGGAAGAATAGTTTGAATATGAGGAGTTCGAAGATCCTGATCGGGTCAGATTTTCTAAGACCAAGCTAAAGGGTCATGTCAGCATCTGGTGGAAGGGAGTACAACTAGAAAGAAATAGAAGAGGAAAGGAAAGAATAACCAGATGGGATAGGATGGTAGATAAGTTGAAGAGACAATTTATTCCTATAGATTATGAATTGGATCTGCTAAGGAAAATGTAGAGTTTGAGACAGTCAAGCAAAACTATCAAAGAATACATAGAGGAGTTCTATAAGATCTCCATCCGAACTGGCCATTCAAAGGCTAACAAGGAGAAGGTGGCCCATTACATCAATAGGTTGAGAACCAGTATTCAAGAAGATTTGATTCTAGTTAGGGTGAGCACCATTGAGGATGCTTACCAGTTTGCCCTCAAAGTCGAAGAGAAGCTAAATAGATGGTTTGAGGGTAAGCAAATAGGAAGAGGTCGTGGTAGAAGAACTGGTGGAAGGATCAGTGGAGAAAGAATATATGGAGGACGAGATGAGAAGAAAGAAGAAGCTAATAGCAGTCAGGATCAGAAGGGAGATAATGATTATAGATCCCGTGGTCAGAACAACTACCAAAGAAGAAGAGGTGGATCTGGACGTGGGTATGGAAGAGGAGGATTTTGTGGAACCTATTTCCACTGTGGTGAAGAAGGAAATTGAGCATACGAGTGTCCACAACATTGATAAAGGACAAATAAGTGACTTGAGGGTCTTGTCAGAGCTGTTGTAGCATATGAAGGTGCTGAATCAGAACATTCTGAGGAGGCAGAGAGAGGAGAAGTTATGGTCACAAGGAGGACATTGTTGAATGAGGAGAAAGGATTAGACCAGAGGAGGATCCTGTCCCGTACAAGGTGCAGAAGTTTGGGTAAGGTCTGTAATGTTATTATAGATAATGGTAGTACTGATAACTTGGTCTCTAAAAAAATGGTTACTAAGTTACAACTAGAGAGGAGGAGACACCCACATCCATACCGAATTGCATGGTTGCAGAAGGACCATAGGACATTGGTCAATGAACAGTCCTTAGTCAAATTTAATATTGGGAATTACTGTGATGAGGTCTTATGTGACATCTTGCCTATGGATGCTTGCCATTTGTTGTTGGGAAGGCCATGGCAGTTTGATCGGTGTGCAATGCATGATGGTCACGCCAACACATACTCAGTGACGAAGAATGGAGTGCGCCATAAGCTGAAGCCCTTGAAGGAGGTGGGCGAAAGGGTATGTAGCAGTGCTAGAATCTATTTGCTGAAGGGGATGGATGAAAGGAGGTTGCTAACAACAATGAGAGTGGAAGTTGTGGAGTTTGAAGAACTTAAGGGTTTGTACCCTGCAGACCCAGATTTTGTTGAAGCTTGGAGAGCTTGTACAGCCCCAGTTAAAAAGAAGGTGACAGAATAGTACAGAAGTGAAGGTCACTTCTCAATCCACCTCGGTTGTCTGATGTAGGAGCATCCAAGGGAAAGCAAAATACCGCAAGGAGAAAAAGTGTCACGATATCGCGACATGTCGACAAAGAAGAAAAATGTCACGATATCACGACATGTCGCATTTTCATGACCAAAAGCCGAGAGAAGGCTCAAGAGAGAAAAGTGTTGCAATATCGCGACATGTCGCGTTATCGCGACCAAAGGACGAGAAAAGGTGCAAGAGAGGAAAAATGTCGCGATATCGCGACATGTCGCGTTATCGTGACCAAAGGACAAGAAAAGGTGCAAGAGAGAAAAATGTCATGATATCGTGACATGTCGTGTTCTTGCGGCTCAGGAAGGAGAGAGAAGGTGTGGAACAAAAATGTCACGATATCGTGACAGAAAAAGTGTTGCGATATCACGACATGTCACGTTCTCACGACTTAGGAAGGAGAGAGAAGGCACGGAGCAAAAATGTACCGCGACATGTCGGCAAAGAAGAAAAATGTTGTGATGTTGCGACATGTCACATTTTTATGACCAAAAGCAATGAGAAGGAAGCAGAAAGGAAGAATGTCGCGATATCGTGACATGTCATGATTTTGTGACCCAAAGAGGCAAGAAGGAAGCAGAAAGGAAGAATGTCGCGATATCGTGACATGTCACGATTTCACAACCCGAGAGGCAAGGATGAGGCAGAAAGGAAAGATGTCACGATATCACAACATGTCGTGATATTACGACCAAAAATGAGAAAGAAGAGCTGAAAAGGAAATATGTCACGATATCATGACCCAAAGAAGAGAAAGGCAACGAGGAAGAAAAATTTTGCGATATTGCGATATCGCGACCCGAAGAAGAGAAAGGTAGTGAGGAAGAAAAATGTCATGATATCGTGACATACTGCTGGTTCACGAGTTGAAAAGGCACGCGTTCCTAGACGATGTTTCCCAAGGTGATCAAAGGCCTCATAAATGCATGATTTCTTTCTCGGTAAGCTTGCTGAGCATGGCGGTGACTCGAATGCTGTGTCCAGAGGTCAGAGACGTTCAAACGACTCATCAATGCATGTTTCCATGGCTGACCCGATTGCAGTTGCTAGTTAGGGTAAAATATGTGAAGGTTTAGTCATGAAGGCCGAGGGAAGAGCCAACTTTTTAGATTTAGAGGATGTATTCTTCTAGGTGGGTCATTAATGGCCTAGAGGGTCGGGACCTCAAAAGAAACCCAAATATTTTAAAAGGGGAAGCAAAGGCATGCACAAGGGGTCAAAAAATGGTCGAGACAGAGTTGCAGAGCTGAAGGCAAGAGGGCCGCTCTGGACCTATTTGGGATATTTTTCTTCCAGGAGGGGAAGAGGAAGTGCTGCTCAGATCAAGAAACTACGCCTGCGGGCTAGTATTGTAATCTTTTTCCAAGTTTAATGAATGAGTTTTTGAGAAATTTGGTCTGAGCGATTTTGTGTCCCCCATCACTAACCCAGACTTTGCATTGAGATATCTTGGCCAATGCAATTGGCATGGATATGGGTTGGGCAGGTATGAGCAAGGAGTGTGTGTTTTGTGCCAACCAAGATATCAAATGTCGTATGACAAGTCAGGAGTAGGGTTTAATCACCCCTTGCCCCTGGACATCTTGGTAGAAAACATGCAAGGCCTAGGGATAGGCAACAAGGATGGGTTGGCATTAGATCCATATGCCAATCCTAACACAACCTATACATTGGGGGATTATCTCCCATTACAAACAAACAACCTTGTTGACCTTAACAACCCTTTCCCTTCGGTCGAAAAGGGAGACAATTCAAGGACTCACCTACAAGAGGGATATGGACAAGACCAAGAAGGGTCTTCGGATGATGAGTTGGAGCATGAGGTAGCACCTTGGGATCCTTTCGAGTCGGATAGCAATCATTCACAAGTACATCCCATGGATGATTATCAAGAGAGCTTCCTGACCATGTTCCCTTTGGATGTTCCAATGGAGCATATGCCAGCTCAAGAGAATCAGGCCCCCGCCACCAATCATATGTGACAACAACAATATCCCTTGGACATAGATGACATGTTTGAACAATTACACATAGGGCCAAGGCATAGGTGGCACCTAAACCAGGCATAGTTATAGCAATTACTACACCCGCCACTCTAGGTATACAGAGAACATCTTCCACCTGGAGACCCTACAGCATCATCAGTGCCTAGGGTAGATCCTGTCCTCTTATACGCACATAGGGCTGATCCATTTGTACCAGTGCCCACAGAGCCAGATCCAGAGCACCAAGAACATCCGAAATGTTAGAGTCATCACACCTATGGTAATGGAGACCACAATCATTTCATCAACATGATCTCCATTGACTTAACCACCCCCATTCATGATCCAGTCGACCCAACACGGTCATTGCATCTAGACATAGAGGCTATCGATTGGGATCATGCTGACACACCACCATCCCCATCAGAGTACTGGCCTTGCGGTGGGATGTTTCATTTCACTCCAGGATAGACTCAGGATGTCTTCCATGCTGAAGAGGAACCTGACATTCCCAACGATGATCTTAATTCAGCAAACGATATCCACCTGATCCCAACTCCACACCAGTTGGAGGATGGATCCCACATGTCGATCGAGGAGACGACTGACATAGACATCGGCTCAGATCCAATGAATCCATGGATTCTCAAGCTGGGGGTAAGTCTCTCCCCCGAAGAGCAAGCCGATTACATTGCCCTTCTCAAGGAGAAGAAGGAGGTTTTTGCATGGTCATACAAAGACATGCCGGGACTAGACCCATAGCTAGTCACGCATAATTTAACGCTTGATCCGACAATCAAGCCAGTAAAGCAAAAACTACGCAAGATGCACCCAACAATGGCCTTAATGGTCAAAGACAAATTGCAAAAGTTGTTGGATGCATAGTTTGTCATCTACATGGATTACCCACCATGGTTGTCTAACATGGTGCCCATCAAGAAGCCCGACGGGAGGATTCGCATATGCACCAATTTTTGAGATCTAAACAAAGTGAGTCCTAAGGATGATTTCCCCTTGCCTAGCATCGACGCATTGGTAGACGCTACAACGGGCCATGAAATGCTTTCCCTCATGGATGGTTTCTCAGGATACAATCAGATTCGTATCAATCCTGAGGACCAACTAAAAATGGCATTCACAACGCCTTGGGGGACATTTTGTTATAAGGTCATGCCTTTTGGCCTTAAAAATGTTGGCGCCACCTACCAACGTGCCATGACATACATCTTCCATGATTACATGCACAAAACTTTGGAAGATTACATGGATGATTTGTTGGCCAAATCTCTTTTGCGCCCAAATCATCTCGATGACTTACGCAAGATCCTCGATCGCCTCATTGAGCATAAGGTCAGACTAAACCCCAAGAAGTGTGTATTTGGCATCACATCTGGAAAGCTTTTGGGTTTCATAGTCTCCAAGCGAGGAATCGAGGTGGATCCAAACAAAGTCAAGGCAATCCTTGAAATGCTTCCCCCAACTACCATCAAGCAGCTCAAAAGTCTGTAGGGAAAGGTTGCATCGATCAAACGCTTCATAGCGCAGTTATCTGACAAGTGCCGACCCATGAATAAATTATTGCACAAGGGGGTAGCATTCCACTGGGATGACGAGTGCCAGTTAGCCTTTGATGATATTAAATAGTACTTGGCTTTGCCACCAGTATTGGCACCACCTAGACCAGGAGTGTCATTCTACTTATACATCTCAGCTACTGAGGTGGCACTGGGTGCCATGCTGTCCCAGCACAATGAATTGCACAAAGAACAGGCTACTTACTATCTTAGCCGCACCCTAGTCAGTTATGAACTTAACTATGCATACGTCGAGAAGCTTTGCTTGGTAGTGGTGTTTGCTACCAAGAAGCTACGCCATTACATGTTGAGCAACAAGACGTATGTTGTGTCTAAGGAGAATCCATTGCGATACATGATGAGTCATACTTATCATAGTAGCCACACGGAGAAATGGATCATGTTGTTGATGGAGTTTGACATAGAATTCATTGGACAGAAATCCATAAAAGGTCAAGTCATCACCGATCAACTGGCAGAGGCTCCTCTTGAAGATGATCAGCCTCTAACCATAGAACTACCAGATGATGGGGTCTTCCATGTTTTAGAATCGCCAGATTTTGATGAGCCTGAGTCACAGGCTGACATAACCCTATTCTTCGATGGTTCTAAATGTGAGCAAGGAGGTGGTGCGGGAATTGTATTCTTCACTCCACAAGGGGCTCCAATGCCTCTATCATTTAAATTAGACTTCCCGTGCACCAACAACAATGCAGAATATGAAGCCTTGCTCATAGGTCTTCAAATAGTAGTCACCATGAACATTAAACGTTTAAACATCTTTGGTGATTCGTTGTTAATTGTCAATCAAGTAAAGGGGATATTCCAATGTAAATGTCCAGTTCTACAGGCCTACAAAGCCCTTGTGGACAAATTCTTGGCACAACTTGAATGGTATGACATCGAGGCACTCCCTCGATCATCGAATCATTTTGCGGATACTATGGCCTCCTTGGGGTCACTAATCCCGCAAGACCCTTCTGGTGAAATGACAACCATTCAGGTCAAAACATTATCGCAATCCGTGATGGAGCGTGCAAGCTCTGACCTAACGCCAGGAATCCACCTGATCCAGATTGAACCATCTCAGGATAGGTTCTCTCGAATTCATGATTGTTTGACTCAAGCCAACTGGGGGTCCTTGTTCTCCCTGACCCCTCTTAATAGCAACACAACGCTATTTTTACAAGTTCTTTCCCGCAAGAGGGATTGGCCATTCATACCATCGAGGTTTCTGATCAGCAAGATTGGTACACACCCATAAGGGATTACCTCAAGCTAGGTACTCTCCCACTTGGATTGACACAAGCCACGAAAAGATCATTCAAACAGAAAGTGGCAAAACATGTCTTGCTAGGAGACATTTTGTATCGTCGGAGCTATGAAGGAATCCTCCTCCGTTGCTTGGACCAGCAAGAGTCTTCTTGGGCGATCACCCAAGCCCATGATGGTACATGCGGTGGCCACTTCAGCGGTATAGCCATCGTAAAGCGCATTCTCTGCATGGGTTATTATTGGCCATATTTAGAGCGAGATTGTTGCGCATATGTGAAGAAGTGCGTGAAGTGTCAACATCATGCCAATTTGACACACGTACCTTCTTAGGCCTTGCAACCGATCCAATCGGCTTGGCCTTTTTCATAGTGGGGCTTTGATCTAATCGAAAAGATCTCCCCTGCGTCGTCGGGTCATCACACATTTATCATAATGGCCACAGAGTATTTTACCAAGTGGGTGGAAGCAATTTCGTTAACCTCTACGACTGGACCTCGCATTGCGGAGTTTATTTTGCATAACATCATATGTCATTTTGGTATTCCATCCAAGATCCTCTCGGATAATGGGATGCCCTTCAAGAATAAATATGTGCGTGCTTTGACCACAAAGTACAAAATTCAGCACAATTTTTCAACACCCTATTATCCGCAGGCAAATGGGCAAGCAGAGGCGTCCAACAAAATGCTAGTCGCCATCCTCAAAAAGACCATCGCAGATAATCATAAGGATTGGCACATTCAGATCCCGCTTGCCCTATGGGCTTATCGCACTAGCATTCGGACGCCCACTGGGGCAACTCCATTTTCGCTGGTGTATGGCTCCGAGGCTGTCATGCCTCTTGAGTTGGAAATCCCTTCCTTGCGCATTTCAATGCAAGAGTTCATCGATGATGACACTACGCAGCAGGCCCGGTTAGACCAACTTACGTTGCTCGATGAACGACGTGTCAATGCTCTCGAGCATTTGCGTATCTATCAAGAGCGACTTAAGAGAGCATATAACATGAAGGTTCACCTACGGGATTTTTAGGTTGGAGATTTGGTCTTAAAAGAGAACCAACAAAATTCTAATTTGTCGTCCCATCTAAGGGACAAGTTCATGCGAAAAACTGGTTAGGTCCTTATGTGATTGATAGTAAAATAGGACCTGGAACATACCGGCTCACCTCTCTTGAAGGAATCAAGGAGCTAGAACCCTTGAACATCAGTCATTTGAGGCCATTCCACATTTAGAGAGCCATAGTCCAACCAAAAGCTCCAAGGATTCCCACAATCCGCTTGACTCATCCCAAAATCTCCCAAAGGGATTCCACAAACCCTTTGGTCAAACCCAAAAGCTCCAAGGATTCCCACAATCGCTTGGTCAACCCAAAATGCCCCAAAGGTATCTATAAACCCTTTGGTCAAACCAAAAGCTCCAAGGATTCCCACAATCGCTTGGTCAACCCAAAAAATGCCCCAAAGGTATCCATAAACCCTTTGGTCAAACCAAAAGCTCCAAGGGTTACCATAACCGCTTGGTCAAAATAAATATTCAAAAACAAACAAAAACAATAAAATCATCAAAAAAAAAAAAAAAATTGCATTTCAATTCCATGCATACTCATAAAACATCAAAATACAAAAATATAGGTTGCATTAGGCATCACATCCATACATTGCATATTTGCTGGTCATACATGTCCCAAGCACCATAGACTGTAATTACTTGGCAATTCCTTTATTTTCCACAATCCATTTTATAAACGCATACATCCCGAATCACACCATCGCCATTTTTAGCAAAGTCAGTTGTCTCCTAATGTATATAGGGTTTTCATCATTCAACTGTCTTTAAATTGCTAGCCAAAAATTGTACAAAGTTAAACGGATTTTCCAAGGGAAAAGTTTTACTTGGGTCAAGCCTCGTTACGTAACATCCCTACACAAGTTAAAACACATAAAATAATTCCTAAGTTGTGTGAACACAAGAGAAACCTACAAAGCAGTCTAGGGTACCATAGGTGAAAGATTAGCCTGTTCATCCCCCTATGCGAATGGTTCAAGAGTGCTGAGAATTGACAAAAGGACGAGTTCTTCCCCATCAATTCCCCTAAATAAATAGTGGTTTTCACCACTACCAAAAATTCCAATCACCATTGGTCCCTAAGGTTGTAAGGATTCGTACTACACGTCCCTGCCAAGGATGGGTAGTCATCCCCAAGGCCTAAAAGGATCAATGACCATTCAAAAACAACATTCCCACAAGCCATCATCACAATCACCTTTGGTCTCCAAAGTCGTAAGGATTCGTACTACACGTCCCTGCTAAGGATGGGTAGTCATCCCCAAGGCCTAAAATATCAATGCCCTTACTTCATAATCTCCATAATCCCCTTTGGTTCCCAAAGTCGTAAGGATTCGTACTACATGTCCCTGCCAAGGATGGGTAGTCATCCCCAAGGCCTAAAAGGATCAAGGTCATCCATACGCCAAAAACATACAAGTTTAACCTTACAAAGCTCAAAAGCCAAATCAAATAACAGTGGTTCTCACCACTATTCAAAATCCTTGCTCAAAAAGAAAAACAAAGAGAACAAAATAAATAGTGATTTTCATCACTTTGTATACGAGCAAGTATCCTAAACCATTGAGCCAATAAAAAGCCTGAACTTGAATCCCTAGAATTCTCAGCATTCGAAAACCATCTAGGTGATCCTCATTACGGGTTTGGTGGACAACCTACCTGGCAATGGCGGTATCCTACCCGCATGACGATATGTCTATCACATTAGCTTTGCGTGTGAGCAGACCAATGTTTGCATGTGGATGAGCTAGCTTATGGTACCTTTAGGTTGTCTCATGGATTAATCTTACTAAATACAACAACAAAGTTAGTGGAGCTAATTAGGTGATCCTCAGTACAGGTTTGGTTGATAGCCTATCTGGCACTGGCGGTATCCTGACAAATACCACATAAACGAACTCAATTGCACACACAAGGATGTGAAATAACTTGGTAAACCTCCAAGTCGGATTTATACCTTGTTCAAAAATCTTGCGAGATAAATGTACAGTCTTGGCTAGTTAGTTAAAATATCTGAATCTCAGAAAAGCTTAACTACATTTTTAAAACAACTGGTACATTTCATTACGTCCATCACCATCCGAAAATATGCAAAATACAAAAACAAAGTTTTCACATGCAAAGTCATTCCACAAAGCCATCCCATAAGTACAACAAGCCAGTCAATCTTGTACAGTCTATGGTGCCATCGACAAGTTATCAACAACTCATTTCATTCATTCCATATGCATACATCATATAATTAGACACATCGCATTCATAATACCACATGCATACATCATCATAAATAACTGTGCATAAACAGAAAAACACACCATGAAAAGTGTATAAACACCAAAAAAGAGTCATCTGTATATATATCATCAAAAATGCCCATAGGCTACAATGAACCAGTCCTCTGACCTCACAACAAAATCCCAAAGTTCAAAAACCCCCAAGCCTAGGGTGTCGGCCACCATGATCATGCAGGATCGGTGCGACGGGAACTACCCCCCATGGGGTGAGTCCTATGGGACCTCTCAGGGCGACTGCTGCTCGCCCTCGCATCATGCCCACTAGTGCCTCCCTCATCTAGCCACCTGTGATGAGATGATGTTGACTGCTCAGTATCATTGTCTCTCGTCCGACGTGAAGAGCCACCTCCAAGAGGCTCAGGTAACCGCCCACCGAGGCGGATAATCTCTCCCTCCATATCCATCCGATGCTGAAACCACTCTGCCTCCCATCGAAACCACTCTACCTCCCACCGATGGTAATAAGCTACTACATCATCATGCTATGCTAGCTATGTCCATAGGAGATCCCTCTCCCGTGCAGCATCGGTATCCCCCTCCTATCGGTGGGATATAGCCCATGCGTTCTCCCGCTCCGCTAGCTGAGTCCACAGGAGATCCCTCTCCTGCAAAGCCTCCCCCAGCTCCTCATCTCGCCTTCGAAGTAGCCCCACCAATCATGCATTCTCAGCATGCAACCCTGCCTCCATGTCCTCCACAACTGCTTGAGGCATGTGCATCTAGGACAACAGCCTGCTCTGGCTCCCACTACTTCGGGACATCCTGCATTTTTGGCTGGTCTAGAACCCCATAATCCACGCCCACATCCTCAACCTCCACCATCTCTGCATCATCCAGCGGAGCACCCCAACCCTCATCTGGTGCCTCTGCACCCTCATCCCTCTACCGCCTCTGCACCGCCTAGAGGCCCCTCACCTCGCCACCATCGCAAGGTCCACCACTGCTCATACTCAGCCATCACCCCAACGTCATCCACATCCGAGACGTCAATCATGACATCTGCATCCTCATCTAGTGGTGCAATGACTGGCCAAGCTAGAGTCCTCTCGTCCCCCGATGTCGATAGACCAAGGGCTCCCCAAGCAACCCCTGGCGTACCCCAAACTATCATGTCACCCGGCTATAAGGGAAGAACTCCTGCTCGGTCCCATGCCGCCCAATCAGCCACCGCCCCCTGTGAACCCATCGGAGCCACTCTCTAGCCTCAGGCCAGGCTGGACAGTCCCGGTAGGGATGCCAGAACACATCCCCTGGAGTAAGCCGAGCAAAGGCATCCGCATAGTGCCCTACGACACCTGCCCATCATCGACTCTGTCCTTGCTCCTCAGACCGTCGCCACAGAGCCGCATACCCGATATCCCTATCCACCATCTCGGCTCGAGTCATCCATGGTAACCCCACCGGCCTCTCCACCGCTATGTGCTGCCATGCCCAACACTACAACAAGTAGATGCAACTAATCCCCTTCCACCTCGACAGCGGACCTCGTACAACTCATCATAGAGCTATGCCAGCAAAGTCTGTCCCCACCTCATGATCATCGGTGCATCCGTCGGACACTCCACTAGCCTGAATACCACCTCCAGTAGGTTCCACGGGAACCTCGCCCCTGAAGAGTCGAGTAGTAGCATGTTGGAAATGAGGCCCATCAGTAATGTGTGCCTCACTCCCAACACTCCCTTCTCTAGCCACCATCGAACCAGAATGCCACCAATATGACAGTCGATCTCTGCCCTCTCCACTGGGCTATCCACACCCATCGCCTCTCCATGCCCAAAGCAGCGTGTCAGCACTGCTGTCCGCTGATCCCGTGGCATCGTCCTGATCGATAATCCATCTATCAAAATCCGTAGAATCCGGTAGACGTCCTCCAAGGTCACCGTCATCTCCCCTGTTGGGAGATGGAAGGTATTGGTCCATGGTTCCCATAAGTTGATCAAGGCCATCAGGTAGGCCCGATCCCCGACCACCGGCTCCAATCGAGTCACCTGCTTGAGCCCAAGGGCGTCAAGCCACTCCTAGTCCACCAAAGTCAGTGCCTCCCATGCTTCAGTGAACACCGTGGGCACACGGTACCGGCTCTTCACAACCTACAAAAGAAAACAACATAAAAACATTAAAAACAATGAAAAACTATACAGCAAGGCATAAAAATGTACAACCAAAAACATAACAAAGTTCAAAATCTAATTTGTCAAGTTCTAGGGTTTTAACTCTCAACTGATAAATTGAAAAACAAACAACAAAAATTCAAAATTAATTTGTCAGTTCTAGGGTTTTACCTCTCAATTGATAAATTAAACAAAAACATAACAAAACAATTCAACAAAATCATTTGTCAGTTCTAGGGTTTTTTACTCTCAACTGATAAATTACACAAAAAACATAACAAAATTCAAAAATTTAATTTGACAGTTCTAGGGTTTCTTTTACTCTAACTGATAAATTAAAAAACCAAAAAAATTAAAACAACATAATTGTTTGACAGTCCTAGGGTTTTTCACTCTAAAAAAAATTGACTGATCACTTACAAACACAAAAACACAAACCACAACAACTAACTAGGGTTGAGCTACATTTTTACGCTCAGTTTTACCCTATGTTTCTAACCTAAGTTTTGATCTTTGTTAAATTCGGGTTAAGCGACGTTTTAAGTTATGTTTTCAACTAAGTTTTTTTAAGCTCAGTTTTAAACTAAACTTCTGATATTTTTTTAACTAGGGTTCAACTAAGTTTTAAACTAAGTGTTAATTTTGATAAACTAGGGTTTCATTTTTAAATTTGAAAAACAAACAAACAAACAAAAACAACATAACTTGCGGTTTTCCAAACTGTAACAAACAACCAATAAAGAGGAAGGGCACTCACTGGTCTCGCTTCGGCTCCATCGCTCGATCCGGTTCATGCAATCATGGTGGCAGGAAAATTTTGGCAGCGCTTCGCTTCGCAGAATTGACCTCCTCCTCCTCAGAGCTCCAAATCGCCAGGAAAAACAAATGCAAATGAGCCCAAAACCCAGTTTTGGCCTTTAAATAGGCTTTTGAGCCTGTACTCGTTCCCCCTAGGATGAGCACTCTGGTTAGCGCTCGTCCCACCCTGGGACGAATACTCAACAGGAATTCGTCCCACCCAGGGACGAATACAAAGCAAAAATTCCAAAAATAGCAAAAACTGCACAAAAATGCACCAAAACAAGCAATAAAACTGTCCAATGAGAGTGCTTTTGCACTTGACATTCCGGGCATGCAAAACAGATGTCGGGGTCACAAATCCTCACTATCCTACTCCCTAAGAAGGCTACCATAGCCGGACCGCTCCATGGGATGACGGATTTTCGAGAATTTCATCCCCAAACGACGTCACAAAATGGGTCAAAACCCAACCAAAAATAGCAATAACATTGCCGAACGAAGGCGCTTTTGCGCCTGATATTCTTGGCATCCAAAATAGATGTTGGGGTCACAAATTTTCACTATCCTACTCCCTAAGAAGGCTACTATAGCTGGACCGCTCCACGGGAGAATGGATTTTTGTCAATTTTAGCTCCAAATGGCGTCACAAAAAGGGTTTAAACCCACCAAAAATAGGTCAGAATGTTCGGAAACTGCTTGAGCATTCAAAGGTAAACAACTGAAGGCACCCTTACCTAAGTCATCTTGGGTCAAGCGACTCATCGCTTTTCTCATGTCGGTCATTCCCTCATCGATTCGTCGCTTGAGGGGGTAGTCACACTTAGTCACCAATCAACAAAAACACACCCAATCAAGGAAATGACACGCATTCAAAGGATCATTGACAAAGACAATCACGCCCCTGCTTGGGGCAGCAAACAAGCAATAATCACAAGCTGATCAAACACTTGGCATTCGTGAATCATGAACTCAAGGTTCCCATAGACAAAAGGTTGCGCCCTTTGCCTATTCATGATTGATCAATGTCCAAGTTCAAGTAACACCTCACTGAACAAGGTTAACACTTGAATTAAGTTCCTTAGCTCGTCGAAGCAAGGATTCAAGAATGCGTGCCCTTTCCATACTTGGGGCATCAAGAGTTGGTTAGGTTACTGAGAAACCCTAATCATTAGTGCTTTGGTTATCTATTTTTGCTCGATGCTGCGCCTTGCACAATGCTTCCCAAAAAGGGGCATCTATAGACACCAAAATAGCACCAATCCGATTATGTGACAACAAGCGCTGATCGCATTGACACACACAACCCCCAGGGCAGCCCCCAGAGGTTAAACAGTGGTCCTAACCACTCCCAAAAGTAGTTTGGAGGTCAGAGGTCAATTTGGCACCTTTTTGGCACCTTGCTCTCTGCTCGTCCCACCCAGGGACGAATACAAACTGGCATTCATCCCACCTAGGGACGAATATCAGCATTCGCCCCAGGGTGAGGCGAATAGCAACTTTGACTGGCAAAAAGTCAAACCTCGACAAGTCCGCCAGTTAACTGAAGCTTCAGGCCATGCAATTGCGAGGAATGGCTCCAAATCAAGGAGAAAGACTTCAGTCATGCATGTCTTAGATTTTTGGAGGCCTCATGCAAGGAGACTCTAAATCAGGGAATAATATTTTTCTCAAAATAGGACATGCAACTCAAGTGGCACCCTCGCATGCACAATTCAAACAGAGAGACCCTAGGTCTATAAATTGGTGAGTTTTCTCACCCAAAAGAGATACAGAGAAGGAGCATTTGAGCAATGAAGTGCTGCCAATTTACATACCTACTTGCGATTTGTGCCTTTCACATCCTTAATCTCTCATTCGAAAGGGAGGTTATTGGGTGACTATTGGAAGCACGAATCAAGACCCAAAACCTAATTTTTGGCCACAATATCCCACAAAATTTGTTGACAACACCCCATAACAGGTTTTGGACCCATCCCAAGTGGATTGGTGCCGAAACAAAGTCCCAAACGGTGGGCGTCCTGCCCCCGGGCGCTCCCCAAGCTGTCGCAGTCCTAAACGCCCCACCTCGGGATGAATAGAAATATGTGATAGATTTCTCTGATTTTTCTTTTGCATCTTATTCTAGGTTATTTAAATAGGCTGTAGTTTAAATTTCACTTCATTCTGAGCATTTTTGACCAGGTTTTTATCATTTCTCGCCTTTACTAATCTGCAGATGCCATCATCAAAATCTGGGTGCTAGAGGCAAAATTGGAGAAATCTGACCATCTGGGTCTTCCCAAAACACCCCCAATTAGCTAACCCCAACTTTGCAGGTCATTTGGAGCTTCCTAGGTAGGACATTGAAGAGGGTGCTTTCTGACAAATTGTTGTAGGTTAATTCGTCCCACCCCGGAGCGAATACAAATCTGTGAGGAATTTCTTGACTGTTCTTTTTGCAGTGGTCTCTTGGTAACATATTCATGCTTCTGTCAAATTTTTAGGTCGTTCTGATGTTATTCGGTCATCGTTTTAATATTTTCATGCATACACTAATAGTAGGCCTTGGGAAACACATGTTTTATTCTATCTGCAGGTGCTACTAATATTTTCTGTTTCCTTGAATGTAGGTCTTCGACATCAGAGGAGTAGGAAGGAATCAAAAATCATACACACAAGCGGCGGTGACGTTTTGGTCCGCCCATCTTACATGTGGGCACGCGGAAGAAGGATTTGCTATCCATGGATGTGATAAAGAAACATATTTGACGCTCCTATCCCCTAAAAAGGAAGGAGACGTATTGTAACACGACTTTAAAAGCATATCAATAAAGAGGGCAGCATATTCCATATTGCTTTTATCTTGTGTCGATTCGTCTATGTTCTTTCTTTTCATGCATTTTGCAATACATAGGCTTTTAGCGTTAAGTTTGGTTTTAAAAGCATCGTACTTGGCATATTCCTTTTTGTTTCCGTATCCTCGTGCTTTCAGATACGTAGGAGTTCATATCAAGACTTTCATTGTGATTGGCCAAAGAGAATTAATGTGTTTTAAATATATTAGTAAAGTGCTATATTAAAATATAGCTAAGTCTAAAGAAACTGATGACTGTTCCTTTTTTTTTAAATTATAGCTCTTGTAGATAGTCTTATATAATTTATATAATTAAAGTAAATAATACCAACAAAGATAGGAAATTATTTGTTTTTATTATTCTACGATAGATAAGAATAAGCTACATAATAATGATAATTTAATTAATGTGTAAATGAATTAATTTAGCATTTGGAATTTAATCTATTGAAGATTAATGGAAGGCAACCATTGAATTAAAAAAAAAGACTTACTTTAGGAAAGGATGAGTTATTCTAAAAATAATGAATAATCACTTTTAGATTATATGAATAGTTCTTTTATTGGAATATAAACTTTGATAGAGATATTTCTTAGAGAAATGGTTGTTGAGTTTTTCGAACAAGTTTTCAAGTATGAATGTTTTAAAAATAGATAAATGAAATAACCATTTGGGTTCATGCCTTTTTAAATAAATATAGAAAGAATAGTGGAATCCTTTGAAAATTATTTATATTTACCTTTTTGTTGAACTAGAATGAAATTCGTGAATTACATTACTAAGATACTCGTGGTATAATAAACCTTAGATGGGTAAGAGATGTAACTATCCTTTATAATATGAAGTTAAAGTTCTTATGAAAGTTTAGTGAAGAATTTGTAGAATTTGTAAAGAGGACTAACCCACTACTAGAATTTGAATAGCTAAGTGGTTTTGTTGAATGAAAATATGATTCATTGGAATTGTGAATATTTATATATGTTGAAAATATTATTTATTTTTATGGAATAAGTAATTTGTTGTTCCATGTAAATGAATGAGGGATTGGGCATGGGATTCAATAAATGGAAAGGAACTTATGGGGGTTACAAAAATAACTCTCTGGTAATAAAGTTACTCAAAAGAGAATTTTTAAATAACAGTGGTTTGATAAATGGATTAGAATTAACAAGAGGAAATTATGGGGTTCCCTCATTTGTAAGAAAAAAGAAAACTACATAATTTCTGAAATGAAAAGACAATAATTAAGAAGAATATTATGCAACATGTTGAAATGATAGTGAAAAGGGATATTGGATTTCTTGTTGTAGATTGGCTAATAGACTAGCAATAAAAAATAAAGATGAACATTTTTAAGACTGGATTTTCTCCCACAAAGGGTTCTCAGGATACATGATGTGTCTAATGGTTTATCTTTTGTGGTACTTATTATGAATTTGTTAATTACATTTATTGCTTTAACTCTATAAGTTATGAATTAAAAGGAAATATGCAATTATATTACTTTTATGAAGAGTACATAGTAAAGCAAAGCGTATTCTTTAGTATCTTTTTACTTCCTATAATAGAATATCGAATATGCAATGATGACACTTATATATGAATGGTATAAAAAAATTAAAGTTATTTTGCCTATGGGCTTGGAAAATTTTTCTACAAGATCTAGCCAACAGAATATCAATCTAAATTATATCCCTAAGGTTAGGACTGGAACTAAAGGAGATGTGATTTGACAATCCCTTAGGGTTACAATGGATATTTTAGTATTAGACTACTAAAGTATCCTCCGAGAGATAGCAAGCTTAGAATTCCATTGTAACTAAATCCTTGAGATGGATTCTCCAAAAGAACAAGAGATACCCATGTGAGACAGAGATATCACACAAATGATAGTCATAGGAACCTAAAATATTGTGGGTGAATTTCTATGGGGGATGTCATTTGATGTGGTAGTAATTGGAAACCCTGATTTATTGATGGGCAACCAAAAGAGTGTTGAGAAGCAACACACCCCCACTAAAAAAATGAAATTCCATCCCTTTGAAAATATTTAATTTTCATTTTTTTCACAGGGACCCTCTTGAGTTTTCGGGTTTTAATTCCAAATTTTGCTTGCACCCTTTTTTTAAGCTTCGCCTACATCAAAGTGTCCAAGTATACTTGCATATGGCATTGATTTCAATAGCAGTTTCTATTTTTGGCCAGCAAACTTCTAAATGCATTTTCCCTTCAACCGTGATGAATTTTTAAGCTCCGTTTGCAAATTTGGATACCCTTTGGGCCTTTTTAGATGCTTGTAAAGTTTCATCAAATTCTGGGCACTTTGAGTTTTTCATCATTTTTTCTACACCATGTGAAGCTGATCATTCTTGAGCAATTTAAAATTCATTTTTCAAATGTTAAATTTATTTATGAGTAAGGAAGATCCTTCACCAATATGTAAAAATGCCAAATACAGGTGGACAAAGTCGCTGGAGTCAACCCACAATTTTTGGAGAGTTTGCAAAGTAGAAGAAAAGCTTGAAGGAAATGTCGCGATATCGCGACATGTTCCATTTTCGGACCTGTCTCATTTTCGCGAGAGGAAAAGCTCAGAAGAAAAGCTTGAGGGAAATGTCGCGATATCGCGACATGTTCCATTTTCGGACTTGTCGGACTTTCGCTCAAAATTAATTGTATCCTAAAATCTTTTAAAGTCCGATGTCGCGACATCGCGACATGTTCCATTTTCGGACATGTCTCATTTTCGCGAGAGGAAAAGCTTAGAAGAAAAGCTTGAGGGAAATGTCGTGATATCGTGACATGTTCCATTTTTGGACTTGTCAGACTTTCGCTCAAAATTAATTGTATCCTAAAATATTTTAAAGTCCGATGTCGCGACATCGCGACATGTTCCATTTTCGGACCATGTCTCATTTTCCAGAGAAAGCTCGAAGAAAAGCTAATGAAGGAAATGTCACGATATCGTGACATGTTCCATTTTCACTGCAATATTAAAATTAAGGAATATCGCGATATCGCACATTTCCATTTTAAAGAATTGACATGTTCCATTTAGATCGAGACATGTTCGCGATTTTCGGACATGTTCCATTTTTCAAAAGCTTGGAAGAGACTAAGTTGAAGGAAATTCTGATTCGACATGTTCCATTTTAAAAAAGAAGGAAATGTCGCGATTTCGTGACATGTTCCATTTTGGGCACAATAAAAGAAGTAAGGAAATGTCACGATTTCGTGACATGTTCCATTTTCATGAGGGCAAAAGCTTGGAAGAGACTAAGTGAAGGAAATGTCACGATATCGCGACATGTTCCATTTTCATGAGAGCAAAAGCTTGAAAGAGACTAAGTGAAGGAAATGTCACGATTTCGCGACATGTTCCATTTTCGCGAGGCAAAGCTAAAAAAGTGAAGGAAATGTCACTTTCCACATGTTCCATTTTAGAAAAAAAGAGAAATGTCCATTTCTGACATGTTCCATTTTAAAACTAAGAGAAAAGGAAATGTCGGGATATCGCGACATGTTCCATTTTCAGAGGCAAGCTAAAAGACATGAAGTGAAGGAAATGTCGCGATATCGCGACATGTTCCATTTTCGTGAAGGCACAAGCAAGGAAGAAGTAACTTGAAGAAAATGTCGCGATATCGCGACATGTTTGGATTTATATTCATTTTTGCAAAATTTGGCCATTCTTTAAATTTTTCATCACCCATCCAAAGGAAGTGAAAGCTTTTCGACACAGTCCAAACCCTAGAAATATTTAAATGGGAAAATTAATTAATTCTAATCTTTGTTTTTCTTTTGCAGAAAGTAATTCGATAGTTACATTCATGGCAGAAGTAATGGCGAGAAAGACAGACAAATCTGAATTTCGGCACAAATCAAGCGAGGAATTAATGAGATGCTCTGACGGATTACCGAAAGATAAAGATAAGAGATGCCGGGAAGTCAGTGACTCATCCAGATTTTGCAGATCCGGCCACAAATACGGGCTTCAAGGAATTTTCCAGTGGATCCATTTGCCCAAAAAATTTATGGCAAAAGTAATGACGGGCCGAAAATCTCAACTCGAACCAAACAAAGGCGGTTGTGCAAGGATGGAAGGCCTCGGAAGTCAGTGACTCATCCGAATTTTGTAGAAGAATTAATGAGATGCTCTGACAGCTTGCCGAAAGATAAAGATACATTTACCCGCAGTGCCCATTTGATGAGGATAAAATCAAATCTTATCTTCTCCATTTATGGCGAGATCCACACGAAGATTTCAGAGTGATTAGGGTTTATCGAAACTCTATATTAAAATACCTTATATTGTAAAGCTTCGGCGATGGGATTTTTATGATAAGATTTAGATATTTAGAAGAAGATATTTTAAAAAGATCAGGGTCTGTCCTGAGTCTATATATACTTCTCTTGAATGTAAAGTGAGGAGGCGAAAACTTGGAATAAAAGACATTCTAGCAATTTCCTGCAAATCTTGTTTGAATGCTTTGTTCTGGACCTGGGGATTGTGTGAAATCGTTCTTCTATGATAGCGTGGCCAGGAGCCTAATCTCTTTCGGATTTCGATAAGTGCACCTTCTTCTATTTTTGTCTCACTAAAGTTCTATTTATTTTAGTTGTAAATCTGCGTTATCAAGATTGAATATGTTGCTAGGCTTCACTCTGTTTGTTATATGCTAGGAAAAATTAAAGATTTAAGGTTATGGTCTGTTCTAATTGCTCTGTCCTCATTGCGTGAGCTAGACTGCTTGTGAGAGATACCAGTTAACATCGACTTCCCTTTTATTTATGATTTTCTTTCAAATCTATGTTATCTCCGTCTTATGCTCTTAGTAGAAGGTGATCTTAGAAAGTTGGACACCTTCCTCTTTGATTGGTTCCATTGTGAAGTTTAAGAGTGTAATTGAAATTGATAGTTTTGATTTTGCAACTAACTTAGATAAGCTTCTCTTTTCTGCCCTACCCTACTCTCTTTGTTCTACTGTTAAATGATCCATTTTTATTTTCTTTCAAAATTTGTCTTTTATTTAATCTGCTAAAACATAAAGAGCTATATCAAAGAACTCATTGTAAATCCGATAGTCAACAAAGTAACAACTTCTAAACATTATTGAACGAAGGTCGAGCCCATTGTAAGGTAACAGACAGTCCACTTGAAACTATTCCGAAGCAGAAAAGAGTGAATAGACATTCGACCCAACTCTGTAACTCACACCTTGGATAACCAGCAAGATCCTAAAGTGAGTGGGATTTATCCCGTATAAGTGTTATTGGTATTTTATGCTCATTCTTCATGGGGTGTGTATGAAAGCTGAACCAACATTTAAAATTGGTGCTAGAAGGAGGGCCCTGAACTCCATTCAGTATTTGTTAAGGATTGTGAGTTGCTTGTGAAAAGCTGGATTCTACCTATAGAGTAACCAGGTCCCACTCCAGAGCCGGAGAGCTCCTTGTGCCTGAGTTAGAAACCCCAAGGAGAAGTAGCCTCAGAAGGGCCAAGTCTTTGTCCAGTGTAGTTTTGTCACCCCTTGTAGTTCCTCCAACTGCAACTCAAAATATCATCGTCAATCAGGTAGTAATGGCGAACTGGTTGGGTTCCACTGCTTTGAATATTCCTGGTGCAGCGCATGATTTGCCCAAAAATCCTGAGAAGTATCTCCCTACCTACAAACATGATGGAATTAGAACAGCAGAAGAACATCTAGTGGCATATAAAAATGCTCTAAAGTTGTTAAATGTGCAGCATGAAGATGTGGCTTGTAGGTTATTCCCGTTCACCCTCCAGGAGGGAGCATACGACTAGTTTTTGAATCTCACTAATGATTCTATTACCAGTTGGAATGACCTAGAGAAAGTTTTTGTATCACAATTTGGGGAAGTGATTGACCCCAGTGTGTTATATCAACAGTTTTCCAGCATTAAGAGAGGAATCAATGAGGCTCATCAGATCTTTCAATGTCAGGTTTCAAAAAGCTTATGGTAGATTGACGGGTCATTATGTGCCAACTGCAGACCTAGCATTGGAAATTTTTAGGAATTCCCTAGATCCAGTGACCTCTGTTTTCCTGAAGAGAGATGCAAATATTACTAATTTAACAGAGGCATATAGAGAAGCTTTGGTTCTTGAAAGACAATTAGGACCTCAACCTTTGAACGCTCCTCTAATTCCCTTTGTTACACAAAATACTCCTATTTTAAATCCTATCCCACATCAAATGATGTTGCCATCAGGCCAAACTCCACCAATAGGAAATCCATTGGCTGTAACACATGTTGAACATGTACAGAATACAGAGAAAGAATCTGATAAAACAAGAGTTGAGGAAGTCTCAAAGATGGTCCAGAAGTTGGCAAATGACTTTTTGAGTTTCAAAAGGTAGGTGTCCATCGGAGACAACTCAAATAGATTTCCTTATCAACAGAATAGATTCACTAGACCACCCTATGAACCCAATAAGGATTATAAAGGTAAGGGGCATGAAGTGAATATTTGTGACTTGGCTTTGCCCAACTGGTGCAGGATACACGGAACATCTCAGCATGGGGAATTAGATTGTTTGGAGTTTTGCAATGCCTTTGAAGCTTTATCTGGTGAGTTGGTTTTTCTTGAAAACCAAAGAAATGCTGATGGTCCAGGTTCATCCAAACATAGTACAACTATGGTGTTAGATTCTTTCACTTTTCCAGATGAGTCAGAGAATGTTGTGGAGATGCCTATGGATGAAGTGCAAGCCTTTCAACAGTATAGAAGGGACAACTATAACCTTAGGAACAAAAATCTGGAGCCTAATACTACATCTACACCTCCAGACAACTCCCATAATGTTCCTCCAGATCCATCTTCAAATAATAACCCACCTCCACCCAAGGGAGGAGATCCAAGAGTACCAAGTGGATTTTTTGCTTCACTCAATAAAGGATACAACATAGTGGAGGATATGAAGAAGATCAAGGCTAACATCACTCTTCATGAGTTGGCTCAAATTACTGAACAAAGGGATAATTTGATTAAGACATACTCTGAGCCTACCGCCAAACCTCTAGAAAAGGGGAAGAAGATAGCGAATGCAAACTTGGCCATGTATAAAGAAAGGACAGAAGTTTCACCTTTCCTACTAACTATCCGTATATTTGGGAAGAATCTACACAACTGTCTGGTGGATTATGGTGCTTCAGCCAATGTCATGCCTCTAGCCATCTGTCAACAGTTGGGTTTAACCCCTATGAAGTCCGAGAGAAGAGTCATCCAATTGGATAAAACTGAGGTTAAGGTGGTAGGTGAACTTCAGAATATACACATCCAGCTAGCATCTGAGCCGAGAGCACAACACAAAATTGACATTCAGGTGGTAGATATTCCCGTGGGATACGAAATGCTTCTGAGCAGAGACTGGTCAAAGTCTTTGAATGGGTACTTGGCGACTGATTTCTCACATATGTGGTTACCTTGGAAAGGTGTTGCAAATCAGTTGAGAATCGAAAGAGAACCTAGATATAAACACGTAATCACTGAGTATAATGCCAAGAATGAGACTGTTAATATTGTTGATGTAGATATCGGGGTTTATAATCTGACAACTGCACAAAAGGGGAAACCTGTTAAAGCTCATCTTGATCATGATAATGAAGTTTGGATGCTTCATGTCGATGGAGCTAAGTCCAAACAAGGTTACGGTACAGGGGCAGTTCTTAAAGGACCTAGAGATCAGACCTATTTTATGTCTTATCGCTTGCAGTTTCCTTGCACAAATAATTTGGCGAAATATGAAGCACTAGTGCTTGGGATTGAAATTTGCTTTAGATAAAGGTGTGAAAAATATCCAGGTTTTCACGGACTCAGAGTTGGTGGCTAATCGGGTTAGAGGTAAATTTCAATGCAAGGCATCTTACCTGAAAAGATATAAACACCGAGCTTGGGATCTCATAGAGGATTTTGATGCTTTTAATTTGACACACATTCCTAGAGAGGAGAATTCACTTGCAGATGTCTTAGCTTCATCAACCACAAATCTGAAGCCATTAGAGGAGTTCAAATGGAAGAAATTTTCAATCGAATTAATCCCTTGTCCTTCGGTTCCAGATAACGTAGACAATTTTCAAGTCTTTTCTGACGACCAACAAATTATAGACTTTTTACAGAATACCAATGCATTTGAAAATGCTATAATTGATGATGGTCAAAAGGATACTATGCTGGAACAGTTTGATGATGAAAGGGGGATGATGAGTTTGAAAGATAATAGAATTCCGAAAGGAATGGTAGAACTTGAGCGACTGTTTGATATCGACCAAATTAAACAAAGAGGAAGTTCTATTGGTATAGCAGGCGGTGAAACTGAAAAACTGAATGTGGGGACTGAAGAAGATCCCAGACACCTTAAGTTAGCTAAAGCTTGTGACCCTAAAATTAAAAAGAATATGATTGAATTCCTTCACAGATCCAAGGATGTTATGGCTTGGTCTTATAAAGACCTAAAGGTTTTTGATCCAAAAGTTTACACCCATATAATACCTTTAAAGGAGTCCTGCAAACCCTTCCGATAGAAACAGAGGCATGTCAACGCCTTGTTGGAACCCCTCATCAAGAAGGAGGTGGAGAAATTATTGAGTGCTGCCATTATATTTCCCATCAGACATTCTACTTGGGTAGCCAATTTAGTACCGGTTAGAAAAAAGAATGGGGAAATCCGCTTGTGCGTGGATTTTAGAAACTTGAACAAGGCTTTCGAAAAGGATAATTATCCTTTGCCTTCCATGGATGATGTGCTACAAATTGTGAATGGTTCAGAAATGATGTCTTTCTTAGATGGATTTTTGGGGTACAACCAGATATTGGTTGAAAGGGAAGACAGGATGAAAATTGCCTTCACGACCAAGTGGGGAACCTTTGCTTACAAGAGAATGCCATTTGGATTGATAAATGTTGGAGCTACCTTTCAGCGTGCAATGGATCATGCCTTCAAAGGTCTCATGGGTAAGTGCATCGTTGTCTACATGGATGACTTGACAGTTTTTTCTAAATCTCGGTTTGACCACGTAAAGCACTTGGAATCTGTCTTCAACAAATGCGAGAGAGTTTGGCATTTCTTTAAACCCAAAGAAGTGTGTTTTTGGTGTAACTGAAGGAAAACTCCTTGGACACTTAATCACCAAAGATGGCATTTCCATGGATCCAGAGAGAGTTGAAGCCATATCGGGGATACCTTTTCCCAACTCTAAGAAAGAGTTAAGATCATTTTTTGGGAAAATTAATTTCGTCAAAAAATTCATCTCTGGTTTTGCAGAAATAGTCAAGCCGCTAAATAACATGCTTGAATGGAACTGCTAAGATTGCCTGGACAACAGAAGCCAAAGCAAGCATTCCACGAGATCAAAACTGCCATCAAGCAAGCTCCAGTTTTGGTGAGCCTAGATTTTAGTGCAGATTTTTACCTGTACTCTTTTTCTTCTGAACACACACTTGCAGCAGTTTTAACCCAACGAAGGGAAACAGGGGAACACCCGATTGCTTTCAAAAGTACCAACTTAAAGGGTGCTGAGCTAAAATACTCTCGCTTGGATAAGCAAGCCTATGCCTTGGTGAGAGCAGTCAAGCAATTCAGGCATTACATATTGAGGAGCAAAGTCCATGCTATAGTTCCTGATCCAGCTGTAAAATATTTATTAAGCCAGGATGAATTGGGTGAGCTAAGAGGTAATTGGGCCACGAGACTACAGGAATACGACTTAGAAATTTGACCTACAAAATTAATCAGAGGACTTGGTTTGTCCCGACATATTGCTGAAATACCTGTAGAGGCAGAAATTAATCAGTTGGATTCTGGGGTGGATGATTGGTATGGAGATGTCATTCATCTGCTAAGGTTTGGAATTTGTCCACCTCACCTGAATAGAACTCAAAGAAGAGCACTGAAGCTGAAATCTGCTCATTTTCTACTCAAAGGAGGCAACTTATACAGAGAAAACTATGCTGGTATATTCTTAAGATGCATTTCTCAGAATGAAGTGAACGAGGTGATGTCTAGTTTTCATGAAAAGCTAGGAGCATGGCATTCCTCAGGTTTCACTACTGCACACAAGATATTGAGAGCAGGCTATTACTTGGCCTACATTGTTTAAAGATGCACATCGGCATGTGAGAACTTGCCAACGAGTGTCAGATCTTTGCATCCAAGCAGGTTAATCGAGCTCTACCATTACAACCTGTTATAATAGAAAAACCTTTTATGCAATGGGGACTTGACTTCGTAGGTGTGATAAACCCGAATTCATCGGTAGGGCACAAGTATGTTTTAACAGCCATTGACTATTGTACAAGATGGGTTGAAGCAGCAACCACCATGAAAAGTACAACCCACGAGGTGATTGGATTTTTAGAGTCAAATATCATAACCAGGTTTGGAGTTCCTTTGAATTTGGTGTGCGACAACGGACCGGCTTTTCAGTCATTCGAATTTGCAGAGTGGGCATACCAGAGGGGGATAGTCATCAAGTTTTCATCCAATTATTATCCCCAAGGTAATGGACTAGCTGAGTCCACAAATAAGAATTTGATGAATGCCATCAAGAAGTCTGCTGTAGACAAACCCAGACAATGGCACACACTATTGAAGTATGCACTTTGGGCCGACAGGATAAGACATAAAGAAGCTCTTAAGACTTCCCCATTTGCTTTGTTGTATGGCACCCAGCCCATAGTTCCTATCTCTCTAAAATTGCCCACTTACCAATTTGCTTTAGATTACTTTGATGATCATGCAGATGCAGAAGCTCGTATATTGGACTTAATTAATTTGCAGGATGAACGACTTCAAGCCTTGGAGCATTTTAGCCGACACCAAGAGACAGTCAAGCACTTGGTTTGACAAAAGAGCCGGAGTAAAAGCCTTCAGACTTGCAGACTTGGTGCTTCTATGGGACAAAGCCCATGAAAAGAAAGGTAAACACACCAAGTTGCAACCTCTATGGATAGGGCCATACCAGATCGCCGAAATCCTAGGTAATAATGCGTTTTGCCTGTAGGGCCTGGAAGGTAATTTTTTGAACCTTCCTGTCAATGGTCAATATCTGAAGCATTATTTCTCAGCTGTTCCATCCACTACATCATTTGAATAATTGCAAAGATTTTGTGCATATGTATAATATTGTAAATGAAGTGTGAAGTAGTGTGTTTTTGTTTTGTTTTATTTAAAAGTTTGAAGTTCTGTATTTTGTCTTTGTAGGTCTGTGCAATTTTGTCTTTAACTGGTGGCCTTTTTCCTCCTCGTTAGCTCTTTAATCCTGTTTGTTTGAGTTTGCCTAAACAAAGAAAAACACAAATCAACATTGAAAATTGGCCTAGTGTGTTTTCATTTTGTTTCATTCTGCTTTAAGAGATAGTCTGCTAGGATTAAAAAGTGGGACTACTTGTTATCTAGAACAACAGTAGAAAGATAATTGGATTTTGTATTTTGCTTGCCACAATTATTTTGATTATGAAGAAATTACTATACTATTTGGTTGAAGAACTCCCAAGGAATCTAAGAAAAGTTGGTCATGAGAGGGGAATCCGATTCATAAAATTACATCAAAGCGTCCCAGGAGGTTGTTGGTACCTGAGCTGAAACAGTTAGTTGATCAATTGCTCGATGAATATAAAAAAAAAAAAGAAGAAGAAGCAGCAAGGCACTCCAGTAATCGGTATCTTTCAAAAGAAAAGAGAGAGATGGTGAAAGTTGGACAAGCCAACATAAAACTGGCACTCTTTCCTGCGCATAACCAAGGCTCCCGAAGGATACATCTCAAACATGTTCACCAAGCTATAGATGCCACCTCATAATTGTGATCAGGGTCATGAAAATCTAAAGAGTAACTCTGTCGGGGCTGTGAAAGGCTAAACTAGTAAACAGAGCTCTACTCGGTTTCCCCTACACAATCTAAATAGTTGTTCGATTCATAGCAAGCATTTGAAGACCCGGTCATCCTTGGAAGAAGGTTTATACACTTGTAATCGCACATCAGAATCTTCCTTAAGTGGTTCAACCTAGTATGTCCTTGGGAAACTTTAACGACTAGCAGATAGTAGTTAAGTCATTTTAGAAAATATTTGTGGCAAAGCATGGTACATAGTCTAAATTTTTTTGAAACTAGAGTTCTGGATTCTAAATAGTGCTACTATTTTCCTCGCAGATATCGCCATTTGTTGAGAAGCAACACACCCCCACTAAAAAAATGAAATTCCATCCCTTTGAAAATATTTAATTTTCATTTTTTTCGTAGGGACCCTCTTGAGTTTTTGGGTTTTAATTCCAAATTTTGCTTGCACCCTTTTTCAAGCTTCGCCTACATCAAAGTGTCCAAGTATACTTGCATATGGCATTGATTTCAATAGCAGTTTCTATTTTTGGCCAGCAAACTTCTAAATGCATTTTCCCTTCAACCGTGATGAATTTTTAAGCTCCGTTTGCAAATTTGGATACCCTTTGGGCCTTTTTAGATGCTTGTAAAGTTTCATCAAATTCTGGGCACTTTGAGTTTTTCATCATTTTTTCTACACCATGTGAAGTTGATCATTCTTGAGCAATTTAAAATTCATTTTTCAAATGTTAAATTTATTTATGAGTAAGGAAGATCCTTCACCAATATGTAAAAATGCCAAATACAGGTGGACAAAGTCGCTGGAGTCAACCCACAATTTTTGGAGAGTTTGCAAAGTAGAAGAAAAGCTTGAAGGAAATGTCGCGATATCGCGACATGTTCCATTTTCGGACCTGTCTCATTTTCGTGAGAGGAAAAGCTCAGAAGAAAAGCTTGAGGGAAATGTCACGATATCGCGACATGTTCCATTTTCGGACTTGTCGGACTTTCGCTCAAAATTAATTGTATCCTAAAATCTTTTAAATCGATGTCGCAATCTGGAAAGCTAAGGAAATTCGCGATATCCGACATGTTCCATTTTCGGCTACTTATTCCTCAAAATTAATTGTATCCTAAAATCTTTTAAAGTCCGATGTCCTGACATCGTGACATGTTCCATTTTTGGACTTGTCTCATTTTCACGAGAGGAAAAGCTCAGAAGAAAATCTTGAGGGAAATGTCGCGATATCGCGACATGTTCCATTTTCGGACTTGTCGAACTTTCGCTCAAAATTAATTGTATCCTAAAATATTTTAAAGTCCGATGTCGCGATATCGCGACATGTTCCATTTTACGAAAGTAAAGACACTAAGTGAAGGAAATGTCACGATATCTCCGACATGTTCCATTTTTTGGACGCATTAAAAAGGAAATGTCAAATGTTCCATTAAGAAAGAAATGTCGCCGATATCGCGACATGTTCCATTTAAAACAGAGAAAGAAAGATAAGTGAAGGAAATGTCGCGATACTTGACATGTTCCATTTTCCAGGCAAAAAGACAAGTGAAGACAATGAAATGTCAAAGGCGGATTTCGTGACATGTTCCATTTTGAGGGCCAAGACTTGGAAGAGATTAAGTGAAGGAAATGTCACGATATCGTGACATGTTCCATTTTCGCGAGGGCAAAAGCTTAAAAGACATGAAGTGAAGGAAATGTCGCGATATCGCGACATGTTCCATTTTCGTGAAGGCACAAGCAAGGAAGAAGTAACTTGAAGAAAATGTCGCGATATCGCGACATGTTTGGATTTATATTCATTTTGCAAAATTTGGCCATTCTTTAAATTTTTCATCACCCATCCAAAGGAAGTGAAAGCTTTTCGACACAGTCCAAACCCTAGAAATATTTAAATGGGAAAATTAATTAATTCTAATCTTTGTTTTTCTTTTGCAGAAAGTAATTCGATAGTTACATTCATGGCAGAAGTAATGGCGAGAAAGACAGACAAATCTGAATTTCGGCACAAATCAAGCGAGGAATTAATGAGATGCTCTGACGGATTACCGAAAGATAAAGATAAGAGATGTCGGGAAGTCAGTGACTCATCCAGATTTTGCAGATCCGGCCACAAATACAGGCTTCAAGGAATTTTCTGGTGGATCCATTTGCCCAAAAAATTTATGGCAAAAGTAATGACGGGCCGAAAATCTCAACTCGAACCAAACAAAGGCGGTTGTGCAAGGATGGAAGGCCTCGAAAGTCAGTGACTCATCCAAATTTTGTAGAAGAATTAATGAGATGCTCTGACAGCTTGCTGAAAGATAAAGATACATTACCCGCAGTGCCCATTTGACGAGGATAAAATCAAATCTTATCTTCTCCATTTATGGCGAGATCCACACGAAGATTTTAGAGTGATTAGGGTTTATCGAAACTCTATATTAAAATACCTTATATTGTAAAGCTTCGACGGTGGGATTTTTATGATAAGATTTAGATATTTAGAAGAAGATATTTTAAAAAGATCAGGGTCATGTCCTGAGTCTATATATACTTCTCTTGAATGTAAAGTGAGGATGCGAAAACTTGGAATAAAAGACATTCTAGCAATTTCCTGCAAATCTTGTTTGAATGCTTTGTTCTGGACCTGGGGATTGTGTGAAATCGTTCTTCTGTGATAGCGTGGCTAGGAGCCTAATCTCTTTTGGATTTCGATAAGTGCACCTTCTTCTATTTTTGTCTCACTAAAGTTCTATTTATTTTAGTTGTAAATCTGCGTTATCAAGATTGAACATGTTGCTAGGCTTCACTCTATTTGTTATATGCTAGGAAAAATTAAATATTTAAGGTTCTGGTCTGTTCTAATTGCTCTGTCCTCATTGTGCGAGCTAGGTCGCTTGTGAGAGATACCAATTAACACCGACTTCCCTTTTATTTATGATTTTCTTTCAAATCTATGTTATCTCCGTCTTATGCTCTTAGTAGAAGGTGATCTTAGAAAGCTGGACACCTTCCTCTTTGATTGGTTCCATTGTGAAGTTTAAGAGTGTAATTGAAATTGATAGTTTTGATTTTGCAACTAACTTAGATAAGCTTCTCTTTTCTGCCCTACCCTACTCTCTTTGTTCTACTGTTAAATGATCCATTTTTATTTTCTTTCAAAATTTGTCTTTTATTTAATCTGCTAAAACATAAAGAGCTATATCAAAGAACTCATTGTAAATCCGATAGTCAACAAAGTAACAACTTCTAAACATTATTGAACGAAGGTCGAGCCCATTGTAAGGTAATAGACAGTCCACTTGAAACTATTCTAGAAGCGGAAAAGAGTGAATAGACATTCGACCCAACTCTGTAACTCACACCTTGGATAACCAGTAAGATCCTAAAGTGAGTGGGATTTATCCCGTATAAGTGTTATTGGTATTTTATGCTCATTCTTCATGGGGTGTGTATGAAAGCCGAACCAACAAAGAGAGCTATTACATGAAGTGGGAGTCACCTCCATTAAATAATCTGTACATTAGTTTAATGGTGCACAGTAGTTCTATACTAAATGAGATGTATAAAACTACAAGAAAAGAGATAGAGTTAACCCTTGTGCTGTGATCATAAAGTCCTTTAAAAGAGAAAAGAAATTTGGGGTGACCACATAAAGTTGTCATTTAAGTTGTATGGGCAGTGTACAAGGTAAACCCTATAACTATTACCAAAGATTGGCCACTCCTATCCACCCAAAGGGTGCTGCAATATCTACATCAAACACCGATTGTAAAATAATCTTCTATAGACTTTATCTGGATTGACTGACTAGACTTGATACCTTCTTTAAAAAAAAAAAATTAAGTAAATTTTAGGGTTGTTACAAGCACTACCTTACAAAATGTAAACGCTAGGTCAATTTCTTCCTAAAAAGGGCATGCCGGGATGTAGGAACGAGTCCTCTGTTCAAAAGGTTAAAGAGGACATTGAAAATTATGAAAAAAAAGTAACATTTGCACCCTATTTCCTTGTAGTAACTGATGCTGGAGGTGTTACACTGCATTTGTTGTAGCATATTCTTTCTCTAATATTGGCTTTGGCTTTCACAGTTTGGTTTGTCATTTTCGTTGTAGATAAGAGTGGTCTCACTTTGGAAGAAAGGTTTCAAGCCATTTTGCCATAGTTCATTAAGCATCCTAATTGTAAGCATGCCTCCTCCTTCCCCACGGAATGTGTAAGAAGTGTCCTCTTTCAAAGCATTCGATCTATCGATCTCCTTTTTCAAGGGTTCTGTCATCCCTCTGACGTTTGACAGTAGTAGTGGCCGGTGCCATAAATGAGGATGAAATTCTCAACAGAACATAACGTTTTCGATGATGAAACGAAAAAAACAAATATAAGTCCACAAGAAAAATCCTAGCATCTCAACATGTCTGAAATGCCTCAAAGGATAATAATTAACATAGAGGCATAGAGTGTCAGCACTAGTATAACAAAGGCATAACCATGAACGCTCAACTCAAAAACAACGTCCAACTCGTCAAACTTCTGCCAGCCTCATGGCATTGCAGTTCCGAAGAACTTATTAATCGCATACATTTTGAAATAGGAATTTTCGTCATCAATCACACACGTTTTGAAATGGGAATGTCTTCCTCCCTTTGAACAGTTCGCGGATGCAGACAACTGACAACTTTTAGCTTTTTAATTCTACTAATTGTATATACTATATTTTTATTAGAAGTTATTTTGTCAAAAAAAAAAAGACTGTTTAATAGTACTGCCCTCAAATATCTGAGAGTGCAATTCTATGTGAAGAATGTGATGTTTGCACCTAAAAACCCTCCGTCTTTTACAATAAGAATAATAATAAAAAAACTGCGTATTTTAAGGGCCAACAAATAGAATGATAAGAAATAACTGATTAAATTATACAACATTTAAAAAACACCAAAATTCAAACGTACTATTATATAATACAATAGCGATAAAATCGTTTCAACCATCAAATGGCATCCAAAAATTACAGTATTTAACTGTCTTGTTGCTATGCCTTATAAGGATGGATGGGTCGCAACATGACAAGTCATTCAAGAAACTTGCCGTAAAACTAAGACCAGATTCCTTAATGTCCAATTTTGTAAAACCTTAATCATTTGAGCCCATTCTCTCAGAGTTCATATTGAGATCGACTAAGCATAATCCTCGACCAGTTTCTATGGGTTTTTATTGTATGAATAATAATTATATTTCCAGTAAAAGTTCATTAATCTGTTCTATGCACTTTTGAATTTAATAGCGTTTATAAACCATGAATCACAATTCCCGAAGTGTATCTCAAGAGAAATTAATATAACATGTTACGTTCCACCTTGTATGGCATAAAGTGTATCTCATCGAATTGCTGCCAAATTTTTAGCAAGAAATAATTGTGTGAATGGTCACCAGAGAGGTATGCTACCCCATTCCTCCCATTCCTCTATTACCAAGGTCCCAGGTACGGACGGATCACCATCAACATGTTCTACGGATGGATATGTAGACAAGCTGAATATGCAACCAATACAAATAACTATTTACTTCAAAAACCAATTTCTAAAAATTTTCCAACACCCAAAACTGTATCTATCTATATATATATTTTACCTTCTATCATCGCTGAATGAAGAGTCGACTAAAGGAAGTGATGATTGCGGAAAATTAAAGTACTCCTCAGGAGGAACGGTAGTCGTTACACCGCTTGATACGCCAAAATCATCAGTAGCAAATGTTGACGCCATATCTTGAGATGCCTCTGCTTCACACAGCTAAATTTATAATACATGTAAACACTCAGAACACCCTGCCAAACTATATTATACATCCTGAATTAATTTAAATTGTTTAACATACCATTTTGGGAAAGACATCCTTTCCTCCTTGCAATTGCTGACCCTGGATTATTGTTCAAAAAAATAATGATCAATTTAAAATAAATAAGTACAAAACATGTTGAAAAAAGAAAAAGTATTTCTGGAAATTAAAAAAGGACTGCTAAAATTAAAAAACAGTTATGAAAATAGAACATTACATGGTAGTTAAAAGGAATTATTATTAATGTTCTAATAATGTATTTATTAATACATTATTTAGTCATCTCTTTCTTATCCGTTTAGTATATGGTGAAGTGACGTTAGATAGAAGCAAAAACTTTTGTATAATAATAAATATTGTACGCAAGTGAATGCCAGCAAATCTGATACAATGATCATTGATTCAATTGAAAAATTGAGCAGTGTAATTCCACTCAAATAGGTAGTATATGTTTGTGTACTATCCAATGATTTTTTATATTATGATTTAAATTAATAAAATAATGAAATAAAAATTTGATTTATATGCTTTCATAGTATTTAATACGAAAGATTTTATAATGAGAGAGTTTGATCCTCACATTTGGTATCAGTGTTTTTAAAGCTAGGAACCAAAATTAAAGGAAGTCCCTCCAAGAATTCATAGAGATCCTCACATTTGGTATAAGTGTTTTTGAAGCTAGGAACCAAAACTAAAGAAAGTCCCCCCAAGAATTCATAGAGTCAATAAGTAGCAACAATCCTATAACCATATCATAGGTTGTTTTAAAGAGAGACTAGAAGATCATTGATATATTAACCTTAACACAAAAAGGTCCTAAATTCCAGTCCTAGGTCCATATTTATCAAGGTATGAGAGCCAAAATATGGAAATTGAATAAAACAAGTATTATCTAGAGTATACTCACGAATTAAACCCCATTATATTGTTTTGTAAAATCTCAGACCAAGAGCCTATTTGTAGTTGAAACTCATGCTCGTAGAGGCAAGGGGTGGAGTTTGCATTTAAAAGCCTATTTTTGGGTGAAAAGTCTTTTTTTCCCAAATTTCTAACTCCTACAAAAAACATTGTAGAAGGTGAATTATGAAACCAATCCAAACAATGAATATAAAACACTTTTTAGGCTCATATCAAAGGTTGGACATTGGTGCAAGGAGATTTTCAAACTAGCGTTTTGTTAGAAATTTTTTTAATTCTTTTTAAGTATAGTTCTTTTCAAATTAGAAATTGTATGTTAAGGCCACTAGGATGTATTCATAAAATTTGTTCTATGCATTTTTTTCAAAAAAATATTGTTTATTCTTTTCATGCATGTTTCTATGTAGTAATTCTTTTTTGTTTTTTCTTTAAAGCACATAGGCTAGGACATTTAATTAATAAAATTTTATTTTTTATTTTCTCTGCTATTAGGAAGTATCCTTATATATTTTAGAGATTATATATTTTAGAGCCCATGTGTTGTCCATTATATTAACCTCATGACAGACGACAATGACAAAATCTGGTGGTTAAAGAGTATGATAAAAGACATGAAGAAAATTACATGATTTATTTACAACCACACATGCCCCAAGGGCTAGGTGGATTGACAAAGGCTTGACTGACCAAGTACTTGCCAAGAAGAGACCTAGGTTCAAACCTTAGGGGCACACTATTAGCTTTAGCAAAGGTAGTAGTCCATGTTGAATCCTCTAAGTGCACGCTAGACCGATGATGATGGTACGCACCCCGAGTGACCAGTGGTCTCCATATCATACCAAGTCAACAACACGATGAATAGGCTATTGGAAGTAGTCCATGTGGTTTGAACCCCGTGCTTGCTAGGTACTAAGAATAGTCATTGTAACCAATTTTCATATGTAACAAAAAAATAATATAGGCACACATGGGAGATCAACTTGATGAGTGAGCACAATGATGGAAAGGACATTTTTTGCCTAGGGATAACTTGATTTACCTCTACTTTCATCACCACATAGAGCCTTCTCTCAACATCATCCATTTTTAAGTAGATGTATATATCCACAAAATGGGATTCCTCACCATTTTATGCTAAAGAGGAGGGGCAAAAAATGTCGATTATATGTATAATAATTAATTTTTGGGGAGTGTTAAGAAAATTCTCAAGGTAATTACAATTTGTATGTTGAGTTATAATTTAAATTTCTAATTCTTATTTTATATTATTACTTTTCTAAATTTTGAATATTTACTATTTAATTGTAGATCACTAAAGCCTTCGTAAGAGTTCTTCACATTGTAGATGGTGAAAAATTAGCCATGGACTATGTTTATGAGGTAATGGATAGAGCCAAATATGGCATTCACCACAATTCTAGTGGAAATCCATGCAATTTTAAAGTAATTAGTTACATTTTTTAGAAAATATGGACAAGGGAACTATGTCAACCAATTTATATTGTGGGGTACTTCTTAAAGCGCAAATTATTTTATAGCAGTAGCCTATGGTAATTGATTCAAACAAGCAAAGGGTATATTGACACAATATGGTGGGGTCTCAAATACAAGATGACATACTTCATGATGGAATCCCTTTTTGAAAACACTTCTTTATGATAGCCTTATTTAGTGATGGTAATAAGGAGATAGTTTTTGGTAATGACAATTGTAATCCTTCATGATGGTAACCCCTTATGACAATAATTTTAATATATCGATACTTTCTATACATTACAAATTGCATGATGGTAGTTTCAAGAAAACACTTCCAAATCAAGCAGATGACACGCATTAGATGACACTTCATTGAAGATAAATTTATATAAAAACAAGATGATAACTTCTTGTGACAATAGTTTCAAGAGACTATAATATTCTCTAAAATAAAAAGGTAAATTCCAAGCCAACAATTCTTATAGATGGCACTATTTGAGATGGAAAATTGTAAGATGACCATTTTCAAGTTGATAGTTAACTATAAGGTAGTCTTGATGATGACACTTCTCGTGAGGATGTACCCTAATATGGTATGAACTATGGCATGCTTCCAAAATGGTAATGATGCTATCATTACTTTCCTTAGAAACTTCCCCTTAGACAACTCTTGCTTAACTGTATTGGTAGTGGTCTAATGAAGGTAAAACAGATGAAAATTAACCTTCTTCTTAAATGGATCTCTCACTACTTACCCTTAGAGTCTTCACACAAACTATTGTAGAAATTTCCCTCACTTGTAAATTTGCGCACACCAATCCATGCAATCTATCACATACAACACAAATAACTCAAAGCATATATCATTTAAACCCATGCTTAAAGCAAAATTTTAGGTTGATAGTAATAATTAATAAATTACCAAGGGTTGTACATCTAATTTTTGCATTCATTTTTCTTTTTTTTTTTGTATTCCTTTGCACCCTTTTATTTCACTCTTATATCATTTTCTCTTTCCATTCTCTTCTATCTTTATGCTCTCTTATTTTCTCTTCTCCTCTCTTCTCCTATCTTCTACTCCTCCCCTCTCTCACTCACCTCTCAAACCCCTTTTAAAGGTTTAAGAAATGGTTTATTTCTAACCACCACCAAATAATTTCATAATAAACATAAAATAATTGGCCTTTTGATTTCTCAAGTAGATGCTCCTACATCATACTCTCTCAATAGGAGAAAATATTTCATGAGCTCTAACTCAAAAAAAAGGAATTGTTCTTCCAAGTTATTACCATTTTAGCTTGGTTTCCTCCACAAGGTCAAATTTGTTGCCTTGTATTGGCCTTCCTTTAAGAACTAAACCTCCTCATTCTATCTTTTTCTCCGCTTGTTTTACAAATTCTCATAACATTACCTTTTCTCCCTTCAACTTGGTCTTATAACCCTTCAAGAATTATTTTTCCATACTCAAGCACACTATCTTATCTTGTTTGTCAATACTTGTTTTAAATCTTCTTGCAATATTTTTTTTCTCCTTTCAACTTAGTCTCATAACCCATCAAGAATTGATTTTCCATACACACATTGTAGGATTGTTATCCACTTATTTTTATTTTTCCTTTAATGGAATTAATGTGTACCTCTTTCCATATTTCTTAATAGTGTAGGTGTTCACCCTACCATCATGCACTTCTTTCCTATCAAACTACCATGGGTTTACCAATAAGATATAATAAGTAGCTATAGGCATAACATTACATAGTATCACATACTTATAGAAACCAATTTGAAAGTTCACCATGCATTATTTAGTTACCAAAAATTGATTGCTACTTTTACAACCATAAGACTATATACCAATTTGGTTACTCAATCCTCTAGAACCATCTTTGTAGACACTAAATTATTTTTACTTTCGTTATCGACAATCATATTGCAACATTTATCTCTTGTCTTACAAATGATTCTAAAAAATTTTCTTCTTTGCATGGGTTCATGTACCTCTTTGGATGGTTTTAACAATACCCTTTTAATCATAAGGGATCTCCTTGTTCTAGTACTTCCATGTGCTTCATTGAAGCAATGTTTTATTCCTTTGCTTGTGTAATTTAAATATGGATTTATTTTCCATGACCATTGGTATGGTGTACTTGAGAACACTTAAATATTCTATATCCTTCCAAGAACCTATAAAATTTGCTAATAAAATAACATCCTCTTCTTCTACCAAATCCACCTTGTCTTCCTAAAAATTCACCTTTTTCTCAGGTACTTTGGTTGAAATCACTTTGAGAAGTACTAACTTCTCCTTCTTACATACATTTCCCTCTACCACTATTTGATTATTCTCTTCCTCTAAGGAACTATCGTCTTTCTATTTGATTATTTTATTACCTTCATGAAAACTTCTCTTTTGCCTTTAAGGTATACTTATAGGATTCCTCTATTGTTCTCATTTTCATCATGCTAATTTCATATTGTATGGACAATAATAGTCCATTGATATAATTTGAATCATTTTCCTTTTCTTTCTATTTGGACATGATCATACTGCAAAGATGCATGTCCCTTAATTTTTTATAGGAAACTTCATCTTCTTGGGATGTTCTATCGATTTAAAATAAAAATAGTTATCCATATTTATAATTCAATCTATGAGCTCCATTGGATTCAAACTTACATTTTATGATTGGATTTCAATATTTGGATTATTTCACGTGTTAGAAATTACCCAAGTTAATTGCTACTCCAGTTCTTCCTCACTCTTTATTTTGAGCTTCTTTTTGACCATCTTATTCTTCTTCTTCACTATCACTCATGCATTATACTTGAATACCTATCCTTTGGGTATTTTTATTGTATCAAGTTGAGCGGTAATTCCTCTTAGCATTTTAGCTATATCTTTAGTCGATGTCTCTATGGTTTCCTCTTCTACATTATGCCATATTTTCTTTAACACAATTTTTTAATGTTTGAGTATGGAAATTTGCTTTGATATCAAAATAATACAAACATATGAAGGATATCCATCGAAGGATGACCTTCACAAGAAGTTTAAAACTCTAACTTGTCAATACACGATGTTCAGGTCTCAAATGTAATATGACATCCCTTCATGATGACACTCAATTGTAATGGCACTCCTTTATGCTGATATTTGTTAGTGATGGTAATAAGATGATAATTTCTAGCAATGATAACTTTTCATGGTAGTTGCACTCCTCTATGATGAAAACCCTTTATGACATCAATCTTACCATATTGGCACTTTCTAGAGGTTACACACTTCATGATGGTAATTTCAAGATAATTCTTCCAAGACAACAAGATAACACACACATTATTTATGACACTAATTATATGATACTTACCTAATGGTAACCTTGCATAAATCAATATGACAACTTCTTGTAATAATAGTTTTAGAAGATGATAATCATCCATTACATAAAATCATGAAATTCAAGATAACACTAATTAAGATGAGAAATTGGAAGATGGCCACTTTCAAGTTAGAAATTAATTAGAAGGTATTCTTTATGATGATACTCCCCACAATGATGTACCCCAAGATGGCATAAACTACATCATTATTCTAAGACATGGATGATGCTATCATTACTTTTATTAGAAAAATTTCCTTAGATGACTCTTACTTGAATCCATTGGCAGTGGTTAGGTAATGATAATACTTAGATGACAGTTAACCTTCTTCTAAAATGTATTTCTTGATACTTCCTCTAAGAGTATTCACATAGACTATTACACAATTTTCTTTCACTTGTAAACCTAAACACACTAATACATGAAATCTAACACATACAACTCAAATAGCTCTAATAAAATATCATTAAAACATGTGCTGAGAAGAAAATTTAAGGTGAATAATAATGATATTATTGAATTCCCAAAGGTTTATACATATAATTTTTGCATTCATTTTTTTCTTTTCATGGATACCTTTATAACATTTTATTTCACTCTCATGTCATTATCTCTTCCTCTTATCTATCTCTCTTTATCATTTTTTCCTCTCTTTCAACTTCCCCTACTCCTGTTCACCTCTTGAACCCCTATTAAAAGCTTTTGAAATAGTTTCTTTCTAAATACCACCAAATAGTTTCATATCAGCCATCAAATAGTCGGCCTTTCAAATTTTCAAGCATATGTTTGATGGCTTTTTAAGCGTTAATACTACCACAAATATCATACGTTGTGTATCATAGGATTGAATATAATATAGAAATAATATATTAAGGTCAAGATAATAATAAGAGTTGAATAATATAAGCAAATAAATATGTAAATGATGGCTTATAATATATCAAATAATACTCAATTATTGCAGCAATATGAATGTAAATAGCCTTAATTAATATGTACTAAGCATACAATACAACTTACAATATTAATTGCTCAAAATATATACAAGCTTTACTACTCTTTCTCTTACAAGATATATTAATTGTAGTTGATGATCATTGTTGTATATCATCTATGGATCATTATCTCCATCATCTAGTTAAAGTAGTGTGATTATTTGGATAATTAACTATTCCTATCCATATGCCAAATCTCATGACTCTTGGCTTACCCACTTAGAACTTGCATACTTGATGACACTTGACAATATAACATATCCACACCTATACATGACTATTACACTTCTATAGCTTACACACTCTAATCTAAGATACTTATGCACATTGTTATATTATATTTTTGTTCTCATACATGCAATACACTTATGCATATAGGCTCAAATTACACTTGCACACTAACTCACATAACACTTGTACATTTCTTGCACATTCACATTTACATAAAAGGGAAAATATAACTCACACACTAAACTATGACTCAACCCTAATCTATTATTTAAAAATGTACCATGAAGACACCATTGGGGTACATTAGCATATTTTATGAGCTCCTACTAAATTATGCAATATACTCCGACAATGCTCCTACATCATACTTATCAAGTAGTAGAAAATATTTCATGAGCCCCAACTAATAAACATAAATTTTTATTTCAAACTATTACCATTTTAGCTTGGTTATCTCCATAAGGTCAACTTTTTTGTCTTGTATTAGCATTTATCTAAGGAATAAACATCCTTCTATACAATGCACTCAATATTTTTTTCACATTATACCATTTCATCATGTCCATATAACCACAACCAACATGTATTTTTTTGGCTACCTTCTCTTGGTGCCAACACCTTCTGTTGGAGTGATTATATCCTCTTTAAAATCTTACAACAATTTGGGTTCCAACACCTAGTTGCTACATATCCAAATATTCCACACTAACTACAACAACCCATCCTAGGACCTTCATCCCTTGTGATTTCCTCGTCTCATAAATATAGTCTTAATGCTCCTTGTTTGAACTATATATCTAAGGACTTAATTCTTTGGCCTTATATCTAGAATTATGGATATTTTCACACCTTAACCATATCCTCCCAATCCTCTATCAATATTATCCATTATTTTCATTATCTTAGAACCAATACCTTTAGTGCACCTTTCATTGCACCCAAACTCTTCACCTCACTATATAATTCAACAATATAGCCCTTGTTGTATCCATCAATGATCTAATGTGGTTCATATTTCTTTTATATCTCTTTATCATTTCTTCTCTCTCTCTCTCTCTCTCTCTCTCTCTCTCTTTATCTACAATAGGAATCATTTTACCATTATCTTCATTGTTGCTACTACTAGTGACTTGGACCCACTAGCTCTCATCTATGTTTATTATTTTTTTTTTTTATATTTATTCCTTCACTTTTTTGAAACTTATCATAATATTTCATTTTTTTCTTCAACTTAGTTTTATAGCCCTTCAATAATTGTTTATTTGTACTCAAACACAGTGCAAAATTATTCTCCACTTATTTTGCATTATCCTTTAGTAAAATTAATGTGTACCTCTTGCCATATTTCTCAATAGTGTAGGTGTTCATCCTACCATCATGGATTGTTTTTATATGAAACTACCATGGCATTACTAATAAGATATGACAAGGATATATAGGTATAACATGTCATAACTTCTCATCCTTATAAAAACCAATTTGAAAGTTCATCATATATTGTTTAGTTATCAAAATTTGATGTCCCTTTTGCAACTGTGAGACTATATAAATTTGGGTGTTCAATCCTCTACAGCCCAATATTTTCTATAATCTCTATAGACATTAAATTATTTTTACTCCTATTATCCATAATCACTTTGTAGCATTTAACTCTTGAATTAAAAATAATCGTAAAGAAAATCCTTCTTTGCATAGGTTCATGCACCTCTTTGAATGGTTTTAGAAATAACCATTTCATTATAAAGGATCTTCTTGTTTTTGTACCTCCATGTGCTTTGGTAAAGCAATAATTTATTTGTCTACTTGTGCAATTTGATTATAAGCTTTTTTCCCATACCCACTAGTCTATTGTACTTGAGAACACTAACATGCTCTATGTCCTTCTTCCAATCATCTATAAAATTTACTAGTAAAATCACATCCTCTTCCTCCACCAAATCCACCATGCCTTCTTGATGATTCACCCTTTTCCAAGGTACTTTGGTTGAAATTCATTTGAGAAGTAATAGCTTCGCCTTATTACATATGCTTCCCTCTACCACTATTTGATTATTATCTTCCTCTAGGGAATTTTTCTCTTCCTCTTTGATTATTCTATTGCCTTCATGACAACTTCTCTTCTACCTTTAAGGTATACTGGTAGGCTTCTTCTACCATTCTCATTTTCATCATACTAACTTCATTTTATATGGATAATTGTAGTCCATTTATATACTTTAAATCCATTTCTTCATCATATTCTACATCTTCATCTCGAATAGTGAGACTATAAATTTCCTTAGTATAATTATTTATACACTTTTTTTGTTAGTATAAAATATCCAATTGGTATTCTGATGGGAGGAATTTGTCGTTCAATTTGGTAACCAGTTTCTCCCATGTATTAACCTTTTATTTTTCTTTTCTTTGTATTTTTTCTTGGACATGATTCCACCACAAGGGTGCATGCCTTTTTAGATTTGTATAGGAAAAACCACCTTCTTTAGGTCTTCTATCAATTAAAGATCAAAATATTTCTCCATATCTGTAATCTAGTGTATGAGCTTATTTGGATTTAAAATTCTATTATATGATAGGATTTTGATCATTGGATTCCTCCTCATGTTCGAATTTTCCTATATTAATAAATCCTCTAGTTCTTCATCTCACTCTTCATTGTAAGCATTTTCTTGATCAAATTTCTATTATTTGCTGTCACTCATAACTTCTACTCGAATTTCGCTCATGTGGGTAATTTTGATTGCATCAAGTGAAGAAGTAATTCTTGTTAACATTTTAGTTATCTTTGTAGGTCAAGATCCCCATGGTATTCCTCTTCCATATTATGATATATTTTATTTAACTCAATTTATAAACTCTTGAGTACAAAAATTTACTATAATACTAAAATGATGCAAATAGGTGAAGGGTATCCATTAAATAATAATCTTTACAAGTGATACAAAATCATATATGGGTTGAATTAACAACAGGTACACAAGTGCAGGATTACATAATGAAAGTAGGAAGAATCAATAGAAGTTAAAATAGGAAGCTTTATTTACTTGATAAAAGGAAATATTATACTAGCTCATGAAATCTTAGAAATTTATAGTAGATACTCTTTACATTATAATCAAACCAAAATGAAAATCTACCCCTAAAACTATCCCAAACCAAAATATCAACCAAATAGAATCCAATCCCTAATGGTGAACCAAGATACTACATATATAGAAAAATATTCATGTTGTGAGTCTAGAAAATCCTAATGAAATGGTCATGTTTGTCACAAGAAATTTGATTGTTATGAACAACACACAAATATTTTAGAACTACACGATGCCTATCACAACACTACAAATATTTTTGGTTGATGTACGATTTTACACATAGAAGTCTACTCCTGCATTAGACACCCTTGCTAAAAAATAATGTGAGCTTAGGACTCACATTATGACTGAGTGAATGACTAATTAAATCACCTTAGTCAACTTACTTTAGCTTTAGAATTCCATGAGTCTTCCTTAGGTCATTTACCCTTTTAACAAATTATATATTCTTTGTACTCACTCTACTGATTTTTCTTGCCAATGTGTGAATCCAATATTTATTTTATTTTCCTGCTTTTGCAGTTGGTTCTATAGAGATTGTATCCCTATTTTAGTTATTCCTTGTTTATATCCTAGATATTTTCTTCAGGAGATGGTCTCTTTTGTGGAGTTATTTTGTAAAAGGTTTGGGGATCCTTTCAAAATCCCTTTTCAACCAATAAAAAATAAAAACTCCTCTCACTACTTCTTAGGTATCTCCCTCCTCAAATCTGGTGCTTCTTCCACATGTGTATCCTCTAAATATTTTAGCACATGGAATAAATATAGATTAGATATATTGAATATCAATGATATATCCAACCTTTCAAGCAACTCAATTTCATAGGTATTATAATAAAAATAATACAAATCTGAGAAGGAATTATCTTCTTGGGTTTCAACTTGTTATATGTATTGTGTGGGAACCTCTCCTTTCTCAAATATGCCATGATTAACTCCCCCTCTAAGTAGGTATTTTATCTATGATAAAAATATATGCACTCCTTATACTTAGCATTTTTCTCCTCAAGTTGTTTCTTTACTTATACATACACCTCCTACACACATTGTGTAAAGTATTCTACCTTAGCATTGATGCAGGTACCAATTTCCACCTCCAATAGATCTGTGACTCCATGAGGAGATAATTCATACACCACTTGAAATAGAATCCTTCCAATTGACTTGTTCACTAAATTATTATATGTAAAATCCACTTGTGCCAACTTACATTCCCACTACAGAGGGTTATTCCTATGAGACATCGTAATAGATTTCCAAGACATTGATTTATAACCTTCATCTATCTATCCTTCTAAGGATGATATGTTGAATTCTAGTTGAGATGTGCACCCAATATTTTCTAAATATTATGCCAAAATTAGTTGATATTTGTATTATAATCTGATGTAATGATGTGTAGTAATCCATGTAATCTTATCTTCTCTTTGATGATAAAATATGCTATATTAGATGCATCATTCAATTCCTGAAAAGGAATGAGATGTGCTATTTTAGAGAATTAGTCCACCATAATGAATATAGAATTATGATCTCTTTGTGTGTATGGTAATCCATAAAAAAATCTATGGATAGTTCTTTACATGGTCCATTTGGCATGCACAAAGGCTAATACAACCTCATGTTTTAAGCCACTTCCTTGGTTGTTTGGTAGATTATACACCTTTCCATGATTCTATACACATCCTTGCACAAACTAGGCTAATAGTACCTCTCTTCCACCATCACCTATGTCTTATTTACATCGAAGTACCGTCTGAATCCACCTCCATGTAACTCCTTGATGAGATTATCTCTCATTGAACTATGTAGGATGAAAAAATATTTTTTCCTAAATAGGTATCCCACTTGCACAAAGAAATGTTCAAATGGACCTTTATATCCAACACATGGTTCCATGCATGTGCATCATGCATCAATAAAATTTACATATGTACCATATAAATCCTTTATACCCTCCATGCCCACTAGCTTAACTACCATTTTGGACAACAGTGTGTACCTTCTACTCAAAAAATTTATAACATTGTTCATACTTCTTGAGCGATGCTTCAACACAAAAGAATAATCCTGTAGATATTCCATCCATATCGTGTTTCTTTTATATTAATTTACTAGACTATTAATTAATTTCAATACCTGGTGATTCTTTACAACACAAACACCTTAGGCAATAAGTTATGCCTCCACTTGTGCAAAGCCTACACTATGACACAAAATTATTGATCATAGAAAAAATACCTCTTCCTAACCTCATTAAATTTTTGCTAAAGTGATTGGTCTATCCTCTTAGATCAACACAACACCAAAAACCTTTCCACTAGCATCACAATGAACTTGAAATACCTTTCCAAAGTCTAGAAGCACAAACATTGGTTCCTCTATCACCATTTTCTTCAAGAGCATACAAATCTTAGTAGTTTTAGCCATCAATTCAAATTTTCTTTCTGCATACAATGTGTTAATAATGTGCAAATACCACTAAAGTTTCTAACAAAATTCCAATAGAAGCTTACCAATCCATGGAAACTTTTGGCCTAAGTTACACTACGTGGTTCTAGACACTCAACTATTATAGAAACCTTCTTTGTATCCATGTGCAATCCATCTTGAGATATCATAAATCCCAAGTATGTAAGCTCCTTCTTCAAGAAGCTACACTTCTTTAGGTTGATGCACAAATTTACCTTCCTTAGTTACATAAATACCTATTATAGGTGCACAAGATGCTCCTCCCTTGTCTTGCTAAACACCAAAATATCATCAAGGTACACAACCATAAACTTACCCAAAAATAGCTTCAAAGCCTCTTTCATCAATCTCATGAATATTCTTGGAGTGTTTGACAACCCAAATGGCATAACACATCATTCTTACAAGCCTTCTTTCATCTTGAATGTGGTCTTCCATTTATTCGCATCTTGAATCTTGATTTGATGATATCCACTCTTGAGGTCCATATTAGAAAAATATTGCACTACACTCAAAAAATCCATCAGATCATCCATGCATGGTAGTGGAAACCTATACTTGATGGTAATCTTGTTGATACCTTATGATTCTATACACATCCTCCAAGCTACATCCTTCTTTAGCACCAATATTGTAAGCATTGCACAAGGACATATACGTTCTCTTATAAAACCTTATTTCAGAAGTCCTTCCATATACTTTTATAAATCTATATCCATATTAGGACTCATCCTATGTAGTGTCTTCTTAGTCTAAGTGAAACCTAGAATCATAATACAATTTTTAGTTTACACGTTTTTGCCATTGTACAACCTACCCAATTGGGTATCCACTTAAAATTTTATTTTTATACAAAGGTATTTACATATATCCTTTTAATTTTGACCACATTGATTTTAAATTACATTTCATATTTTAGAAAATTAAGTTACTTTTTAGGGTTTCTAAATTCCACCACTTTTATTCTTATAATTAGTTGTAAGCCTAAAATGACCATAACTTTTTCTAGAGAACTTTGTTTTATGTAGTTCAAATATTAATAAAAATATTTAAATATTATATTTCCAATGGTATAAAATTTACATACACAACATCAATATTTAAAAATAGTTGATGAAAATACCATTCAACAACATCAATTCCTTCTAATAGTCCATGAATTTCAAAAGGCTATATATTTCAATCCATAGTGAATTTTCTATTTATTTTAATTGTTATGGATACACATTTGGCTAAGTTAGAAATGTGGAAACTTTCATAAAATTGTAAGCACTTTGAAATTTTACCCTATTTTTACACTACATAACTATTTTGAGCTCCTAATCATGCATTGATTTTATAGCTTCAAGAAGATAAGGTTCATTATCCATTAAATAATATTTTAAACTAGATTTCTAAAGAATATAAATATACCCATGTTTATTTTCTTCCTTATCGCTAGCTAAATAACACATTTTAAATCCCTATGTAGACACCAAAACAGCACCAATCCGATTATGTGACTGCAAACACTGATCACATTGGCACACACAGCACCAAGGGCAGCCCCCAAAGGTTAAACAATGGTCCTAACCACTCTCATAGCAGTTTTGGAAGGTCAGAAATCAACTTGGCACCTTCAGGAACTTTGCTCAATATCCGTCCCACCCAGGGACGAATTCAAACTGGGATTCGCTCCTTCCTGGGACAAATTCCAAATCCACTCCAGGGTGGGGCGAATTGCAGTTTTGATGGGAAAAAAGTCAAATCTTGACAAATGGCACCTCAGATCCGCAACTTAATACTTCCTTCATCGCATGGGAGTGTGGGTAAGCATTTTTGAGTGTTAGAGGTTGTTACAAGGGCAGTCATGAAGTCCCTATTTAGGGAGGAATCTCCTTCCCCATGGGAATGCATGATTGCCAAGTGGCGCCTCTGCATGACCATTTCAAGAGACCTCTAGGTCTATAAATTGGTGAGTTTCCTCACCCCAAAATGGATAGAGTAGGGGCAATTTGTAGTAACAGAGTGCTATCGTTTTACTTCCCCATACATCCTTGTACGATTTGTGCCTTTCACATCCGTGATCTCTCTTAGAGAAGAGGTCATTGGGTGATAATTGTAAGGTCGAATCTTGAGCCCAAAACCTAACATTTGGCCATAGAATACCACCCCAATTTTTTGAAAACACCTTACAAGGGATTTTGGACCCATCCCAAGTGGATTGGCACTGAAATCAGGTCCCAACGGTGAGTAGCCTGCCTGGGCGCCCCCTCACTACCGTGAGTCTAATTGTCCCTTTTAAGAACGATTAGAAATCTATGGTAGATTTTTCCTTCTATCATTTCTTTATCTTGCATTTCATCTTATGCTGCTTAGGTAGTTTGCAATTTCGATTTCGTAATTTTTTGAGCAAATCTTATCATGTTCTATCACTTTTTGTCTTTACTAACTTTTAGGTAGCATCATCAAATTCCCATTAATGGAGGCTAAATTGGGAAAATATGACCATCTGGGTCTTCCCAAAATACCCGCAATTATCTAACCCCAAGTTTGTAGGTCTTTTGGAGCTTTCTAGGTAGGACATTTGGGACAGTACCATTTCAGCATTTTGTTGCAGGTGAATTCGTCCTGCCCCGGAGTGAATTCAAATCGGTGAGGAATTTCTCGACTGTTATTTTTGCAGTGCCCTCCTGGTGATTTCTTGATGGCCCTATCAAAATTTTAGAGCATTTGGATTCATTTTAGTTATAGTTTAATTCATTTTTCTCATTCACTCATCGTGGGCTTGGGGATTGCATGTTTTGTTTCATCCGTAGGTGCTACTAACTATCTCTTGTTCCTTTGAATGCAGGATCAGAACATCAGAGGAGCATCAAGAAATCAACATTCGTAGACACAAGCAGCGACGACGTTTTGGTCCGCCCATCTTACATGTGGGCACACGAAAGAAGGATGGTTATCCATGGATGTGACCAAGAGATGAATTTGACGCTCCTTGCCCCTAAAAAGGGAGGATGTGGATTGTAACCGAAATGTGAAATACATCAATAAAAGAGAAGGGCTGTTATTTCATTTGGGCTTCAATTCATGTTTTTCTCCATTTCATGCATTTTTAATTTGTAGGGTTTAGCGTTAAGTTTAGTTTCATTTTTGCATCGTGCTTGGAGCTTTTCCTTTTTTGTTTTTGTATCCTCATGCTTTCACCCTATTAGCACTGAAAAATCAATTCAAAGATAAATTCTTTTTTTGAACCACTAATAATAACATCACATATCCCTCCAATGTCTCATAAATCCATAAACATTATTTTTCAATCAGCTAAGATGAATTCCTTTAATAACCCTAAACTTCCAAGTACATGGATCCCCTTTCTTTTGCTAAATGTGGGAAGCCATTAAACTTAATTAAATTCAAGTCAAATATCTTAAATATTTTCAATACTAAGGTCTAAACCTTTAAATCCAAAAAAATAAAATTATTTTGCTTGGCCTGAATGAGTTCGTGAGAAAACAAATGAGTGGCTTGCATTCCATATCACTCCCACAAAGCTATTCTCAGCCAACTCTATTATTGGCTAAGAAATAGATGGTCAAGAATCATAGCCAAGAGGTGTTGACTTAGGAATGGATGGCCAAGAATCATGAAAAAAATATATTGACTAAGAAATGGATGGCCAAGAAGCATAGTCAAGAGATATGATGGTTGAAAAATACTTTCGAAGTCAGAAAGCACTAAGCTACGATATTATTGGCTAAGAACTGGACGACCAAGAAGTATAATTGGGAGATCTAATGGTTGGAAACACTCCTAAAATTATGAATAACTACATTAAAATTTTATTGGCTAAAAAATGGATGGTCAAGAAGTACAACTAGGATATCTAACAGTTGGAAACACTCCTGAAGTTAGAAAACATAAATACTGCAACTATATTGGATGAAAAAATCAATGGCTAGGAAAAATTTCAGATTTATAAAGCACTAAATTGACATCTTATTGACTATGGAAGGGTTATGCATAAGGGGTTGGACTAAAAATGTATTTGTAAAAAAATGGTGAATCCTAATTAAAATCAAGGTGAATCATGGAGAATCCTAAGCAAATCAAATCGAGCATCTTCATACCAAAATTTGGAATATTTAAAGCCCTAAAATATAAGGTCATATTTGGGGAAAATTTTGACCTATTAAATCATCTTATAACTTCCTAACAACACCACCATTAGATCAATATTGAAAAGAGCTTTCCAACGAGCACAAATATGTCTATGTTTATATATATTATGAAAAATTGACCTTAAGAAAAATTTGGTCCTGAAAATTTTAGGCAGGCCGACGTTTAAGGTCCTCATATTCACCAATTTCAAATTTTGGAAATCCTAATATTTTCCCAATTTGTGAATATTTGCCACTATGCATAACCCTGGGCTATGGAGATCTATGAAAAGGAATCGTAGCCAGGAGATTTGATAGCTCGGAGTGTTACCAAAATTCATAATGCACTAATCTAACATCTCATTGGAAGGTATCATAAATGATCCAAAATTAGATCTGGTAGATCTAAGGCTAGGGCAAGCCCAACAAATCAATAACTTCGAAAAATAACAAGGAGATTAATGGCCTAAAATTATTCATGAGGAATGAAGTGCTAAAATTTGATTGGTCATGATGACATCATTTAATTTTGTTTAATAAGGTTTGAACTTTAAAAATAAATTTCCCCTTTTAATATACCAATTATTATAAGGGTTTAAATTCTTTTTTTTCTCTATCAAGGATTAAATTTTCCCATGCACTCATATATCTTTGGTACTAAGGTTTAGAAAATCTAAGATAATAAAAGAAATAATTTTACCCCTTCATCCTCATGCTCTCATTAAAATCACAAAAATTATTGAATAACCTAAACGTTTGACTTAACACTTGGGATATGAAATTAAAGCAAATCAAATAACCAATAGGAGCTCATTTTTGGAAAATGAATTATTTGAGAGCTTAAGGCATAATAAAGAAAATTAAAATTTTAACAAAGGAAATTAAGGTATATAATCAAAAAATTAATTGTTAGAGATACGAGTGATAAATAAAATAGTTATATGTAACCCTGAGTTATCCATCTACCTTCTCTTTTATTCTTTTGATTTAAGATTTGACAATAACATACCCTATCACCCAAACATTTGGGGATCAATATTCTATTTCAAGATATAAAATTATTGTTCTAACCGTTGGTGTATGTTCGTAATTGGGCTCATGTATCACTCAATACGAAATGGCTCTAGAAGGAGGGTCTACAACTGATTAGCCTAATTTTAGAGGTTGAAACTATTTAATCAGTCCATAAAGTTTAAATTGTTTTATATATCCTACAATAGCCTAAAATTGTCTAATGTGTGTTAAATTCTGAGATATTTCATTTACTCTTGCTTTTAAATTGTTATTATCTTAGTTTCTTGGAGATAAGTGTAATTCTTGAAATATTGATCTCTAAAATCATTATTTTTTTTGTTATATCTTTTATATATGCTATAATTTCTTGACCATTAAAATTGGAACCTAGAGTTATTATTACCAGGTCCAAATATTCTAAAGGAAATACTAAATTTCATAGTCTTTCCATTCGTAAAAGAACCAAAAGTATTAAAGTTAAATCAACTACTCTTCCTTCCATTAATACCTCATCCCAACCTATCACATTATTCATTGATCCATTTGTCACTCCATTAAATTCACCCACAACAATATTTACACCTTGGTTAGGTGGTAGTAGTCCACTTAATATACCTGGACCAACTCATGACATGCCTAAGAATACTTAAAGATATTTTTATAGGTATAAATATGATGGAGCTAGAATAATTGAAGAACACATACAAGCTTATAAATATGTTTTAATTTGGTTACAATTTCAACATGAATATGTGGCCTATAGGATGTTTCCTTTCACTTTTGAAAAATTCTATTACCTCCCGGGTTGAGATAGAAATAACATTTATCAACCAATTTATATTACCCATAGATCCTACTATCATACACCATCAATTTTCCTTGGCTAGAAGAGAGCCTAGTGAGCCTCTAAGGCTATTCAATAGTAGGTTTCATAAGATATATAATAGGTTGACTCCACCCTATACTCTTAATGCTAAAGTAGCTATAAAAAATACACTATAGAGCTTTAGATCCTCTTACATTCATGTTTGTAAGGAGAGCATCTCATATTACCTTTCTCTCCATGGCATATAGCGAGACTTTTACTATGGAACAATAATTGATACCTCAAGGTTTTAGAATAGGATAATTTCCCTCCTTAGGACAACCAAGTGCATTAATCAAGTCCTAATGATCAATCGAGACCTTTCATAGCATCTACCAATGCTAAATACCTTACCATACCCTAACTATGACCAGTCATTTAATACCATTACTTCCTAGAACACTTATCCTATTAATCCTATATACATAGATAATCAATTTACTACTCAAAATATGCCAATATTTCTAAATATTAATCAACCATAAAATAGCCCACCTTTTTTGAATAATACACCAAATCAAATCATACCAACTTTCTTGAATCTTATTCTATCTTCCAATAGCACAACAAACTAGACTACTATAGCCTAACACAATATGCTAATTCTCAATTAGATAACCTACATTGATTAGTCTAAAAGCTTAGTAGTGATATAATCTAGTTACAGAAGCAAGTACCATAGAACACACTACCTAAAATTAATTTTTAGAATAGAAATTTTAATGTCCAAGTGACTAATAACCAATGGGATACTCAACCATATAATGAAGTTCCAAATATTACTAGCAATAAATCATATGACAACATAGAAGCCTATCTAAATTTGGTTGACCTTGCTAATGCTAATTATCCAAAGTTTAAAACTACTTTAGATTCTGACCACAAACAGATGAAAATTTTGGAATCAATACCCACTATTGAGATTTTTGGAATTGAGTGAATCAAAATGTAGTGACATCCTTAATTTTAGAAACATATGAACCATCATAAGTGGATGAAGATGAATCTAAATAGGGCATAGAAGAAGAGGTGAAAGCTCACCAACTATTTCAAAAGAATAATGATTATATTCTTAAGAGTAAAGAAGAGTAAAGAAAAGAAAAGGGTAAATGGAACACCTTTAGGGATCATCCATTAGGGACTAAAAATTCTAAAAGTTGGACAGTCAAAAGAATAGAGTTGTACTGCATTTTGAGCCTTGTCAAGAAAGGTAGGTTATCAACAGTAAATGTATAATTTGAGTTTTTCAATAAAAATTTTACCTTTTTCTCTAAAATAATAGGAATCATTGATTTCTTTCACACCTCCTAGAGAAACTTCCATCCCAACTGAGGTTTAAGGAACTAAAAGCCATATATCACCTAAATATCATGTAATAAACATACCATTACCATAGATAAAGAAAAATCTAGAACCAAATAATCTTGGATATTACATTATTGAAGATCTTAATAAAGCCAAGGAAAATAGTCCTCTAACTAAGGTAAGTTAGTTGACTAAGAACAAGAATTTATTTCTTGAGAAAGAATAAAATACAAAGGCTACTTATGCTCTAGTGGCTATAAACAAAGAAAAGATAAAATTCCCACCTTTCTTGTGGACTACTAGAATGTCTAGTAAAAGTTTACATAATTGTCTTATGGATTCAAGTGTTGTTGGTAATGAAATGCCATATGTTAACATGAAATTAGGGTTGAATCCTACTCACCCAAATAATAATTTTTTTACATTGTACAAGATAGAGTTAAATATGGTTGAGGTACTAAATCAAATTCATAAATAGTTGGCTACTAAATCTAGGATACAAAAATATAATTATACTCATATGGTAGATATCCTAGATTCATGTGGAATGTGGTTTGGTTGTGATTGGTCTAAAAAATTGAATAGCATAAAGTAATTATTTTTTTAGAAATAGGTCCAAGTTTGAAGGATTTCATCATTGATCACAAGAATGATAACAATAATATGTGTATGAAATTGAACATGGGAGTGTATATCTTGGTAATAGAAACTGTAACTAAAGATAGTTACTCAATAGTAGATACTCCACGAATTAAATAAAAAATAATTGAAAACTAGTTAAGGATCCTCAAGTTTGGCATATCAAAGTCTAAGTATGATAGTGCTAATCAAAATAAATCAAGCTAGTGGGGTGAGAGAGGTAAAATAAAAGCTTTTAATTTTTTAGATCTAGTATTACTATGGGATAAAGACCATAAAATCCAACATGCTTGTCATTACATACATCTCCTAAATGATTATAATCATGTATAAGACCTTGGGAAATTTAATGTAACTCCTATTGTGTATATATTTTTTGTTTTGTTTCAGTGTTCTTTTATTTCTTCATTTAGGTAAAAAAAATTAGAGAGTTTATTTTAGATTTTTAGCATTTACTTTTTGTTATTATGCTTAGTATTTTTTTCTAAAAGGTTTTGTTTTGATTTATTTAATTAATTTATTTTTTTACATGTTTTTTTAATTATTTATAATTCTTTGTTGTGAGTTTTATTCTCTTTTATTGTTTTAGTCCCCACCTTTACTTTACCTATATACACTTTCTCTTCCTTGAATTTTGATAATTGTATTCAAATTGCAATCAAATTGGTTCCCCTAAAGAAAATGTTTATTATTAACTAAATATGAAGGACCTAATTAAAATTAGGTGAAACTAATTAATCATATTATTTAGTTTTCATCCTTGAATTACAGGCTAAAAGAGGTGAAATTGAAATAGTGTAACAATTTGTTAAAAATTCACATCTATCAACCATATTTAAATGATTTTTGGATCATAAAGAATGAAATCATCCTAGTTTGATAATTAGGTAAACATATATACACTATTCTTATCCTTACAAATATCTAATCCAAAAGCACATATAATATTTTCAATTTATATAAATACTTCTTAATCAAAAAGGAAAATAATAATAATGCAAATTAACTTAAGTACTATGATGACCTCGATAACCTCTACTAGGTCTATAGATTCTTGGTTGGTAGTAGATAAATGTCTAAAAGAGATCAAGGTCATCTCCACCAGAGCTATGGATGATTGACTGGTTGTGGAGAAATGCAAAGGTAACTTTTTATGGGTGATATTCCTAATAGCCTAATTTTAAACAAAATGATAAAATTTTGATAAGACTCAAGAATAGGAATGAATTCACAAAGCACATAACTTAAATATAAGGTAAGTAAACATATATTTTTAGTTAAAATTATTTAATCCCATATTTCTTGAATGGTCCTAATTGATTTGCATTTTTACATTTTAAATTTCCTTATTTTTATCTTACCTATCACATATATGCTTTCTCAGCAACTCATTTCGAAAACAATGAATTAAAACTCATTTCTTCCTTCAAAAAAATTACCAAGATAATATCTATATATGAATATATATATATATATATATATATATATATATATTATCTACCAATTGGAATCAGGTTCGGCCAAACAAAAAACACTCATTTTCTTGGCTGTGCCTACTCTAGTTTGGGAACCCATTATTACACCTATCACATGGTTAAGACAACACCAAATTACTCCACATAGTGAAAGAAACTATACTCATAAGACACATGCATAGTTCAAACTGGTAATTAGTCAAATCAACCCAGAGTGAATGTATTATGCCCAATCGATTACACTAGTCCATGTTCTTATACATGGCTTCTCCAAAAACAAAATAAAAATCAGCATACCAAAACCCCACTCAAAACAAAATCTATAGGTTCACATGTGGCATTATTTAATGTTAACAACAACTGCACAAGCTATAGCTGACTCCCACCAAATCATATGTTGAATAGGAACCTATGATATCTATTTTCACCTATAATTCTTTTAGGCTTCCACTCCCTTAAAAAAACCCAAAAAAATCTCTCTCCATCAGTTAAAAGTGCATGATGAACTATTCACCATTAATCAGTATCTACAGCTTTATAAATAACACAACCAAACACAAACGTAAAAGCTAATACAAGCTAGATGTCTGTCAAAAAACATAATCGAACATTGCAAAAAATAATAAAAATTTGAGTCTACCTCGTTCGATCTACAGTTCCTTAATGTAATTTTATTCCAAATGAATTCCAGCTCCTTTCTTTTGTCTCTTTTTGTTATACAAAAAAATCCAACCTCATCCAATGACTCATCTCCTCCTTTTATTGAGAGAGATCTGGCTTTAGTCTCATTACCCATTTTACCAGCTAGTTCCCTCATTTTTGTTCTCCACTCACTTTCCATTATGAAAAATGTCTCGTCCAACTCGAATTTAAGTTAATAAAACAAAAGGTCCACTTTCAAGCATCATAAAGGATTACAAACCATTGTTCCCATTTTTAGTTAGGAGACTCCTGAATTCAACATTAACAAGCAAATCATCACTCTAGAACATCAGATTCCTATTCAAACATTTTTTTTTAAATATGCATAATATAAAAGCATTTAATGAACTAATTATTTTAGCAATAATATCATATCAATAAAATCCCTTTATAATAAATTTACTATGTAGAAACTAAAAGATTGATGTTCTATTTATTTTTAATATATGTAAAGTATGATATGCACTTCATGCAAGGAGTATTCATTCATGTTTCCCCTAAATTCCAATAATTTTACCCATCATATCATTTGCCTTAGGCAATTCTATACTCGGTGGTTAGTTATTTCTGCCCATGTAGAGAGACCTATTCCTACAAAAGTATTATTTCATTAGCAGGATCATATTATCTCACAGAATGCATGTTTCACCAAACTAAGCATGAAATTAATCAACATCAATCAATAACATCCACATATTACATTCTCCATAATGCATAAATATTATGCATAACATGTTTTAAATAGTCATTCATTTCAACCACAATGCTACATAACAAACCATAAACTAATCAAAATGAAAAGTCTACCAAGGATGGGTCATGAAAACACGAGTTGGTTGGGCTTACCACCTTCTTGCTTTGTTTTTCATCCTTATGCTTACCACTACTATTGCATGTACCTTATTATCTATAGGACATCTTCTCCTCTATATGTAGCACCAAATAGTAGGCTTATTCGATGGAGTTGATTGTCAGCAAATACATCTCATCATTAATAAAGACACACAAACTATTCACATACCTCAACACCTTATCTATGTCATCATTAGTCTATCCTACATGAATGCATAGTCTATAGAATTCCTTCATGTATGCTTGCATGGTGGTCTCTCTTTGGTGCATATTTTGAAGTTTCTTGAATAAATTATGCAAGTAGTTAGATGGCAGGAATATTTCTCTGAGTTTCACCACCATCTTATCCCATGTGGATATTTTCTCCTTCTTCCTCTGCATATGATCCTTTTAGACTAAGTCCCAGCACAAGGAAACATGCCCTTTCAACTTTTACATGGTGCACTTGATAATTTTAAGGTCCTCCATTGCTTTGAACTTGAAGTATCTCTCTAGGTTAGTTATCTGGTCCACCATGTCTTCTAGATTCAATATCCTTGAATAGCTTGAAAGATCAAACTTTGGTTTGCTTTCGGAATTTATTACGGTAGTTGAAAATATTTCTTCCATCATGAGGTTCTATGTGACCTCACCCTTATCCTCAACACAATCACTCTTATCATGATCATCCTTATCATCTTCACTGATATCACCCACCACTACAACATCTCTACGTTGTATGACCTCTATAACCTCAAGTCTTGTCAAGATGAATCTTATCATATTAGATAGATTAGTGATGCATGGGTTAGAATTATTTCAAGCACCTTCTCTTTCAGATATATGAGCCATCTCCATGGTTCACCTATAAAGCAGTTTTATATTGAACAACTCTTGTGATCTAACACCATGGAACATGAGCCTAAGCTCTTATACCAACTAATGTAGCACTGTATGTGGGTTGAGTTAACAACAAACACGCACATGTAAGAGTACACAACAAAATAAGGAAGGTCCAATGAAAGTAAAAATAGAAAGATTTATTTACTTGTATATAAGGAAATATTGCAACAACTCATGAAATTTTAGAGATCTACAACAAAAACTCTCTGCGTTACAATCAAACCAATATAAAAATTTACCCCTGAAACTATCCTAAACTAAAATATCATACAACTAAAATTTGATCCATATCAATGAGACAAGACAACATATATATATATATATATATATATAATAATATTTGTGTTATGAATCCAAAGAACCTTAATGGAACGGTCATGTTGGACACCAAAAATTTAACCATTATGAACATCATGTAAAGACTTCAAAACTACATGGCACCTATCACAACATTACCAATATTTTTGGTTGATGAAAGATTATGCAAAAACAAGGACACTCCTGCATCAACAAGAATCTCAAAACTCTTACACATCAACACAATATGGTGAGGTCTCAACTACAATATGATATCCCATTTTGATAATACCTCTTTGTGATGACACTCCTTTATGATAGTGTTAGTTAGTAGTGATATTTTTTATAGTGATAAATTTGTGATGACAATTGCAATCCATAGCTATAACCCTTTATGATAACAATCTTGCCATGTTAGTACTTCCTACATGGCACACACTACACAACAAAAAATTTAAGATGATACTTCTAACTTAGCAAGACAACATGCACATTTTTTTATTACTCATTAGATGACACTCCCTTAAAAATAATATTATGCAAAAGTATGATAGTAAATTCTTATAACAATAGTTTCATGAGATGGTAATCTTCCCTTGCATAGAAGTATGAAGTTCACGATGACAATATTTGATACATTAAATATCAAGATGACCACTTTTAAAATCAGAATTTAATTAGAAGGTATTCTTTATGACAACACTTTCCATAATGACATACCCTAAGATGACATGAACCTTGCCGTTCTTCTAAGATGGAAATGATACTAAACCTCTTTTAAATACTTGAGAAATAGATTTCTTAGAACTACCACTAGATGATTTCATAATAGCCATTAGATAGTTGATCTTTTTATTCCTCATCTAGATGCTCCTACATTAGTAATGAAGAGGTATAGGAAGGATTCTATACTTTTGTAGAGAGGGTGATAGAAAACCTTGATAAATGTAACGACCGTCCTCACACAAATATTTTAATATAAGTAAAATTTTAGTAATCCCACCTTTTCTTGTGAATTATGGTATTTTTGATATCTACTGTGAATGTAGGATCAGGTTCAAAGTCATCAAGGAAGGTAAGTTAATCAATAAGAAGGGTAATAAGGGAAGTGATGATTTGGATAGTGAGTACATGGATGCTCACATACTTGCATATCATGTAGATTCCATATTTGATTGATTCTTATGTTTGGTTTGAGTGGTGATGATGATGGGAGCCATTGTTTATTTCAATATGCATATAGTTTAAATTAAAGGAAAATAAAAATAAAATATGAATGCAAGTGGATGTATGCATGGCTTAAAGAAGTCTAATTGCAAATATATTATTATGGATGATATGTTTCAATAGTAGCAAATATGTAAAATTAAATTAAGTGGTTTTTCTCCATCATGGAGTGGAAATCATGAGGTGGAGTAGCGGCCAACATAACCACATTAGCACATGGTGTTAAATATCATAATGAATTTTACTCTCTCCATAACCGAGAACCAAGAAGGGAGGAAATTGACTTAAGAGGGGAAGCGAGAAAAAATGTGAGACATTTTGGGTCTGTGTGCGGTGGTGTGGAGAGGAGGAATTACTATTTTTTTTAAATAAAATAGGGAAAACATAATTTGGTAGTGGAGGATTTGGAAGTGTCGAACAACTATTGGATAGGATACGAGAAATGATGATGGACTCCAGATAGATCATCTGCAGTAACTTTTTCTTGTATACTTTTATTTAAAATAAAAAAGAATGATGTTCAAACCTGGAAGATTACCTATGTTTCTGTGTAAATACAAAAATGAGAAGAATTATGTTGATTGTGCACTGTTTTGAAATAATGGTGGTCTGAGTGATTATTTCATAAATTCGTATTGGAATATATTCTATTTAAGTTGTGCATATTACTATTGCTTGAAAATGTGAAGATGTTTAAAGTGAATCACACGCATTAGTTTTTCAGTATGTAGTGTGACTTTTGGTAAACATTTGCATGTATGTATGTTGTACACTTTAGTAATGCATTCATAAAGAGTAGAGCCGAAATATGATCCTTTCACTCTAAAACCTTAAATAATTAAGTTTAGAAGTGGAATCTAGTGTGTGGTGTGGAGAAGGACTGTGATGGTGATGGTAGTTGAGTGGGATAGCCATCGAGTTGCATGTTTAATCATGTGATAGTATAAATAACTTTATACAAATTTTTTTGAATGAGTGGTGTGGTACACGCAAGTACATGATGTGTCTGCACAATTGTTGTAATAATGAATTGAAATCATTGAGATGTAAGAAAAATGTTTTAGTGACACCCTCTCCAGTGTTATAGGTTCATCTTGTAATTTACATGAATCTCAAATACAATTGCTTCAACTATGAAGGATGTATTGTTATAATGTGATATCAAATTATAATATTATTGAACCAACAAAACCTTATTGTGGTTATCCACTTTATGTGCAATTCATTTTGATGAAGACTAAAAGTGTGAATTTAGTTTAAATCATATTAAGTTTATTTTTCAATTTAGTAAAATCTTGTGAAAGCATATGTTATTATTGGGATAATTCTGTGCAATACAATTAAAGTAATGAAGATAAAATAATAAAAAAATTTGTTTCCGCAAATGGTGGATGGAACAATGCGAACCCCTTTATTTAGATAGTAACTAATTTATTTATTATTTGTATATTAGAATTAATTCTTACCTTATATTTAGGAATAGTTCATGCCAGTAAAAACATCTCAATACTGGGTTATCATGTTTCCTTATTTTGATAAATAAAGTTGTTTGTAAAAAACCTTAAGCCCTTTTCTTAAAAAACAAAACTTCTACGTAAGTGTATGTATAGGGTCTATGCTAGACTGGTAAGGATGTGGTACAACTATAACAAAACTTTACGTTAGATGATCTAAGACTTTGGTGTACACCCTTTCTTGTCATTAAGATATCATGAGTTGCTGACATGTTGGTCAAAATAGTTATTGGAATTCTTGTTTGGTTAAATGCTTCTGCTACCATCATTTTGCAGCATGTTGTAGCGGGATCAACAATCATTTCTTGTATTGTCCAATATCTTAAGCTATGATATACCATAAAGCAGAAGGCTAACCGAATCCTTTAGAGTTATTGGTAATACTGTTTAAACTTGTAATCAATTATAAAACCACTAGGGAATTGGAAGTTTCCTAGTTGGAAGCAATGAAAAGTTAAATATAGGGGTATAATTTTATTTATATAAATTGTATTTGAGACCATGATGAATAGCAATTGAAGATTAGATTTATTTTAATCTGTTTTTCTTATGCCAGTAGAAGATGAATAATGAGATAGGATTTTTATAATTGAATAGTCTAATATATTGCTAATGCTTTCTTAAAATAATTCAAAACAATTTAGTATGAAGCTATACTAAAACTTGCTCTTTTTCTCCAAATATTAGGGTCAATAATATCATGAAATGGTGGAAATTTCTTAAAACTATTGTTTCTCATGAAATGGTGGAAATTTCTTAAAACTATTGTTTCTTCTAAAGTAAATAAGTGTGTAATCATTGATATATTTCTAAGTTATTTTTAGTTTATATAAATATAGGTTTCCTTGAAAAACATTGGTCTTTGTAGAAATTTAAACTTATTGGGTTGGGTTGAAAACTCTAGATCTAGATGGATCTTGAAAATAAACACTTAGGTTAGTTGTGAAGTTCTAAGAATAACCATGAAGTCGAGCATTGAGAATAAGGGATGCTTGAAATTCACCCAAATACTATTGAGGTGTGGGTAGGCGCTCATCAATAACCAAAGGAATTGTAGACTAATAGAATGGGTCAAGTAAATCAACTAGGTAAAGTTTAGTAACGAGGGGTGGTATAGGATGCCTTCTCTAGGTTACATCTAGAATAGTATTATGATAAGATTCCATGTATCTTTGACCAAGCTGGTTAAACCTTGTTGTAAGATATGGGACATACGAACGTAGGTCAAAAGAGCATGAGGGATGAAGACCAAGGCCAGTGTATTGGTATAGCTCTAACTGACTCTAACAAGAGGATAATCAGCTAGACATTAGTTATAAGTACACTATTTTTCTTTCATTAGGTATAGGAATATGAATGACGATTAGTCAAAGGTTCAGAATGATAAGGAATAGGGAAGCAAGCATCCACCCTCTAGGTGTATGGGCCCTGGAGGATAACCCATGTTGTGGGTTGACCCTCATGCCAAAAAATGAGGACGTTAAATGATATAAGTCAATTCCACTAATGGCACATTTATGATATTTGGTTGATATTGTCCACTTGGGTGACTGGTCTGTAGAAATCTTGGATCTAAAAGTGGTGTAGTATTCCTATACTAAATTAAGCCTATGCTAGTGAATATTTAGGTGAAGCAAGTTTGCTATGATCCTAAAGGTAACTTATGAGTGAATTGATGTATTAAAATAAAAAAATAATTGCAATCTTTAATTTATAATTTTTAGAGTGGTACAACCAAGTGAGCAGATTTGGGTTATTACATATGGTATCAGAGCAAAAGTAGATCTAAATTATGAACTTTGATTGTGGATTTGTATTAAACTAATAGATTACCTCTTTCACATATAGGTCAAATGGCACGAATGATATGAGGTGGATCTTTAGGAAATATTACGGGAGGTAGGGAGGAAGAAACCACTAAAGGATCTACTAGAGGACCAAGGTCGTGGATAAGATGAGAAGGCCCTCAACATGAAAGAAGGATGAAAATATTGAATGAACCCCATCCTAATGAACTTTTCAGAGAAGGAAAATATCTTGATAAAGTTGTTCATTTATTGCAAACTCACATGGAACAAAAATGGGAAGAGATGGCACAATAAAAAAATCATATGGCCTAGCAACAAGAATTTATTACCCAACAATAGAGGATCATAGAGGAATTAGCTAGGGAAAGATATATTGGATTAAGAAGGACTGAGGAAGAATCAAGAGAACCTAAAGGATCTAGTGTTGTAAGGGCCAGGGTGAGTAAATAATTGGACAGAAACCCGAGAAAGGTTGTAATATCCAAATTCAATGGAAAGGGTGATGATGATTCAGTGGAAAATTGGCTTATTGAACTAGAGTCATATTATTCTCTAGTAGTTATATTCTCTAAATCTAATACTACTTTAGGAGTTATGAATATGACTGAGGTAGCCCTTTATTGGTGGAAATCATATAAGAAAGGGCATAGGATAGAAGCTTCATACCTCAAATATGAGAAGTTTACCAAGGAATTCAAGGATATATTCCTGACTAAGCAATATTACATGGAGAAATTTGGTGAATTTTCTAATTTGTGTCATAAAAATGTGTCAGTGCACAAATACCACAAAATTTTCATTCAGATATTGAAATATACATCTCAATATGAAATTAATGAGGAAATGAAGACTCAAAAATTGATTCTAGGATTACATCCTAGAATCATGATGGTGGTAAACATGCACAACCCTGATAACTTGTCTGTTGCCTTTGATTTGGCCAAAAAAGAGGAAGCCAATCAGGAAATAAGAAAGGCATATTTTAACTATCAAAAGTTATCTGAGAAAGAAAAGATAAACTCAAAAAGTAAAAAAGTATTGGGTTTATGAGTTGGGATAAGGATTAAAATAAGAAATCCCAAGAGGAAGAGCAAAGTAATCAAGGCGAAAAGAATAAAACTAACTAGCAAGATGTTAATTTCAGGCAGAAATGGTAAAGAATTTACCAAAAGGTGAGATAAAAAACTAGTAGGATAAGATAGGTCTAAAAAAGTTGCAACTCTGGAAAAAATAAGAATAATAACATATCAAATAGAGCTCCTTCGAATAAATATTATGTATATCAAGGGGTTCATTATGCCATTAAATGTCCCTTTAGAGCTAATCGACGATAGAAAGCTCCAGATGAAGCTGCTCACAAGATATTTGCAGCCATAGGTAACCCTAAACTTGATGATCAAATTACCCCTTTCTTATTAAATGGGAAATTTTTGTTAAGAATGTACAAATTTTGATAGATAGTGGTTCAATTGATAGTTTTATATCTACTTCGATAGTGAGGGACATACCTGTTAGACTTTGAATTTTAGCCAATGATTAGAAGGTAGAATACAGGTTAGGGTAAACCTAACAAGTTAACCAATGTTTATTTGACCCCCACATTACTTTATTATAAAGGGAAACTAATTGTTATCTGTATGTGGTACCTCTGCATGTGTTTGATATAATTTTAGGAGTTTATTGGTTAATGGCGCATAAGGCTCTTCTAAATTTTAAAGAAATATGGGTAGAATTTATGGATGAATCTAATCAAAGGGTTAGGATTTATTGTGGTTGAAGTGAAGTTAAACCATATTTATGGATTGAAATGCAGTTAAAAAAATTGTTAAGAAGAAGAGGATGGCTTTTATAGTTAATATGAATAAAAAATGAGAGATAAAAATAGAATCTGATCTCTCCCAAAAGCATCTAGTGTTGGAAGAATTTAAGGATGTGTTTCCTACATATTTGTCTGAATTACTCCCTTAGAGGGAATTGGATTTTTCAATTGAGTTGCTACCTGAAGCAAAAACTATTGCAATGGTATTGTATAGTATGAATCCTAAAATATATTGGTAGTTCCAAGCTCAGGAAGATTGAAGGAAACAATCCTTAAGGAAGCACATACCCCTTATTCGGCTCATCCGAGAGGGACACAAATGCTTGAGAATTTAGGGAAAACTTATTTTTGGCTAGGTATGAAAAAATGTCACTAAATATGTGGCTAGGTGCTTAGAGTTTCAAAAGGTGAAAGAAGAACAATTACATCCAACTGGAAATTTATACCCACATGAGATACCTATGTAAAAATGGTACAAGTGATATCAATGGATTTTATAGTAGGATTTCCTAAAACAAGGTTTAGGCATGACACAATCTTGGTAATAGTGGATAAGCTTACCAAAGTAGCATATTTTATACCATGCAATGTGAAAGATGATGCTCCTACAGTAGAAAGTAAGATTACCAGAGAAGTGGTAAGACTACATGGTTTTCTAGACGTTATAATATTTGATAGAGACTCTTGTTTTACCTTTGAATTTTGGTAAGCAATACATGAGACATTGGGAATAAAATTGAATATTAGTACTACTTATCATCTTGAGGCTTATGGGTAAACTGAAAGAGTAAACCTGGTATTGAAAGATATGTGAGGAATGTCCTGCATGGATCAACATTCAAAGTGGGAAGACTACTTGTACCTAGTGGAGTTTACATATAATAATAGTTATCATGCATAACTAAGCATGACACCCTTCGAAGATCTTTATGAAAGAAGGTATTGAACTCCCTTGACTTGGGATAATCTAAAATATCGGGTAGTGATCAAACCAAAAATGATAAAAGAAATGGAAGAACAATTGAAAAGAACTTAGTAGAACCTGAAAGAGATCATAGATTTCCAAAAAAGCTACACGAACCTAAAAAGAACACCGAGAAAATATTTTATGGGAGATAAGGTATTCTTAAGGGTGAAACAAACTAAAATTTCAATTAAATATTCTAAACTAGACTCTAGATATGTAGGTCCATTTGAAATCATGGCTAAAATAAGTCTTGTTACTTATAGACTTGCTCTGGCACCAAACCTATCCAAAATTCACAATGTTTTCCATGTGTCCCTATTTATAAAATATATTCCTGATTCCACTCATGTTTTGGATGTGTATAAATTATAGATGATAAACCCATTTAAATTTGATGTTTGACCTATTCACATACTTGGTTTTAGAACCAAGAACCTTAGGAAGAGGAATATAGAGTAGTATCGGGTCCATTGGGACCATTACTCAAATAGGAATACCACATGGGAGGACGTCGTAAATATGCAACAACAGTTTCCCTATTTGTTTGAGTAGATTTAGCCTTTTTTTTCTTTTAAAAAAGCATGATGAGACTTGATGATATATTTATATTTGCAAATAGATATGTGACTGGATACTGAGTAAAGCAGAATATTTTATTTCGAGTTACTAAGTATAGTAGCTTGTATATGACTGTGCAAAACTTAAGCTAAGTGGTTATTAGCTTATATTGATATATGTTTTGAATGAATACATATGACATGTATGATTTAGCTATATGCCATATGAGAGTCATTGTGATTTTATGATAAATATGATGAATGGGATATTATATGTGAAATGGAAATCATGAATTCATTTGATTACTTTAGCATTTACTAAAATTCTTATGCAATATTTTTCTTATTCAATTGTGCATAACACATAGGGATAGTGTTTGTCCTAAATTGAGAAGGATGCAATGACCCTCCTCACATGGATATTTGAAGATAAGTAAAATGGTAGTAATCCCATATTTTCTTGTGAATTATGGTACTATTGATAGCTACTGTGAATGTAGGACCAGGTTCAAAGTCATCGAGGAAGGGAAGTTAATCGATGGAAAAGGTAATAAGGAAAGTGATGATTCGGCTTGTGAGTACATGAATGCTCGCATACTTGCATATCATGTAGATTCCATATTTTATTGAGTCTTATGTTTGGTTTGAGTGGTGATGATGATGGGAGCCACTATTTATTTCAATATGCACATAGTTTAAATTAAAGAAAAATAAAAATAAAATATGAATGCAAGTAAATGGATGTATGCATGGCTTAAAGAAGTCTAATTGCAAATATATTATTATGGATGATTTGTTTCAATGGTAGCAAATATATAAAATTTAAATAAGTGATTTTTCTCCATTATTGAGTGGAAATCGTGAGTGGAGTAGCAACTAGCCTAATCATATTAGCACATGGTGTTAAATGTCATAATGAATTCTACTCTCTCGATAACCGAGAATTGAGAAGGGAGAAAATGGATTTTAGGGAGGGAAGCGAGAAAAAGGTGAGACATCTTGGGTCTATACAAGGTGGTGTGAAGAGGAGGAATTACTTTTAAAAAAAAAAAAGGAGAACAAGGTGAATGTAATTTGGCAGTGGAGGATTTATAAGTGCCAAACAACTATTAGATAGGATAAGAGAAATGATAGACTCTAGGTAGATCATTCACAATAACTTTTCCTTGTATGATTTTATTTAAAATAAAAAAGAATGACGTTCAAACCTGGAAGATTGCATATGTTTTGTGTGAAAATAAAAATGAGAAGAATTAGGTTGATTGTGCAATATTTTGAAATAATGGTGGTCTGAGTGATTACTTCATGAATTCATATTGGAATATTTATATTCTTTTTAATCTGTGCATGTTACTGTTGCTTGAAAATGTGAGGATGTTTAAAGTGAATCACACTTATTAGTTTTTCAATATGTAGTGTGACTTCTGGTAAACGTCTGCATGTATGTATGTTGTACACTTTAGAAATGCATTCATGAAGAATAGATCCGAAATCTAATCCCCTTCACTCTAAAATCTTAAACCATCAAGTTTGGAATTGGAAGCCAGTTTGTGATGTGGAGAAGTACTGCGATGGTGATGGTAGCCGAGTGGGATAGCCACCGAGTTGTATGTTTAACCATATGACAGAATAAATAGCTTTATACAATTGTGTTTCGATGAGTGTTGTGGTACATGCAAGTACAGGATGTGCTTACACAATTATTGTAATACTGAATTACAATCATTGAGATGTAAGAAAAATGTTTTAGTGACACCTTGTCTGATGTTATAGGTTCATCTTGTAATTTACCTAAATCTCAAATACAATTGCTTCAACTATGAAGAATGTATTGTTATAATGTGATATCAAATTCTGAACTTGTTGAACTAGCAAAACCATATTATGTTTATCCATTATGTGTAATGTATTCTGGTGAAGGCTATAAGTGTAAATTTGGTTTAAATCTTCTTAAATATGTTTCACATTTTAGTAAAACCCTATGAAAGTATGTTACCGAGAGAATTTTATGCAATAGAATTAAAGCAATGAAGATAAAATAATAAAATTATTTGTTTCTACAAATGGTGGATGGAACAATGTGAACTCCTTTGTTTATATAGTAATTTATTTATTTATTATTTATATATCAAATTTAATTCATACCTTAGGTTTAGGAAGAGTTCATGCTTGTAAAACGTATCAATACTGGGTAACTATGTTTCCATATTTGTATAAAGAAAGTTATTTGTAAATAAAGTTGTGTTGGGAGGATAACCTTAATCTCTTTTCTTAGAATATAAACTTATGCATAAGTGTATGCAGAGGGTCTAAGCTAGACTAGTAAGGATGTGGTAAATTTATACTCAAAATTTGTGTTAGATGATCTCAGACTTTGGTGTATACTCATGCTTACCATTAAGATATCATGAGTTGCTGACGTGTTGGTCAAAATAGTTATTGGGATTCTTGTTTGGTTAAATACTTTTGGTACCATTATTTTGCAGCACACCAAAGTAGGGTTAGCAATCCTTTGTTGGATTATCCAACATCTTAAGCTATGATATTCCCTGAAGTGAAAGTCTAACCAAATTTCTTGGAGTTATTGGTAAGACTGTTTAAACTTGTAATCAATTATAAAACTCCTAGGGTGTTTGAAGTTGCCTAGTTGGCAGCAATGTGGAGTTAAATATCGGGGTATGATTTTATTTATGCAAATTGTATTTAGGATCACGATGAATAGCAATTGAAGGATAGGTTTATTTTAATCGGCTTTTCTTATACCATTAGAAGATGAATAATGAGATAATATTATTATAAAATATTAATAGTGTAATATCTTTCTTATGTTTTGTTAAAAAAATTCAAAATGGTTGGGTTTGATGTTATGCTAAAACTTGCTCTTTTACTCCAAACCATAGGGTCAATAATACCTTGAAATGGTAGAAATTGCTTATAACCATTGTTTCTTCTAAGGTAAATTAGTGTGTAATCATTGATATCTTTCTAAGTTATTTTTAGTTTAGATAGATATAGGTTTCCTTGAAAAGCATTGGTCTTTACGCAAATTTAAATTTGTTCGGTTGGGTTGAAAACTCTAGATTCGGGTGGATATTGAAAAAAAACACTTAGGTTGGTTGTGAAGTTCTAAGAATAACCATGAGTTTGAGCATTGAGAATAAAGGATGCTCAAAATTCACCCAAACACTATTGAGGTGCGGGTAGGTGTGCAATAGTATCCAGAGCAACTATTGACTAATAAAATGGGTCGATGAAATTGACTAGGTTATGTCCAGTAACGAGGGGCAGTATGGAATGCATTTTCTAGGTAACATCTAGAATAGTATTGTGATAAGATCCCATGTATATTTGACCAAGATGGTTAAGCCTCATTATATGGTATGGGATATATGAATGTGGGTCAAAATAGCATAAGGTATGAAAACCAAGACCAGTGTATTGGCATAGCTCTAACTGACTCCAAGAATAGGATAATCAGCTAGACACTAGGTATAGGTACGCTATTTTACTCTTGTTCTATATAGGAACATGAATGATGACTAATCGAAGATTTGAAATGATAAGAGATACAGAAGCAAGCATCCACCCTCTAGGTGTATGGACCTTAGAGGATAACCCATGTTGTGGATTGACCCTAATGCTACAAAATGAGGATGTTAAATGAGACAAGTCAATTCCACTAATGGCACCTTTACAAGATTTGGTTGATCTTGTCCACTTGGGTGACTAGTCTGTAGTAGTCTTGAACCCAAAAGTGGTGTAATATGCTTATACTAAATTAAGCTTATTCCAGTGAATATTTGGGTGAAGCAAATTTGCTATGATCTTGAAGGAAACTTATGAGTGAATTGATATATTAAATATATATATATATATATATATATATATATATATATATATATATATATATATATATATATATGTGTAATTACAATTTTTAATTTATAATTTTTAGAGTGGTACAACTAAGTGAGTAGATTTGAATTGTTACAACAAATATCACCTTATCCATGTTGAGTTATAGCTATATAAGGCAAGAGGGGAGATCTTGTTTATATCCTCATTTGCTAGGGAAGCAAGGTCAAGGTTATGATCAAGTAATGCACTTAAACATTTTATTTACATTTTAAATATATATATAGTTAACATTCTTGTAGTATAGTGTTGTAAATCATTTTTTTTTCTTGATTTATAATGGTAGGACTATAGCTCTAAAACACATACCATGCATAAGATGGTTGTTCACATCTTGATTAATTGTTGTAGCACTTTTTGGTGTGAGAATAATTGGTCTCTATTTGATTTCATACACACCAAGAAGTGCCATAGGTTGAGCTAAAAGTACATAAATGACCTTGTATTTGTCCAATACAACCATACAATTCACACAAGACAAGTTGATGGTAGTGAATCCTATGAAGTAATTCAATTGGATGATTTAGAAGCACTACCTAATTGGATTGTGAAAATATTTATAGATCTCAAGTTTACTATAAATGACCTTGAGGAACTCTAGGAGGAAATAAAATATTTAATATGATTGAAAGGGATATACCATGATGATGTTGCTCTTGAGAAATCTCCAATTCACCCACCAATTTATAGCCAAGGCCAACCTTCAAGTGTAGGGAGAAGAAGGGGAAAACAAAAAATAGTTTAAAAATTGTTTTACAATTCAAAATATTATATTTTTATATAGTATTTGCCATGTGGGATGAATTGTTAATTTATAAACTATATTTGTAGTCTTTGCAATGAATATCTAATATAAAATCAACTTTTTGGATTTTCAATTGTTGTTTAAATGTGTTTTTTTATTTATTAAAAACATTCTTTGATTTTTTCTATTCCCAAGTTTTTCCCAAGTTGTAGGTTTTAAAACTATGGTTCGATGTATGTTATGCATTGTGATCGAAATGTGTCATACATAAAAGAATAAAATTAAAGATACAAAGCAATAAGAATATCTCAAATGAAAGAAGAAATATATATATATGAAGCTATAGAAATATCTCTAGAAAGAGATGAAGATGTAAAGCAACAAAGAATATTTTCTAGAAAATAAAAAGTGAGCCTCATAAATAGTAATCCACTCTATTGCACATGATTACATGGATAAGTTATCCATATAGTCTAGTAGGATGGAAAGGTTACCATAAATACACTTTTAATGGAGTCATTAAATCATAGTCATGTTAAAGAAGAAATGAAGTCATCAGTTTCATGAGTGACCAAACAAATGACTCAACAATGGAATTTAGACAAGTAAACAAGCAAGAAGTTTGCAGACCTATGAACATATATGTACAACATCAAAGGTGTATGTGCAATAGAAAAATAATGAAAGAGTTTGATTCAAAAAATCAAGATTTCTATTCAAGATATTGGAAACCAGAATGTTAATAAGAAGTATTTTAAGAAAAAACAAAGAAAAAATATTTTTGGAAATAAAAAATAATAATTATAAAATAAAAACATATTACTTCATGGTTAATGAAGACTATTGTTAGTTTTGTAGTAATCCTATATTCATTTATTTACCACTTGGTTTATCTATCTATTTATGTGTATTATCTAACATTCACATCATTCCCACTTTGATTAGATTATATGAAGTGGACCAAAATGGCAATAAAGGCTCTCACGTAGTAAAAAAATGTTGTATGGAATTGAATAACAATAATGTACCACACTATAGAATAATTGAGTTAGCATATTTATCCAAATCCAACATATGAGTTTGTATTATACACATATTTTGTATGTTATAATTTTAACTAATCAAATAATAAACTCTAGTAATATTTAATATAAGAAGAATTTGATTATAAGCATTCAATACTAATAATTATTCATTGAAACAATTATCTTTAAATGAATCATTTCACATTTCTTTGAGCTAAAAGAAAACAAATATGCAACAACATTCACTAAAGTATTTTGATTATGGAATTTGATAATAATATAGGTAACATGAAAAAATTCCTAATGAAGTACTTAAGAAATAATATTTGTACATTATGAATCAGTATAGCGGTTTATAAATAGTACGTAGAAATAGTTATTACCTGGCATTGGAGGTCGATTTGTTGTCCCTGCTCCATAACTTTGTCCTGTTAAAAAGCACAACAATTCTTACTCTCTAAAAATATTTTAAAGTTTAAACATAAACTTTCATACATTCTTCTACGAATAAAATATAAAATGATAATATATACCTTTATAGCCTTTATTATTCCTTTGATTTAATTCAAGCTGATGCCCCAGTAATTGCAAGTCAGTGAGAGACAGGGAATGCAGCTCCTTGCCATTTGGAATCCTATAATAAAATTTATAAGGAAATTGATTGGTTTGCTAAGATTTTTCTTCATATCATCATATTAAATATTATTGCGAGGTTAAAAAGGGAAAGGTTATGGTATTTAGTTAATAATGCCATCTGTAAACCTACCTAAGTAGAATGTCTTGCATCAACCTTTTTGCATCTCGAGTAAATGGTGTCTGTTCAATATTGAACATACAAAATTACAAATTTTATTTTTGGCATTTTTGTTTTCTTTCAATGAGGAAAATAAAGATATAGCTTACATGTTTTATGTAGCAGATAGAAGAAATAAAATCACTTATGTTTATTCAGTAAATAGTCCTACTAAAGTAAAAATGTAGCCAAATTTTTCAATTTATTCGTATGTTTAGTTTATATTCATTTCTTTTCCAATGCAATGGTATTATAGACAAAGAATTTAAAAGAGTAGGAATAGAATCATTTCTTCACATAAAAACCCACATGAAGAAAATAATAGTAATGCCATCCATGCGACAATAACGAAACATAAAACTAAGTAATTGCATTCACTATTAAAAAATATAACTTGTTTTTGGCAAGGATATATGGTTAGCTGGTATGCATAACAAAAATATATTTATATTAGTTTACCATTAAATTTATAATGAAGATGAAATTAGTATATGGTGGGCTGAAGTATGTATAAATGTTGTATAATTATGTGTCTTTAATCATGACAAAGAAAATGCATACATATTATCATAGTCAAGCCTAAAACATAAGTATATATATCTGTCACCAATTGTTATCTTTGATTTTTTCTTTTAAATACTCAATTTTTAAGAATATTCAAAGGTGCTCTCATTGTTTAGGGTTTTTATAGAATTGGTTATAGTATACCCCTATGGGATTAAAAGTTGATGCAGCCGCAACATCCAGTGATATTTTCCTGATTTAGACGAATAAAAGTTCCAACTTCCCGGGGTCATAACTTTTGATTTGGGTGTCCGTTTGAGCCCGTTTTTTTAAAACACACCGGATTGAGTTGACCTCACCGTGTTTAGCGGTGTTGTCATTGAAGTGACCGTTTCGACATATTTTCAGGCCCTGAAACATCACCTGGTGGCCAGAAATGGGCTCGAAAGTTTTTGTTCCAGTTGTTTTCAGTTTTTCGGTATTTAATATATTTTGTTGCATGAGTCAGTCTAGGGAGATATTTTAGGAAAGTCTTAATTTTGGAATAACGGATGCATGATCTTTTTTTTGGATCCATCTGAGTGATAGTTTAGAGTTACTAAAAATAGTAAGTTCGTGTTAGGTTAGGGTTTTTTGTGGATAATATATGTAGGAAGTTATTTCATTGTAAGGCGATAGAGATCCAAGAAAATAATAAAATTTGAGTTGCAGAATTGTTGTTTTTCAATTGATTTTGCTTGTGGGTTTGAGAATCAATACGTATCTACATCATTTGGTATCAGAGCGGGTAAGATATCACAAGTGGAGATATCATAAAGCCTAGGAGAGATCGAGCTAACTATGCTTAGATGAATAAGTAGATAGAAGATCTGCATGGGGAAGTAGCACGACTAACCAATACAATTGACCGCATGATGGAGAGACACCTCAACTTGCGTTCAGATCTAGGGTCTACTTACGAGAGCGTGGTAGAAGAGAACAGATCTGAAGCAAGCTCAGAACACCTAGGAGAGGAGCCATATTTTGAAGAAAAATTACTCCTAGCCTTGGATGGAATTCGAGGGAACCAACATGGTATCAAGATCGAGGTTTCTGAATATGCTAGTGGGTTAAAACCAGAGGAGCTCATTGATTGGGTGAACAGTATGGAAAAATATTTTGAATGGAGTAATCTCCCTGAGGAGAAGAGGGTGAGGCTTGCATGTACAAAGTTGAAGGAACATGCGTTGATTTAGTGGGACCATCTGTAGAAGGAGTGATAGAATAATGGAAAAGAGAATATCAGGACCTAGGATAAGATGAAGAAGAAGCTTTGAGAGAAGTTTATACCTGCTAATTATACCCAAACATTATTTTGTAGATCTCAAGACCTTTGACAGAGGGATCTCAGTGTGGAGGACTACACCAATAAGTTATACAAGTTATCTATACAGGTAGCACTTAATGAGACAGAAGATCAGAAGGCTGGGAGGTATGTGAATGGTCTAAGCTATGCTATTCAAGATGAGTTGCACATGCATCGCACTTCTATAGTAGATGCAGCATATGAGTTAGCCATGAGAGCCGAAGATAAGATAAAGAGCAGGCTAAGAAATCAAAAGAAGTGATCTACATCTTCCTCAAGTCGTAGGCATGGTGGATCTAATTTTTCCAAGGGCGAATCTTCTACGCATGTAGAAAAATGACAACAAATTGGACTGGAACGTGATGCCTATCGAGGAGGTAGAGGAATCTCGAGATGTAGAGGTAATGGGGGAGGTCGCACTGGGAGTGGACCACGTACACCCTTTATCTACTATAGTTGTGGTGAGGAAGGTCATAGAGCATCTGAATACCCCCACTATGATGCTGAAGAGCGGGGAGGCCAAGCTAGAGTTAATATAGTTGAGTAAGAGGAGGAATATGAAACAAAATTTGTTGCTGATATGGGTGAAAGTCTCATGATACGAAGGACATTGATTGCTCCAAAGAAGGGAAAGATGCGGGCAAAAAATGGTGATGAATCATGGCTACGTACAAACATTTTCCGAACAAGATGCACCTCAAGAGGAAAGGTATGTAAAGTGATTATTGATCCTAGTAGTTGTGGAAACATGGTGTCAAATATTATGGTTGATAAAATGAATCTACCATGTGAGAAGCACCCAACCCCCTATCGAGTTTCATGGGTTAAAAATGGGAATGAGGTGACTATTCATAAGAGGTGTCTGTTAAAATTCTCAATTGGGAGTACCTATAAGGATGAAGTGTGGTGCGATGTGATTCCTATGGATACATGCCATATTTTTTTGAGGAAGCCGTGGGAATATGACAGGAAAACCTCCCATGATGGATTTCAGAACACATATACATTTTGGAAGGATGGTGTAAAGGTGGTTTTGGTACCTTTGAAGGAAGATGGACAGAGCAAACCTTTGCTTACTGCAAAGAATTTTTTTATAGAAGTGAAAGAAGTTGGTTGGTGTTATGCCTTAACAGCAAAGAAGGTCGCAGATGAAGAAACTATCATACCACTAGTGGTGTCCAGGTTGCTGCAGGAATATGTTGATGTTATACCTGATGAATTACCAGTTGGGCTACCATCGAAGAGGGACATCCAACATCATATTGACTTGATCCTTGGGTAACTCTTCCAAATCAAGCAGCCTACCGATTGAATCCAACACAAAATGTCGAGTTGAGCAAACAAGTGACAAAACTAAAAGATTACTATAATATACAGGACCATAAATAAGATTACTATAAGATACAGGTTCCCAATGTCAAGGATTTATGATATGATGGATTCTTTAGCAGGGGCTAATTATTTCAGTAAGATTGACCTACGAAGTGGCTATTACCATATCAAGATCAGAGAAGGGGATGAGTGGAAGACAACTTTCAAGACTCGAGATGGATTATACGAATGGTTGGTGATGCCATTCAGGTTATCTAATACCCCCAGTACCTTTATGCGATTGATGAACAGAGTACTACGGGAATATAATGGTAAGTTTGTGGTTGTTTATTTTGATGATATCTTAGTTTTCAGTAAGACTAAAGCAGAGCATGTGCACCATTTGAGGTTGTTCCTAGATCTATTAAGAAAAGAGAAACTATATGCCAATTTGAAGAAATGTAGTTTCCTTCAAGAGAGTTTAGTATTTTTAGGATTTGTAGTTTTAAGGTAAGGCCTCAGGATGGATGAGGAAAAAGTAAAAACAATTGTTGAATGGCCCATCCCAAGAAATGTAATAGAGGTTAGAATTTTCTATGGCTTGGTGTTAGGACCGTTAAGGTTCTAACTTTGTTTTCAATAAATAATAAATAAAATAACATAAAAAATAATCGTCTTTAGGGTTGAATCCCTCTTGCATTGATAGGGGGATCCTGTTGCCACATTTGGTACGAGGTGCCATGTTTTTAGTTTTTGTAAGTAACCTTCCCTTTTCCTTCCTTCCTCTCTTTCCCTTTCTTCATCCTTCCCTTTCTCCCTCTTCCTTGCAGTATTATTCCTCTTCCTTCCTCCCTTTTCTTTCACCTAGTAAATTTTCTAGAACATAGGTGTTCCCTGAAATTTTCTAAGTGTCAGGGCACAACCCGACTTCGCAATGAAGTCGGAGTGCACCCTCAGGCTGGAGCGCAGCAAGAAAGACGAAGTGTGACAATAGGACAGGAGATGAGAGAAGTTTGACTAACTGTTGGGGCGCAACCCGACTTCGCAGCAAAGTCGGGGTGCGCCCTTCTTCTTGGGCGTACTTGGAGAACAATATGGAAGAAAATAGACTAAGTGTTGGTGCGCAACCCGACTTCGTAGTGAAGCGAAGTCGGGTTGCACCCTTCTTCCTAGGTGCACTTGGAGAACAGTATAGCAGAAAATAGACTAAGTGTTGGGGCGCAACCCGACTTCGTAGTGAAGTTGGAGTGTGCCCGCATCTTAGTGTGCAGTCCAAACATCGGTAGAAGACAACAAGTTCCGGTGCGTAACCCAACTTCACAGAGAATTCGAAGTGCGCCCTCTGACCGGTGCACAGTTGGGAAAGCAAGACCAAAAAATATCTAAGGCAAGATGACCCTCCCTATTGTGCTATTTTCTGCCTGCACAACCCAAAAATGCTCAGATCCTGGGTGAAGTTGGATAAACTACCTTTCAAGGCAGCCATGTGTCACTCATCAGCATCTGACAAGTGTCCAACTTCGAGATTTGAGGCAAGGCATGACCAGGAAAAGGACAAAGCATGGGCTGCACTATCTACACCAACTACCACCATTTAAGTTGATGTAAAGTGCCATCTGCCACACCTACCCGCATTCTTGTTGACCAAAGGTTTGACCTGACATACTGCCACGTAGTTGTACAGCCTTCAAGGAGACCATATCGCAAGTACAATCCTGCCCGATAGAAGTCAGCATCAGCAGCTCCTCAGCCGCTCATGTCAGCTACTATCTTGTTTGGGACTTTGTAACCGTGAATGTAATCGGGGGGAACTTGGGCTATAAATAGCCCACTCGTTTTCATTGTAAAGGGTGGAAGGGAAATATATTGCTAGGGAACAAATGTAGCTGTGCGTTTGCCTCTAATACAAGCATACACTTGGCTCTACTTACTGTCTTTTATCGTATATGCTGCCTCTCCTTGTCATTTCTGCCTCATGTTTCTTGTATCATTGGTTGCTGTTGTACTGAACTCTAGACTCTGGCATTTGATGATCAAGTATTCCTGGAATGCATAGATAGAGGATACATAGGATGAATGATAGTTGTAGTTTCAATGTATGTTTGTAGATGAATGCTGTTAGTAGTGGTGATTGATTCGTTGTCGTGCTGCTTATTCCCCCCACCAACTCCAATCTCATTTGGATTCTCTTTCTGCACTTTTATCTCTTTCCTTGCATTCTCATCTTACACTAAAAACCCCACAGGAAGTTGGCCTTCTCCGGAGATTGGCACGGAAGGCATTCCTTCCTTCCGGCCTTTCAATCTGGTGGGCGAATCTGGGCGCAATAACAACATATCCTTTCCTCATGGCAGATTCGTAACCAGCAGGTCCCTCCAATGGTTTGAATATATGTTTTTAATATTTCATTGATGGTTTCAAATGAACGATTGTACAACAATTTATATCTACCCTAACCCTAACCCTACATCCTTTCAATATGATGGTTCATAATAATTAATATATTAATTATTATGACTATACTATCCCTCATATAATAATTAATTAATAATTAATTATTATAGCTATCCTAAAGCTAATATTATTATTAATATAATAATTAATGATATTATTAATAATAATAGATAAATAGAGTTAGGATGTGGGATCCTAACATGCCACCCTTCCTCAAAAATAAAATTTGTCCTCTTTTAGAAAGACTAGAAAAATAGTCTTCATAGGGCCTTAAGCATCTTCTTGTGAAGGCTCAGTTTGTAGGGTAGATGGCAACATTTTTTTACTTTGATGATGACAGTTACCATAGATTCTGCATTTAAACTCCATGTGTGATGGGCAACTATTCATGTTTTTACATAAACATGCCAGTTTTATGCTCCACAAAGGCATTGTTTGAAGAGTTGCGCAGGATTCCCTTTGTAGAAAACTCTCACCTTCACGTTCATAGCTTCTTCCGTGGATAGTTATAACAAGTTATACAGGAATGGGCCTTGATAAGTCATTGTCATTGGCCGCAAAAAGGATGAGACTCTTTAGGTCTCTTATTTGAGGGAGAATCCTTCCACTGAATTGATTATGAGCTATATCGCATTTTGTCATACCAGATGATTTACTGATTTGATCTAAAAATTGGTCCTGCAAATAATTATTTTCCAATTTCAATTCTTTAAGAAGTGGAGAACTCCTCACGCTTGGTGGAACCTCTCCGGTAAGCTGATTTAGACACGCTGGGGTAGTTTCCCAAAAATTCAGGCAGACTCCCATTGAATTTATTTTTAAAAACAATGAAGCCATCTAGCGCTCCACCCTTGCATACATTCTGGGGAAGAGGACCCGACAGCTGGTTAGTCGACACATCGAACTCTAACAGGTTTTTGGAATTCATCCCTATATCTGGCGAGATGTGTCCACTAAGCCTGTTCTCATAAAGCTTAAGGTGCACCAAGTTGACAAGCTTATCCAGCTCATAAGGTATGGGCCCAGAGAGCTGGTTTTGGTAAAGCTGGAGTTTCTCCAACTTCGTCAAGTCTCCAATCCCCGGTGGAACACTCCCATTCAGACGATTCATGGAAAAATCCAAGTCCACAATGTTCTTCAGATTGTTGATATTCATCGGAATCGGTCCAGACAATTTGTTTTTAAAGAGATACAGACCTTTTATTTTTGTAAGTCTCATTGACTTTGTGGGAATTTCACCTACTAAATTGCAGCCTCCCATATACAGAGACTGCAGCCTTGTCAGGTTCCCGAGCTCAGGGGGGATTACACCTGGAGCTAGGGGATTCCCGTCCAGCCTTAAACTTGTCAAAGTAGACAGATTCCCTAGAAAGGCAGGAACAGTACCATTTAATAAATTGGAATACAAGAAGAGTACCTCAATCTTAGGCAACCTTCCCAACCCAGCAGGTATGTCTCCGGAGAAGGTGTTTGCGGAGATGTCCAAATACTGCAGCTGCTCCAGCTTATATATCTCTTCCGGTAGGGACCCAACAAACACATTCTGAGACAAATTCAGGTAACGCAGACGGGTGCAATTGAAGGGAAAGGTTCCTCAAAATAATTCCAGCTCAAATCCAACTCTGCTAGATTAATTAATTCACAAAAACTAGGAGAAATTTTTCCACCTATATTCAGCTGTAACAGGTTGAGAGCTACAACAGAATTTGGTGAGATTGTCACAAGTGATTCCACGCCAGTTACCGTGGGCACAGGTTGAGAGCTACAACAGAATTTGGTGAGATTGTCAAAAGTGATTCCACGCCAGTTACCGTGGTCATAAGCACTCGTACTGTTTTCCAAGTCATCAAGTTTCCACTGGGTGTTGTTCCAACTCTCCTTCATTCACAGTAATAGTTGGCCTTCATGGGAGAGGCAATTGCACAGGATGCAAAGCAGCAATCCCCACACTATGAATTCACGTGTGTTCACCATTTTTCTCCTAAAATTTATCCCCAGTTGTTCTGATGGCTGCTACTCATGGCTCACAAATTTGCACTACTGCAACGGATAAGGAGTCCTCTCTAAGTAGGTCATGGATTATCTCTTCTCCCCATGCCTCTCAAGGTTGGACCTCTTACTAGGCTTTCGTCTCTAATGACCAGATAACATTATCTACACAATCTGAAGGGAGATGTGTTGGAGTCAAAATTGGCGATCTATTGACTGGATTCGAAAGTAGCCACTGGTTAAGGGAGTTCCATTGCATTGATTTTTGACTTATCTTAATTTAGACTATAAAATGGGAATGGTTTCACTGTTGCTCTATCAGAATTGGATTTGTTAGTCAAGACGATATATTGTTTCCTCAACTCACTGTCCAAGAATCGCTGGTTGGGGGTATGTGGGATCATCGAAATATTTTTTTTTTCTAATTTTTTATAATTTATTGAGGACTCTAAGGTTTTCAATGTCTTTAAAGAAAACCGTGACACAAAATATTTTGGCGGTCTTCACTATAAAGTTTTCAATGTCTTTAAAGAAAACCGTGACACACAATATTTTAGCGGTCTTCACTATAAAGTTTTCAATGTCTTTAAAGGAAACCGTGACACACAATATTTGAGCGGTCTTCACTATTGGAAAGCTTACCCACTTTGCTTTGCTCGAGAATATATCATTTTTATTCACTATTAGTTTATTAGTACTTCCAAAATGCTTTCCCTGTTCTAACTAATATCACCAATATCACCTGCATTTCCCTTTTTCATATTTTCATGAGGCTTCTAGCCACCTTCTAAAGTTTCTAGAAACACATATTCAAGTGATTTTCTTATAATACTTTTAGTAGTGTAACCACAACAGAACTAATTGGCTGGTGTGCTACAACCTTCTGTAAGGAAATTTCATCATTTTTCAACACGTCCTTGAAGCTACCAATTTTCCTTGCACTTCTGATTTTGTTTATAATGACTGCTTTGATTTTTTCCTTCATCTTCTCAACGTTTGCAGTTGGACTAGCCTTGGCGCTAGTGTTTATCTTCTCGTTCATAAAATGTCACCCAAGGTACTTCTGTACTGACGATAAATCCGGTCGTCTGTGTTTGCATACAGTCTCCATATATGGTGTTTATTATTTGTATACCATAGGTAACTATGGGATTTTATACTTGTGCACCACTTGCAAATTTGAGGTATCTCATTTGTATACCATTTTGAATTTGGGATTTTTATTTTTATACAGTGGGCTGTAAATTAAATTTTGAAAATCTGATCCATCATGAAACCAGGCACAGAAATTGATCGGATGCAACTCAAACTTGTGGAGGGGTATACAAAGAGCAGCCAAGAGAAATGCCAAGATCTACAAGCAATCCAATTGAAAAGACCACTAAATGGAACTCTTTAAATAGAATTTTCAACTTCAATTTCACCAATCCTTTCAATATGAATAGATAATATCCTCATTCTTGGTTAAGATGTTAGCATCCGACTTGAGGAAAAACTAATAAAATTCCTGATACTCTTCCAAATGACAGCCCCTGGAATAATTCTAAAATTTATTCAGAATTCATCAGTCACAAAATTTTCTATTGAAAACCAAATTTTTCATATTCTGTACCAATCCTCCATTTCTCCTGAGGTTTACATCCTGATGCTAGATAGGCGACAAGATCTTGTTTTGTTAGTGGTTCTATCATGACTGCAACATCTTCTGTTGGAGGACTCACAACAACAACAATTAGTTTTCTCCTTCTTCCTCGGTTAGAATTCTCATCTAAACAAGTCCGTCGATTCATTCCACTAAAAAAAAAAACCATCGCTCACATTGCTGAAACATTTACGTCATTATGTTCCAAAATCATGTTATTGCAACTTTTTGAGGTCAGTATGTTAGAATGATGATTTTATGATTTGTGCTAGATATTTATGTCATGGCGGCAATACGGAGTAGTTCTTCTGAACAATAATGCCATAATTGACTCCTGGTGAATCTTCTCCACCACAAAAAAATGTTGAGTAGCAGCCCCTACTGTGTTTAGGTTTCACAAATCATTGCCTAAGCCCTTCGATCTTCCATAATGCAGAAGAATAATCTTATTGTCATTCATTGACAGGAGCTTTTGTCATGTTGTTAGAGGAGGTGGCCATGGTGGAGGCCGAACGGAGGATAGCTGTGCTGGAAAAATGTCTTGGAGAAAAATATTTTTATTATCATAAATTGATTTGATGAGGATGTCCATCAGCCTTGAAACCTTACTGGAATTTTTTCTTCTTCCTTTATATGCGGTCATCAACCTTGCTGCGTAACAATTTTGGTAGGAAACAACATTCCTTTCAACATCACAAGCATACCTAATAAACTTCATTTTTATTGAAATTTGTGTGAGCACTTTATTTTTCCTTTGTTTTCTTCGAGAGCTCCTGTGTTTCACATTATTCATGAAGGTCCTTTTTTGCACATATATAGTTTTAGGGTTTGCATAAAAATTTTCTTCTTTTTCCTTCGAAAGTACATTATCTACTTTTTGAAAATTTATGGCTTCGGGTTCTTCCGTAAATTTTTTTCTAGGTTTTTCATTTTCATTTGCAACTTTTTCTTCTTCTACTTCCATTAGATCCTCACTTAACTTACTAAAAAAAAAATTATAATGTTTTCGAATGGTTTCCCTAATTCTCGAAATTTTGCCTTCAATTTTTGAACTTCCTCCTCAAATTTTTTTGTCCCGCATGGCTGGATCCATAATGCTCTGATACCAGATGTTAGGACCCTGAAGGTTCTAACTTAGTTTTCAATAAATAATAAATAAAATAACATAAAAAAGAATCGTCTTTAGGGTTGAATCGCTTTTGCACTGATAGGGGGGTCCCTCCAATGGTTTGAATATATGTTTTTAATATTTCATGGATGGTTTCAAATGAACGATTGTACAACAATTTATATCTACCCTAACCCTAACCCTACGTCCTTTCAATATGATGATTTATAATAATTAATATATTAATTATTATGACTATACTATCCCTCATATAATAATTAATTTATAATTAATTATTATAGCTATCCTAAAGCTAATATTATTATTAATATAATAATTAATGATATTATTAATAATAATAGATAAATAGAGTTAGGATGTTGGATCAGGAATTTTAGTAGCATTGTGGCTCCCATCATAGAATGCACAAAGGGGAAGGATTTCATATGGACAAAGACAGCAGGAGAGGCTTTAAACTTCTGAAAAAAAAGGTAACCACCACACCTGTTTTAGTGTTACCTAATTTTAGAAAATTATTTGAGGTTGATTGTGATGCATCACATATTGGAATTGGAGCTGTGTTGAGCCAAGGAGGGCGTCCAGTAGCATTCTTCAGTGAGAAGTTGAATGAGGTTAGGAAAAATTACTCCACCTATGATGTTGAATTCTATGCTATTGTGCAAGCATTAAGATACTGGAGACATTACCTATTATCCAAAGAGTTTGTACTCTTCACGGACCATGAAGCATTAAGGTATGTTAATTCCCAGAGAAAGTTGAATAGCAGACATGCAAAGCGGGTATCATATTTACAAGAGTATGAGTCTACTTTGAAGCATAAATCAGGAAAACGGAATAAGGTGGCAGATGCTTTAAGTAGGAAGGTAATATTGCTGACTACCATGGAAAATTTTGTGGTAGGATTTGAGAGTATCAAGAATTTATATGAGGTTGATGTTGACTTTGGATAGGTTGTGGCATAGTATAAAAATCCAATAGGGGGTGTATCTAGTAATATTTTTGTAGAATATGTTATGCAAGATAGTTACTTGTTTAGACGTAAACAGTTATGCATTCATGTTGGTTCCATGAGGGAGAACATCATGAGAGAGCTGCATAGTGGAGGTTTAGCTGGATACTTTGGGGTGGATAAAACTATTGCTCTTGTGGTGGAGAAGTATTATTGGCCAAAGATGTGAAGAGACATAACTAGGTTTGTATCTCATTGTAGAGTCTATCAGATGGCTAAAGTCCATGCCCAGAATACTGGGTTTTATATACCTTTACCTGGACTGACCTGAGCATGGACTTTGTGTTAAGACTTCCACGTACCCAATGAGGTAAGGATTCCATATTTTTTGTTGTTGATAGGTTCTCTAAGATGGCTTACTTTATCCCCTGCCATAAAACTAAAGATGTCACAGGAGTTGCAGTCCTATTTTTTGATGAGATTGTGCATTTGCATGACATGCCGAGATCTATCACTTCGGATCAAGATGTCAAATTTTTGGGCCACTTTTGGAGGACATTATGGAAGAATCTTGATACAAAGCTCCAATTCAGTAGTGTGTATCACCCAAATACTGATGGAGATACGAAGGTCATGAATTAGAGTTTGGGTAATATTTTGAGGTGCATAGTTGGTACAAAGCCAAAACAATGGGATCAAGTGTTACCACAAGCAGATTTTGCAATGAACAGCTTAGTAAATCACCCGATAGGAAATTCCCCATTTCAGATTGTTTATGGCCACAATCCCCATGGTGTGTTTGATTTAGTGGAATTGTCAATTTTTGAAACTGTTAGTGATGATGTAGAGGCTTTTGCAGAACATATACAAAAATTGCAGGAGGAAGTTCGACAGTGGTTGCAGGAGAGTAATGCCAAGTATAAAGCAGAAATAGATGTACATAGGCAAGCAAATGTATTTTAGGAAGGTGACTTGGTAATGGTCCACCTTCGTAAAGAAATATTTCCAAAGGGCACATACAATAAGCTCAAAATGAAGAATATTGGGCCTTGTAGGATTCTTCAGAAAAGGAATGACAATGCCTATGTGGTCGAATTGCTAGAGGACCTGGATATCTCACTGATCTTCAATGTCTCTGATCTGTATGAATTTCATGGAGATGTAGGGTATGTTGAAGTACTAGAAGTGATAAATTAGGTGCAACAGATATCCAAGAAGAAGGATTGTGTTGAGCAAGTATTGGATAAGAATGTGATCACCACATGCAATAGTAACTACAACAAGTACTTGGTATAGTGGGAAGGATTATCATCAGCTAAAAGTACCTGGATTTCTGAAGGAGACCTAAAGAAGATTATGCAGGATAAGCTTCAGGAGTTTCATCTGCAGAAATCACAGGAGTTGATTTCTTTTCAACCAGAGGAGAACGATGCACTCGCAACATCCAATGACACTTTTCTGATTTAGCTGAATAAAAGTTCCAACTTTCCAGGGTCATAACTTTTGATCCAGGTGTCTGTTTGAGCTCCTTTTTTTTTTTAAACAAACAGAATTGAGTTGACCTCACCATGTTCAGCCACGCTATTGTTGAAGTGGCCATTTCGACACGTTTTTAGGCCCCGAAACATCACCTAGTGGCCAAAAATGGGCTCAGAATTTTTTGTTCTAATTTTTTTTATTTTTCGGTATTTAATATCTTTTGTTGCATGAGTCAGTCTAGGGATATATTTTAGGAAAGTCTTCATTTTGGAATAACGGATACATGATATTTTTTTTGGATCTATCTGAGGGATAGTTTAGAATTACTAAAAATAGTAAGTCCTGATACTTACTAAAAAATAGTAAGTTCGTGTTATGTTAGGGTTTTTGGTGGATATTATATGTAGGAAGTGATTTCATTGTAAGAGGATGGATATATAAGAAAATAATAAAAATTTTGTTGCAAAATTATTGTTTTCCCATTGATTTTGCTTGTGGGTTTGAGAATCAATACGGATCTACATCAAAAGTGATTTTTAAGGGTATTCTTTTAATCTAGTTAAATAAAATCAAGTTAATGTTTCAATGAATATTTGATAGCATTGGAAAAGAAAATCTTATAGAGTGGATGGTCATTAAAGTTCAATGATGAACTTTAGCCTCAACCTAATTGTTGATTATATAACATATTTCTAAACTCCTGTACTTAGTTATAAATTCATGAGTATTAGGATCCTTAAGCTACTAGAAGAATGTATACATAGAGCCTAGATTATTGATGTGGGCATTATGTTTGAATTTGCAATATTTTCTAGAAATATTTCAAAACAAGCATTCACCACAATCATATGCCAGAAATAAAGAAAAATACCACTAAAAGATAGCAATTATTATTGATGTAAAGAAACTAAAATATAACAATCATTATTGATGTAAAGAAACAAATGGAGACAAAGAGAATGAAGTGTAAGCTATCATATTTTATTCACACTTATGATATAAATAAATTATCATTGAGGGGTATTTATAGTGATACAAAGTTCCCAATGAACGGTTAACATTAGGCTGACATAAACTTAATCTTGAGGTTATCCTTACAATAAAATAATTAATAAAAAAACCTTTTAAGAAAGGATATCCATCAAGGTGGATTAACCAATACTAATATGGAAGGGATATGAAAGGGGCCTTTAGTCTTAGATGATAATAGTTGTGGGTTTACATAAGTAATGGATGCTTACAAGCTTACATAATCACATGCATATAGGTCACATTGATAATGCTCATAAGCATTTATTCACAACTTTAGCCTTGGCCTAAACAAGTTCATATTACACAAATTTAAATAATTCCCATAATTTGAAGTGAGTGGGATAGGGAGAGAAGATATTAGAGGTAACACCTCCACCCCGTAATGGATACTTTAGTGAGATTTAAATGTTCCCCTTCATCCTTATATTCATCATCAAAAGCTTGTGTCCAACCCTCAAGAATTCTATCTCAATATTCTTCAACCTTGTAATGCAATTCTTGATAGAGAGTCATTTTATTGTATAATACTCATACGTGTTTGAATTATTTGAAACCCTAGGCTTGCTTTTAGGTACTGAAACCTTAGATTACATTTACTTGAATTCTCCTAGATGATCTTGTGTATTAGAAATAACTATATAATTCTTAACTACCATCGTATAATGGATTCGAATCTAGATAAGTTCTTTTACTGAGATGGGTTATGGTTTTGTAATAGTCATAGTATTCAAAATAAGAACCATGCCAACTATAAAAGAGGAGAAGAAATATTGTATAATATATTTGACATAATATTCATAACTCTTTACCTTGCCTACTATCATAGCTCAATCAACATTTAGATATTTGAAGTGAGATATATAGTCTTCAACATTAGTAAAATATAAATTTTTTAGATTGAAGAGATCTATCTCTATCTTATCGACTTCACTAACACTTACTTTTTTATAGAGATATTTCAAGACCATACTTCAATAGGATTAGTTTTTTTTATTTAAAAGAGTATATCTGATTTCACTAATATGAAAAAGACTTTAACAACTTCTTCCTTTATCTTATTGAGTTCATGATCATTGAGGCCATTGTTTGATTTATTATTGAAGATGAACCATAGATTACTTTTTCTAAGTCATCATACCATACAAAATAATTTTTGCATAAAAATCCTAAAAAAAATTATAATGAATCTATAAATTGATATTACCACTACATAGAGCTCAAAAAATCATGCAATCTATAAAAATAGGTTCCAAATGCTTCTATATGCAAAAGTTATAGGATCCAAAATATTTGGTATATTAGCACTCTAATCACGAAAAAAACAAATGTCAAACCTCTAAAATATTTCATCAAATCAACAATTATTAATGGAGGTCGAACCTATGATGAACCATGACGAAAAAAGAGAGTAGACCACTACACCATGTGTAGTTGTTAAGATGAATTAAAAATAGAATTAATTTGATATCTTATTATTTGTATCTTCATTGTAATAGAAAATATCTACATTGAGTCAAAATTGGCACCTTGTCTCTTCAAGCAAGTGGACCCACCACTATCCCATATAGTTAGTTAAGTACAAAATGTAGCTCCACCTCAAAGGTGTGTTTACCATCCTACATGGTGAGAAAGACCTCTAAAAGTAGCTTTGTAGGGAATTAGACCACTAACTTGAGCATGCATTGTGCCATCAATGTGAATGTGACTAAGGTGATGAATATAAATTTGCTTATATGGTTCATCCTAAGAAAATTTATAAAAGATCACATTGTTGGTGATTTGAACACATAACAACCTCCAAAAAACCATAGTCTTTTGCAATATACCACTGCTTAGTAGGAATTTGGATGAGGAAGGGATCTAGCATATATAACATTATGCGACTATAGATAAAAATATTTTTATTTGAATGTCCCTCCTCTTAGATTCAAGGCACATGATCTAACTGTTATGTTATTAGTGTTGGTACACCACTTTTGTTTCGAAATACATAGATGTGTAAATGTAGGTCATACAAAAGGTATGTGAATAGCACACTAATGGTGCCAAGAAAAAATGATGTCAATGGAACATTTAAAATTTTAAAATTTCAAATTAAAAAGAAAAGGTGTAACCAAAATGCTACCATTAATCATTGATGATGTGATTCCTTCCTTCCTTAATGAGTTATGTTGATTCAAATTTTATTCTAATACCATGTTCAAATTTATAATATTTTCTAGAAATATTTCAAAATAAGCATTTACCAATATCATATTCCAAAAATAATAAAAGGCAATTAAAGATAGCACTAATAAGTGAAGCAAGAAAATAAAGGGAGATGATAGAAATTATATGGTGGGTGCCTATGGAATCCCCAATATATCATATTTTATTCACAATTGTGATAAAAATGGATACTAATTGAGGGGTATTTATAGTGATACCAAATATCCAATTAGAGGTTAACCTTAAGATAACATAAAATTAACCTTGAGGTTAACCTTATAATAAAATAATAATAAATTATTCTTTTAAGCAAAATTATCTGAAAATGTGGATTAACCAATACCACTAGAAGTGAAATATGAAAGGGACTTATCAGATTACATGAACACACTTGTAAGTTTAAATTAAATGATGAATGATCTTAGGCTTACATAATAATATGCTCATAGGATACATTGATAGTGCTCATAAGTACTTTATCACACTTTTGGCCATGGCCTAAAGAATATCAAATTACACAAATTTAAACACATGGACCTTGCTCTTTCTTATAATTGATATTTTATAGTAATTTTTTATTAATGTTTTTAGAGTTCTTAGTGTTTTCAATAAGGCTTTTATTTTAATTAGTAAATATTAAATGTTAGAAACCTGCTCTTTTATTTGCTACCTAGTGTTATTTAGAAAATTCTTCTACTTGAAATATTAAATGCATACCTACAAAATATGGCGGTGGTAGCCAAGATAAGAGTTACAAGAGAGTACAATCATGAAATAGTTATTAGGCATGGCTGGTACTAATGACTCCTTGAAAATGTAGTTGAACTACTTCAATGCCCTGACAGGGTTGACTTACTGGCACTGCCTCCTCACTTGTGAGGATCAATTTCATGGAAGATAGACTTGAAATTCCAAAACAACTAGTCTGGAAGCTTCTCAGAATGGATGCGCTCGGATGGATAAGGATGTACCTTAACTTGTTGATGTGGAGCACAAATGAGAAAGACCAGTGATAAAGTTGATAGGTCCAAAGGTGATGCATAGTTGACCATTGCACAGCTGCCTAGCATAATAGAAAAGGAGTGCAAGGCCTTGCACAAAAGAGTGCAAGTGTAGGAAGTCTTAGGAGATGCGTGGTGTTTGAAAAGTTGGCAAGCAAGGGATAACGAAGTGAAGCACAAATACCTTATGCAACAGGAGGGGTGTGCAACAGTCTTGGCATTAGAAAATGTACCTCTGTTGAAAATTCAATTGGATCCGTACACTTGGGATGGTGTGCAATAGTATTACATACTTAAGATGGTGCACCATGCATTTTGGATGGTGCACTAGAGTCTCGTGCATTTGAAATAGTGTACCATAGTCTCACACACTTTGGATGGTGCACCTGAGTCCCTCATACTTAAGATGGTGTGCTAGAGCCCTACACACTTTGGATGGTGCACCAGAGTCTTGCATACTTCAAATGGTGCACCTTAGCCTTGCGCACTTGGAATAGTGCACCAAAGTCTCACGCACTTAGCCATTTTCTTGAGCTAGAGTCGAGTGTTGTGCTCTTCCTTAGTTCTCAAGGCCAAATTGTATCACATGAAATACTATCACCATCCAAAAGATAATTTTCCTGCATTGTTAGTAAACAAAAATAATGGAAAGCTAAATATACACCATGTTGTAAAAATGACAATATCTCTGGAGGCTCATGATGAAATTGAGCTCACTTCAATGTTGAAATTCTAGGTCTCATCCGTTGGATTTAGAGTCATCATCACTCTCACTTTTTGAATGCTCAATAGCAATAGCAAACTCTTCACCCGATTCTTCTCTCCCTATTTCCTCCTCTTCTTCTTGTTGCTCACAGAGCTACTCTTGGTCATGCCCTGGTACCTCATATTGATGCTCATATCCCTTGTCTTGAGGCTTTTGTTTTGTGTCCTGTTGGGACCCATGGCTTTTGTCTTGGCCTTCTTGCAGAGCAAGGACCTTTTCCTCCGTATAAACTTATTCCTACTCCTTATATTATTTATCCTGAGGCTCTTGGCCTACATCCTATTGGGGCTTAAGGATTTCACCTTGGACTTCTTGCTGAGTGAGGATATCCTCCTCCGCATGAACTTTGCTCTACACCTTATCTTCTCCCTATGCTTGGATTTCTTCTCGCACTCAGGTTTTTGCTTGTTATTAGGGAGGCTTGGATGATGCAAGGTCATCAATAATGTGGTTATAGGTTTCTTGGACCAGGCCCTAGTCATCCTCTTGTATTATTTTGCGCTTCTATATTTTTTGAATTAGGTACTTGAACCTTTCGATCTAGCGAACTTCAGAGTAATTAAACCTCTTGTTCAGATTGACAAGACAGGCTTCCATCAACACAAACTTGGCCATACATTGCATGACTTGAAGATCAGTAATGGGCTCCTTCCAACTATCAATTTCTAAAGTATCACTTTCAAAGGAGTACCAAACTAACTACAACTCTTCTTCTATTAAAATACAATTTATTTCATCAGTGAAGCTCGGGAAACCGTTCTGCACCAAAGTCTCAAAGTACATTAAACAAAACTTTCTTTCCCTATCAAACCTATCTATCAGATCCCAGGCCTTTCAGGCTGCCTTGGCCTTTTTAAAAAAAGACCTTAGTATCGTGCATGAATTTTCCCATGATCAAGCAAGTTCACACATTGAGGAAAGACAAATGCCTAATATAATTTAGGATATGCACTTTCATGGCCAGCTCCATCCATTGGTTAGTGTCTACCTCGACCTCCTCTACAATGGAGGTGCCATGGGAAACCATGTCCTTGGTCTCCCTAATGAACGCCAGGAGCATAGATGCCCTTCGTACTCATTTTTGAAGTTGCCTATGAAGCAACTGTGTACCTCCTTGACATGACCCTTTGATAGGACCTCCATGGGATCTACTTTATTCACTAATTTACCCTGTAGCTCCTAAATTTGAGCATCTAACACTTGTAGTTGGTCCTTTGCCTCTCCTTGAACCTTGAGGTATTCATAAAAATATTTCTTGGATTCTTTCATCTCTTGATCCAGATCGATTATTCGTTTTTCAACTATTTCACTTTGGATTGTTCGTCTTCAAGTTGACCCTCGTGAGTGCCAAGGTCACTTCAAATTGCAGATTTTTGGCCTCAACATCATAGCAGTCATTTTTGAAATGATCTACCTGGAGATAGAGGTATGTGACCTCAATATAGATATTTCTGGATTTTTCTACAAGATCGACAGTTTTCAAATCTTCCATCGTATGGTAATAAGAATAATATATCGGTGTCATCTCTTCCAACAGTTTCAGTACCTTGGGCATCTTCTCCATTCTATGGAGCTGCATATTATGAGGATCAAATGCTACACTTTTCTTTGGTTGGGCCAGTTCCTGTGCACTTTTTCTATTATGGCCTTTGATCTAGGTTGAGGAATTTTGTTGCACCTTGTGAATACTTTCTACCATTGGGCCTTCCTCGCAAAAATCTAGCTATGTAAGCTCCTATAATCCAAAGAATTGGATAAAGAGAAACAGAGCCCATTGAGGGATTGATTCAATAGGTGTGTCTGGAATAGTTGGATTGATGACTGCAGTGACCTTGGGGGCTCTGGGATTTGTATGACTATGGCCAAAATGCTAGGTTTAGCAGGAGGGGTCTGCATGGAGGATACTATAAAAATAATTGAGGAAAGGATAGGCATGGTCTATCCAAGACTCACTATCACCACATAAGTTGTAACTAAAAATATTGATCCCTGGGAGTAGGGATGGAAGTCACCAGGAAGGTGAAGGCGTTGGAGAATTTTTCAAAAGTTTCGAATGAATTAGAAACAATGGGCAGGGAAGGATGAAACTTCGTCTGAAATAGGGGGTTTAGAAAGACTTCAGTAGCGATACCGAAGGGGATGTAAGCAAATGCTAAGGTTTTGCAACCCAAAAGTGGGGTTTCTAGAGGGGCAGATGATAAAAAGAGGAGAACAAAATATGCACCTGCAAGCTTGAACATCTCCAAAGCCGATGTGGTGAACTGCTACGTTATTAGGTTGGATTCTCTTTCTCTATCTAATACCTCGTACTCCAGATTGATATATGGTATTTTGGGCTACACCTGTTGCACCTATTGTGCTTGCTTGATATGTTGCACCTACTGTACTAGAATAGAAAATACTAAAGCACTCTCTTTTATGACTGTTGATGTTGTCATAGGGCCTGTGCCAATGAGTTTGATTTTAATAGTATGAGACCTCTTCATGATATTCTAGGGTGCAGGTTCAATGGGGGTTCTCCTTTTCTTTGGAGTAGCTTCTTCTTCTAGGAGCAGCTGCTTACCCTTGCCCTTGAAATGTGGTGTTTGACTAGCATGTTGCTTAGGTACTATTGATGTATCTTCAATTCTACTAGGACTCTCCATACTTATGGGCACAATGTTACCGAATAATATGGACTGGGAGGAGTCAAAGTATTTGTTGAATAGCTCAAAGAACTTATGATATATCTACAGCATTGGGTTAGATGCTTCCTTTCTGTGGTGGACCCTCATGATCCACCAGTTTATAATTTTCTCATCTGACTAATGGGGCACTTTATTTTTATTATCTGGAACACTTGGTCATTAGGGCTTTACTTTGGATACAACTTAGGATTGTAATCAGCCTCCATGATGGAGAATTCATGCCACGAGGGGAAAGATACCATCATTTCTATGTACCATTCGAGATCCAGCCCCGAAGAGTTATTATGCTGCTTCTCGATGTCCATGTAAGGATAGCGGTGGAATTTTTCCCTTGCAATTTTTTCCTTAAAGATATTTTTTGGGTCATACTTCCACCATTGGGGTACGTCAACTAGACCAAAATCATACATATTAACTTCCAAATAGGTGTTCTGCTTGTTCTGTATCACCTTGATGGTGCTAAGATCGATAGGCCAGGGGTAAGTATGTTGCCTTTTCTATCCCTTGTTGTACATATCATCTGCAAAGTCACACTGGTGGGTGACTTCGAGGGAAAACAGGTAGTCGGTCATGTAGTACAGCAACATGAAGGGTTTACTAAAAAATTGAAGATTCATACCACAAGTCTCTACATTAGTTGAAAAATATCTCCAAGCTACTGCTGTATGACATATTCTCTCATAGCCATTGGTACTCACTCATAGACACCATAAATGATATCCATAGTCAGATCTAGAAATACTAATTTAAAATTATAGTAGAACTTATGCCTTGATAGAATCGAATTCCATTGGTACACCAAAAGTGCCTTACCCTTCTCATATGTGCAACTTTTGGAAATAAAGGTAAAATAACAGTGCAAATGTAGGTGGTAGAATAAATACCACACCAGGAATGAGCAGCTCCAAAATGCCATGTTTTCATCATTTATCCCGTATATCTAGAGGTGCAGCTATTGAGACACCCAATCTACCTAGTTGAAAAGATGGGATTTATCCTCCATGATATAGCATCGAAGGTGTAGAATTCCCCATGGGATACGTATTCAATAATTATCGCCTGCTAGGAATTCACTTGGGTGTTTGAGGTAAGACCAGTAATCCATGCTAGCATGGAGAAGCGCTCAGATTTCTTGAATCTCCTCAAGGACATGGGGAGTTGTAGCAAGGTTCTGGGTGCAACTGTATCCATGAAATGTACCTTCATGAATCACCTCATTGGTACCGTGTTGGTGTATATTTCACTCTATTCCTTGGTGTTAATTTTCCTAACAATGACTTGACCAAAATATTACCTCCCACAGGTGAAGGTTGCATGGGTTTTGCTAGCAGAGATGGATAATAACCTATTTTCATTTGCATCCTTGACCGACCTAGTGTTAGGGTCATAAAATTGGGCAATTGTGTAGACCAACTCTAGGTAGGGGTGCACAGGTGTGCACAGGTACCAGTACAGGAAATAATGGTAGGCAACTGCTTGATTACTCGCTTCATATACCTTAGTTACCATCTGATCAATATATTTATTCAGGTTCTTTATTATCATCCTAGTGAGGACACAATCCCGAACTTTACTCAGTTTGTCCTCAGGTAGAGGTAGCGGGGGATTTTCCCTATTTTATTTCATCTGTGTGGGCTCACCCTCCATAGACTATGGATCTTTCTCCTTTATTTGCTTTGGCTCTCCTTTCTTCCCCATCTCCACAAGTTAAGCACACTGGGGATGACAACACTTAAGAACATATCACCCAGATTATGTCTCAACAAACATTTGCTTGTGCTAGAACAACACAACACTCCACTAACGCTCTTCGTTCAATAGTCATTCTTTGAAATTTAGAAATGGTGGTTGGTGTAATAGATTAAGTATTTTACTAGGCATATCTGGTGCATAGTGCATCTTTTTATAGCTCTGGTATACATCCATTTGCATTAATGTCGCTTGAGTAGAGTAAATATCGAGAGCAATTTGAGGGTGATGTGAAAGATCTCCTACATGGAAAAGAATGGTGGAGCACACATCCCAATACTAACTAACAAAGTGGGGCATAATATTTCTTGGAGGATGTGAAGTACCACACCTATTGCATGTTTTTTATTGATGTGTCTCACCTTGCCCAACATTCTGGAGATGTTTAGAGAAAAGTGCCTTGCACATGAAAATCTGAAAACTGAGTTGTGCCCACATACTGGAGTGCAACGATCTCCTCGGTATATGCCTTTCTTGGTCCAATCCTTGTCTTGCACACCCATGTCTCAAGTGCAACATCTTGGTGCTCAAAAATAGAGCGCAATGGTTGGGCACACCTAATATCATGCACAACACTATATCACACAAGCAACAGTGTGCAAGTCTTGTTTGTATTTGGGATTGTGTGCTAGACTTTGGCGTACTTGCACCATGCACAATAGCCTTGTGCACTAAAGAATGTGCACCCCACTTGGGTACACCAAGGACCGTGTGCTAGACTTAGGTGCACTTGCACCGTGCACAATAGCCTGTAGTTGCTTAGAATTATTGGAAGTACTACCAAATTTTTTGCATACGGCTCAACATAGGAAAAATAAAAACTGCATTCCTTGGCATCCTCCTGCTAGTTAGGATTTTGGCCCAAAAAATGTGCTATTGCCTACACGGGAGGAGGTAAAGAAATAATCCAAAAATAAAACTAAAATGCATAAGGAAAATACAAAAATATATATAGTTGTAGAAGAAACTCTTGTCCTACCCCTCACTAGTAGTACACCTTCAGATGAATACCATTAATCGATAATGGCAAAGTAAACCCGTTAAGATATTGCAGTGTGAAAGATTTTACCAGATGGACCTGAGAAACCTGAAATGGGCCTTCCCAAAATATATCAAATTTGTTATGGTATCTAGGCTTGGAATTCTTCTCATTCCATTTAAGCACCAAGTCACCAACCTAGAAATTCTGATCGGATGCGTTTTTATCGAACCAATTTTTCATGGTAACAACATGTTTCATGAAAGCGTCATAGGCTTTCTCCCTTTCCTCTTCCAACTACAACAGTTGGGAAATCTTGACACTATAGGGTCAAACCCTTCTTCCTCACCATTCAACAACCAGATAGACTACAGTATCGACAACTAAATATGCATAGGAAGCACTTATTCCTTCCTATACACCAGGGAATATGGGGACGTCTTAATGGATTTCTTGATGGAAATTTGGTCCGCCCATAACACAAAATCTAGAAGTAGATGCCAAGTGCACTTGTTGTCTTCCAGCATCCTCTTCAGGATCTAGAGCAAGTTTTTATTAGTAGACTCCACCAAACTGTTGCCCTACGGGTAATAGTTCAACGAAGTTTTTAAGTAAATACCATACTTTTTGGTGAATGCACACATCTTGGCCCCAATGAAATGGGAATCATTATCCGTCACAATGGCATATGGTATTCCGAAATGGGTTATTATCCCTTCCAAAAAAGTGATGACGACATCTTTATTAGCCTGCTTGGTGGGCACTACTTCTGCCCACTCGATGAAGTAGTTTTTAGCTGTCAAAATATACTTGTGCCCTACAGAAGAATTAGGCTTAATTATTTTGATGAAGTACAAACCCCATTTTTGAAATGGAGGCTCAAACTGGACCAAGTGTAGAGGTAGAGAAGCATTCTTGATGTGACCAACATATCTTTGACACTTATCGCATTTTTGGCTTACACTGAAGGAATAAAAAAAAATGGTGGGCCAATAATAGCCCATCCTTATTATTGATAAAGCCATCGACCTTCCAACGAGATGGACCTTGGACAGTTTAGAATGGAAATCATCCAAGCTATTCTATTTTTTTGTCCCCCTGACACATCTCTAGAGAACACCGTCAATATTTTGATAAAACAAACCCCTCGGGTAGCAACACATATTTATAGGCCCGAAGCCCGAAATGCCTCCTCTACAAATATTTGAGGTCGGTAGGGCATTATCCAATGCTTAAATAATCCACCAAGTCTTAAATCCAATCATTGTCATCTATTGATTGATTCACCAGATTACTCTATGATAGCAAATTTTCCCATTGGCAGGTTGTTACCTCAGTTACAACACTCTTGGCAAGCTCCAAGCATAAAGCCCGACCATGGACCAGTTTAGTGGGCCAGACCTCTATATCAAATTCTTAGATATTGGTGATCCAACCTGCCCTCTTGTTACCAATATCATCCTAATTAATGAATTTTTGGACATCTGTCTATACCATGTACACTATCGTCTTGCTCTGCGAGAAAAAATGATGAAACTTCTTTAGTGCCCTCATTATTGCATGCACTTGACTCTCAATAAAATTATGCCTTTCCTCATGCGATAGGATGACTTGACTGAGGAATTCTAGGGGCCGTTCATCCCCATATTCATTTTTCTAGGTTAGTATAGTCGCATAGCTTTTTGGCTCGCCGATCACCTATAGAATAAAATCTTTAGAATAGTCAGGGTTTACTAGAACGGGAGCTTGGGTGATTTTATGTTTGGTATCTTTAAATTTCTACCTTCTCTCTTCTATCCATAGGAACACATATTTTTTGAGGAGCTCAGTCATAGGCTTCACTACCTAGGCGAAGTTAGAAATAAACTTCCTGATAAAATTTATCTGTTCAAAGAAGGATTGGAGACCCTTCTTGTTCATCGGTAGAGGTAGCCTGAGCAAGGATTCAACCCTAGTGGGATCAATAGCAATACCCTTCTTTGTATGATGTGCCCTAGGATTTTTTCTTCCTTAACCATGAAAATTATTTTTTTCAGGTTTATTGATATTTCAAACTATCGGTACTTCTCGAAAACTTACCGCAAATGTAAACCATGTGCCTCCCTCCTATGGGAGAAAACAATCATATAATCTAGATATATCACAATGAAATGGTTGAGCAACTCACCAAATGCTAAGTTCATTTCTCTCTAGAAGGTTGATTTGTAATTGGAGAGGCCAAACAACATGCATTGATAAGTGAAAATGCCCCACTTGGTGGTGAAGGCAGTCTTATACTGGTCCTCATATTTGACCCAAATTTGGTTATACCCTGAGAAACCATCCAGAAGGGAAAACCTCTAGACACCTACCACTACATGTAGAATATGATTAATTTGGGGTAATGGGTAGTGATCTTTCAGGGATGCCTGATTAAAATTTCAAAAATCCATGTAGAGGCGAATATCTTTGTTCTTTTTTCTGACCAGAACTAGGTTTTCTACCCAGGATGAATGCTTGATGGGATAGATTATATTTTCTTCTAGTATTTTTAAAAGCTTGGCCTTCATAAGTATTTCAATCTTTGGATTTACATACCTTTGCTTCTACTGGATAGGCTTAACTTCCTCTTGGAGCTCAATTGTATGCTGGAATATGTCTCTATCGTACCCCTTTAGGTCGTAGTAGCTCTAAGTGATAATATTCAGATATTATCTATAGAGGGTCCTGATCTGTTCAATTTATTGTGGTATGTAATCAGTCCCCACCTTGATAATTTTCTTGAACTCTAGCTCTAGCTCTTGGTACTCTCTTGCATCCACTTTGATTTTGTGGGAAGATCCATATCATCTTGATCAAATATGCTTTCAAGGGTTATCAAACCCTTAGGTAGGTTGTTTTTTTTTAGATGGATTAAGCTCTCATATTCTTCATCATTGAGAACTCTATATTTGATTCTTCTAGCTTCATCAATCAAAAAATTGATGATTTGCTCGTCATTGTCAAAGACCTACCAGTGAATATTCTTATCCAGCACCAAGGACCTGTAGATAACCCTCACTATTTTTGGCCTTTGCATAAGGTTCTAGACTGAGGAGCATCTTGCTCTGATGGATGCCAAAACTTTAGAATGTTTATTCCACTCTCACAAAATAAATTTAATTCTAATATTTGAGAAAGACTCAAGTAGATCCCATATCTTATTACAGTATACCTTGAGATATTGTTGTTTGGTAACACATTTATTTGTTACTTAGTTACAGGTCAATTCAAAGTCCTTGAATACCTGTAACTATTTTATTCCTAACTTCTCCACCTTTCGTAACCCCGAACACAGGGCTTCATACTCAGCAACATTATTAGTACAACTCTAGGTGAGCTTGTATGAGTATATCTTTTGATTTCCAAAGGGAGAGATGAGGACAACCCCAGTTCCAACACCATTTTTACATTAGGTTCCGTCAAAAAAAGCTTCCATAATTGGTCATCCATAGGGTCAGCGTAACTCGGTACTTTAGCATTTTCAAGCTTGGTTATCGAGTAACACCTGATGTACAATTATATAATAGCATTGAAATCATGCATATAAAATTCATTCTCTATGTGCAACTCATCAGGAGATTCCTCCATCAGTTCCACTTTTTCCTCCACTTCTTCTAATTCATCAATGATTTTGACTAAGTCTATGGGTTTTCTCGCTTCCTAGATATTTTCAGTGAGGAAGGTGGAGGACTTTTAATTAAAAATATTGACACTCTTCCGCTTGAAGGGGACCTCTAGATATGAATAATTGAGAGAAAAATATCCTCCATTCCCTTAAAAAACACATGTTGAAATAGGGCTCCAAGTCAACTACCACAACTTCTTGGATTACTGTGATTTGTGACATCTTGTGCAACACGATCGGGATATCCTTGATGACCCCCACTATCCTGACCAGAGTCCCATACAGCTAAAGCACTCCATGACTACTCCTGATGTACTCCATGCCCATGAATTTACATACAACTTTAGGTATTACAGTGGTGGTAGTGTCAGAATCAACCATGCAATTATGCACAACCCATCCTTCCATCCTGAGGGATAGATAAAATGGCGGTAGCCTATTCTTTCACATAGTGAAGGTCATCAAAATCTGCTTTAGAATGGTCTGAGTTGGTCTCCCCTTGCCCTTGATGGACTTGAGGGATTCCTGCAATAGGTCAACTTGACCAAGTAATTGGAGTGCATCAAAGAGGCTTACCTTAGTCGAAGTCTTCCTCAACTCTTTGATGATATTGTATGCTCCAGAACTAGAGTGACCTCCCTCTTTAGTGGTTTTGTACTAGGTGCAGTACTGTTATGCTGCTTCTACCCTCTAATGCTTGGTGATCGATGGATACCATAACTTTTCCCTCGCCTTATCACTTGCTTCCACTAGGGGTTGAGAGGTTGATGCTTATGGTTGATGGGTCCTTGCTCTTTCCCTTGAGGGAAGATAGTCTCTTAGTCGGGAAGTATTCATCGGATCTAACACTTGAGCTGGCTCTTTCTGGTGGCATGGCTACCTTCTCACTTGGCAGCTTAGGATCAACAAGCACCTTGAGTGGTTCCATCTAAACCAGATTGACCTCAATTACCTTCTTGCCTATCCACATCATAATGGAGACCTATTCAATATGGGAATCATGCAATTACAATTAGCTTCCCTTATCATATTTACCTATCCACCAAGTGCATCATCTGCAAGCATCTACATATAATTTAGATGAACCATGCAAGTGTCTTCACCATGCAAGTAATTGCAGGTGGAGCACTAGTAGGCCCTACTAGATGATCTAGCTTTGTTGCACTCGAACATCATGGAGTTTTTGTCATGAGGTCTTCTAGTATGGGTGGCTTGATCCTTCATGATCATGGGTGGAAACCTCCTTGGAGGGTAGTTCTAATATTTGAACTGGATTTTCTTCATGATAGCCATATTGTTTACCATAGTTTTCATAAACCCATACACATCCCATAACTCTTTGGATTTATTTGCATTTATAGAAGTCATAGGTATGGGAATGGGTAATGGTAACGGTGCCAATGATGTAAGTAATGTTGGGTACTAATGAGGAGCCAGGAGTTGGGGAACTGCAAGTTTTGGATATTGAGGAGTCTGTACCTAAAATTGTGGGTTAGGAGCCCATGACTAATTTTATGGGTTAGGAGCCCATGGCTGATTAGGATACATCTGAGGTGCAGAAGAAGTGGATGCACATGGGTACATATTCTGCATGAAATCTAGATAAATCAGTGTAGTTGCCTTTGGGAGCAACTTCCCGATAGCTACCAGGTTATGTTCCACCTTCTGTACCTATTCGTACGATTCCAAAAACATGTTAACATTAGCATGCCAGATACTCATGCTAATATCAGAGTGGAATGCTCTTAGGTAATAGAACACTGCTTATTGAGCTATCATCCAAATACCATCAGTGACCTTTTACTAGGTACAAGTGAACCTAACATTGAAGTTAGCTATCTCCTCCTAAAGGTGCCTCTGGATAGAGGTGAACTGGTGTAGTAGAGAGGAGTTTGCTTACTCGTTGAATCCCCTTATGAGTTGCCTTGCCAGGTGGTCCCAAGAAGTGATTATGCTATATGGGAGCAATCGATACCAGTAGAGGAGCTTATCTCTTAGTGAAAGTACCAGTAACTTCACCATAACATCTTCTTTAATGATTTGGTGAATGGTTTCCAGTATTGCGATGTCTCGAATGTACTCATGCACCGTATTTCTTATGTTGTCATAGGTAGGTAAAGCTTTCAATGTTGTGGATGGTACGGTGTGCTGATCCTGGAGGGAAAGAGGTTTGGTGTGATTCTAGGTAGGGAACTACCTGAGTAGAGTGGACTGCACCATATGGGATGATGGATTGGGTGACTACAATGGTGGTTGTAACGATGGATTTGGAATAATAGGAACACTTAGGGAACTTGAATTAATGTTAGGTGGAGCTGGAGTATTATTATGATCCAAAGAATTCAGTGGAATTAGGGGTAAGCAGTTGTTGTACTATCAGGCATTGGAGTTTGTGTAGCAACAACAACCTTCTAAAAAGAAGTCATGATATTTGGCCTCCCATATAATGGGATATTTGGCCTGACCACTCTGGGGTGCTCTCCTAGAATGTCTATGTCAAGCTCGAGGAACTTGACTTCTTTTGTATTTATAATCTGCCACCTCGTTCACACGAAGGTATGATATTTTAAGATGGTATGTGATGTTTAAATGTATTTGAGTTTGTATGAGTCACTAGATGTTTGGATTTATCAGCAATAAGACGAACATCAACTTCTTAATACTGCTTTTTTAGTGGAACTTTAGGTCCAACCGAGCATGCCAGAAACTGTTGGTTAGAGATCTACCTTAGGTAAGGGTTTGTTTATTTATGCACCTTAGACTCGACCAACATTGAAAGAATCTCCAGAGATGGGTTGGTTTCCTTGCTATTCTATTTGGGGGGTTTGAGATTAGAGAACTAGAAAGAAATGTAAATTATTGAAAGGAATAGGAAATATGGCCACAGACCAAATAGAATAAGGGTGATGGGCTAATATCACAATAACTTAACTGTATGTCAAATCAAATAGCCATTTAACACAAACTCTAACAAAAATTAAAATTGAACATCCAACATGCATAATCTCCAGGGCTACTCCAGAATTCACGTTTTACCAGAAGCTAAATCCAGATACTAGAATTCAAGCCTACAGATAAACCAAAGAATTTTAATAGAAGATAAGCAATAGAAGACATACACACAATCAGAAGTCTAGAGTTAGAGCTAGACACTATTTATATTTATAGCAGAATTCAAGTTACAGTAAGCTTCTAGCAAACACCCATCGTTTTACAATAAAAGAGTAAGCTTATATAGCAAATTTTATCGCTTGAAATATTAAATGCATACCTACAAAATATGGCGGTGGAATCCAAGATAAGAGTTACAAGAGAGTACAATCATGAAATAGTTATTAGGCATGGTCGGGACTGATGACTCCTTGAAAATATAGTTGAACTCCTTCAATGCCTTGATAGGGTTGGCTTACTGGCACTACCTACTCACAAGGATGTACCTTAACTTGTTGATGTGGAGCGTAGCTGAGAAAGACCAGCGCCAAAGTTGACAGGTCTAGAGGTGAAGCATAGGTGACCCATTGCGTAGCTACCTAGCATAATAGAAAATGAGTGCAAGGCCTTGTGCAAAAGAGCATAAGTGTAGGAAGTATCAAGAGGCACGCGGTATTTTAAAAGTTAGCAAGCAAGGCATAATTAAGTGAAGCGCAAATGCCTTGTGCAACAGGAATGGTGTGCAACAGTCTTGGCATTGGGAAACACTCCTATGTTGAGAAGTAAACCACAACCATGCACTTGGGATAGTGCAAAACAATATTGCATACTTAAGATGGTACACTAGAGTCTCATGCTCTTCATATGGTGTGCTAGAGTCCCACACACTTGGAATAGTGCACCATAGTTTTGTGCACTTTGGATGGTGCGCTAGAGTCCTGCGCATTTAAGATTGTGTGCTAGAGTCCTGTGCACTTCAGATGAAGCACCAGAGTCCTGTGCACTTTGGATGGTGTGCCTTAGCCTTGCACACTTGGAATAGTGTGCCATAGTACCGTCCACTTTGGATGGTGCACTAGAGCCTCATGCACTTAGTCATTTCTCCCTTGGTTCTTGAGGCCAAATTGTATCACACGAAATACTATCACCATTTTAAACATGATTTTCTTACATTATCAGTACATAAAAATAATGGAAATCTAAGTATACACCATGTTGTAGAAGTGACAACACTACCTCATCCTTTTACTTGGTTGGCGATCCCTTGGTTAGCCAAAAATGATTGGCATTAATCACCTTAGGAGTAACACACCTTAAATCTATCATTTTTGTGTACGAGCACCTAGTACTGGTGAGTTGCGATAGTGAGTACAAATTTTGATTGAATTTTGGGTGATGGCAGGATTATTGTGCATCGATTCAGTGCTTTTTTTTTCCTTCTTTCTACCCATAGAGATAGGAAGGAGTAGGACGAACATTTATCCAAAGTTCTACCTAATTTGTGCTTGCATCCTCTGCCCCAAATGCGTAGGAGTTCTTATATTCCCACAAGAGCGAGGTTGTATGAATTTTTTGTCCTTTTTAGTCGCTTGAAAGGTCCACCCAACCAGCGGGCGAGCCTTTTGGATAATTCTACCCAAGTCCAAGGGTGGATCACCCACATAGTTTATCATCCATCCTACTTCAATCTGCCCACTACTTTAGGCAACCCATCATTGCTACTACCACCACTTGCTATCTTCTACCCATCCATCAATGTTCCTCAAAATTTTGGTGGCCACTTTGAGAAGCATCATCTTGTAAAAAAGGATGTGGGTGCAGCGGTGCAAAATTGAACCCACACTCTTAGTGACTCACAACAATTTTTTTCTTACGATAAATAAGGACACAAAAATCTATGTCCTAAAACACACAAAACAAAAATGAGGAAAGGAGATAGTGAGGGCACAAATAAAAGTATCCAGGGGAGATTGCAAGACAAAGGAGGAAGAACGCCAAATGTGAATGGAAAATGAGGGGGCAGAAGACAAAAGAGAAGAAAATAAGGAATATGACAAGCAAAAACAAAATAAAAACTAGGAAAGGAGAACAAGAGAAGAAGAGAGGAGGGAGGGAAACATAGGAAGCAACAAAATCAAGGAAACAACTGCTACTAACCTTATCGGTTGGCAACATCAAATAACTTAAGAAATAGAAGTAAGCAAAGGATGCAAAGAAAAAAGAAATAAAATTGAATGCGGTCCATGGGACACCCCCGTAGATCGCATTCCCATTAACATACCGCATCATGAATCATGGACGATTCAAGAATAGATAGAATTCCAAGGGCATTTGTCAGTTCTGGTGTAACACCTTTTTTGATACAATATCGTAAGAACTTCAATTGCTCATCTCCACTCTTACAAGGAATCTTAAGTCATCGAATTATTCTTAGCTTCATTTTCCTTAACTCATGCTAATTCTACCCTTCAATGTGTTTTTATAAACCATTTTTCCTATTATATGAGGAGTGGGCACTACTTTCAAAAAAGTAATGGATATATTTTATGGGATTGCGTGTAGAGATGTTTGATTCACAAGACTTAGATCCATTGGGCATGGGGTCACAAAAAAAAACAAGAGGAAAAAACTAGGAATACAAATGTGTTTCAAAAATAAAATATTTTGATAGTCCTTTCCAAATCACCAAGGATCAAATGATGTGACTCTGACACGTGCCTTAAGCACCTTTTATTTACCAATTAGATTATGTACACAAAATTACAGTGTGAGTGGTACACCAAAACCATTGATTCAATCTAGAGATCATCTAGTAAATCTACAATGATCGAACCATATTGTACTAAATTTGAGTCACTCTTTGTATTACAATCAATATTGCCATCCTTTACAAGCCATGAAGTGTTCACAACTTGGCAGATCATCATGCATACTAGTACCTATGAAATCAATGATCAGTGTGGAAATGAATTTTGCTATGTGGTAGCCTTCCTTTCATACTGGTTCATCTCATAATAGGCTTTGCTATTGCTAGTCCTTGGGATCCACCTACTGTGAAATTTTGGCTTCACACGCCTTCGTCATCCTTGTGCATTTATTTTTGCAGATTTTATTAATTTAGCATGCTACTGATGGGACCTCATCAGAAGCTAAATGTTGATCATTTAAGCCATCAATAAGATGACTTGACTCTTACTCATCATATCCCTAGACACAAAAAGGGTGCAAAAATACTCTCTTTGTGAGTGGGATCCTCACTTTGGTATAGACCCTCTATTGTTTGAGAGTAGGTGCAAGCAATAAGGTTGTCATTTTGTGGATCGATGCTTGCACTTCTCCTGCATGTGCTTGAGAATAAATCCATACTTTGTGTTCTGCATGACTGCTATCTTCTCTCTTGCATAGCTTGATATTGCATCGTTGGTGGGTGTTGTACAATAGAGAAGGAAACAACAGTAGTTGGAAAAGGGTATGAGAGGGCAAATTAATCTTAAGATGTTTTTCCTGGTTGAAGTAGGAGTCACTCTACCCATACAATCTCCTAAAATATTTGAGGGAATCTCCTTTTCCCATATTGTAGTTGGAGGCTTATATTCGAGCTAAGAGCTCAAATATAGTACATGTGAGCCTGGGTGGGTGATGGCTAGTACTAAGGAGGAATCCTTTTCCAACTCCTTTTAAATCGAATGTTAAATTTAATGAGATATTAAAAAGGTGCCCTCTTGTTGAATGAGAGACGCATCAAGAGTTGGAAGGGATCCATGAAGTCATCGAATGTGTTGATGAGAGCTCCTTCCAAATATGCCCATGAGCAGATGGTTTTACAACCAAGGGATTGGTACCATAGTATAACCCTTCCTTCTAGTTATAATATCAGAAGCCTGATCATAACATCTTCATGAGTTATATTGTGGAGGGATGCTAGTGCAGCAACATCTTTTAGATGTTCTTGAGCAATTTCGAAGGTTCCATCATATTTGGATAGATATTTTAGAGCACCCTTGGAAATATCATGCCAACATTGGAGGTTCAGTGGACCAGGGTCATTCCATAAGGGAAAAATGGTTGAGCTATCGTGGCACCAGTCTTCAGAGGTCCCAATTCTTCTATTGTAGTTGGATTTGGAGTTTCTAGATGAACATACTATCTTCGCTAGCAAGTTCAAGGTTGTTCATCACACCCTGAATCCCTTGTTATGTTTGAATCTTCAATGTGGGGAGGTGATTGATCTTATAATCTAGAATTACTGCACCATCAGATTCACTAGGTTATTTTGAGAGGATATGGGCAAATCAGAGTGTCACAAAAATCTGATTTCCTGAAACACAAAAACTTAGTGAGTTCCCTAGTAGAGTTGCCAAAAACTATTGATCATCAATCTGAAACCATGCGGAGGGCAGGGCCTGACCATTGCCAACATCGAATGGTCATCGAGTCAATATGGGGTAGTAAAATTCTAGAGGAGGTCAATTCCTCTATGGTGGTTCCAACTATCTACATCACAAAATAGAAAAATGGAAAAGGGAGGAAAGAGATGGGAAATGGACGTAGCCATAACTCACAATGATGGGTATAGCCATATCAAGAACCATGCAGGAACTACACTATGGGTGGAAACACAAACACAACACCTAACATATCAACCTATGATACCTTCATCAAACTCCTTCGAAGTGGTGGGCAGAGAGCAAATTCCAAAACCAACAAATAGGAGCAAATTCCAAAACCAACAAATAGGTGCATGAAATCTAGGATGTAGAATTAGAGTGCTCCTATCTAACTAGCTTTAGAAGAAATAAACCCCCAACCTATATTTATAAATGCATACTCCTTAGTCACTAAGAAAACCCCATGAAATACAAAATGCATAATAATATGAGACCTACTCCAATATTTAAAGCAAAAGTAAGCATTCATACATTCAATAAAATATGAAGGCAAAATCGGAGACCAAACAATGATGAATCTATATTTACACAGTGGTGAAAAACCTTACATATAAATTGTAATGGCTAAAGAGCCACCCTTAGGAATGACCAACATTCCACTATTTATAGGTATTTTTACATTAAATTCAAAATTTGAACATTAATGGCGGTAGGCAAGAAGACAACACCTGAATCTGGCAAGCACTCAACTAGTACACTACTCCTCGGGATGGCATTGATATTCTAGAAGGAGGTAGATGCATCTGGTTTGATCTGGGCCCTTGGATTCACTAACATTTCTATCTAGTTCATTTATTTTCATCTACCTCATTCTTTTACTCAGTTGGTGATCCCCTTATTAGGTGGTGAATGAACAGCATCAATTATCTTGGGAGCAATGCACCTCAAGTCTATCATTTCTACACATGAGCACCTGGTACTGGAAAGCTACGATAGTGAATACGTATTCTGATTAAATTTTAAGTGATAGTAGAATCTTTATACATCGAGTGAGTGTTGTTTTTGTCCTTATTTTTGCTCATGAATATAGGAGGGAGTAAGGTAGACATTTGTTCGAAGTTCCACCCAATTTGTACTTGCATCTTCCACCCAATATGGGTGGGAGTTTCTATCTCCCCCAAGCATGGGGTTGTATGAATTTTCCACCATTTCCAGCATCTTGGAAGGTCCACCCAACTAGTGGGGGGGACTTTTGGATAATTTTACCCAAGACCAAGGGTGGATTATCTGCCCAGTTTATCATCTTCCATGCTTAAATCTGCCCTCTACTTTAGGTTGCACATCACTGCTACTGCCATCACTTAATATCTTTCACCCATCCATCAATGTTCCTCAAAATTTTTGCAGTCGCTTTGAGAAGCATCATCATGTAAAAAAGGATGTGCGTGTAGTGGTGCAAAATTGCACCCAAAGTAAGTATAACAAAATCCATATCCAAATCACTATAATTTATGGAGCTCATTTTCTATAACAATATAGATCTAACTACATACCTAGTTTTCCAAAAAATTTAAGTAATTCTCAAAATATTTTTTAAAAGTCTTCAATCCAAACCTAAAAGTTGTCTTTCTAGATTTCAGAGGATGGTTATAAGTTAGCATTATTTTGAATCATCCAAAGATTTTAAAAATATTCATAAACAATTCAACATAGATATAAGATAGCACATTATAGCATAGGGGTGCAGTATTCCCAGGTGGGGAGATGATCTTCTAGGACTAGGAATGATCAATAGATAATTTTCAATTAAGTTACCAAATTGTACCACCGTATAGTCCTCTGAACTACCCTTTGTGACAGTTAAATAGCTTGTACGGATGTTAAACTCTCGCACTGTATGGTTATCAATCATACAGTGGCATGGATTGTATGATTTTGCACTCATCCAAACTGACATATTTGGTTTTGGAAGCTTTCGTACACAGTTTTGTAACTGTTCAAGTCAATTTTCTCAAATTGCCAAATCGGGTAAGTCGATCCCTATAGTTCAGTTTGCCAAATAAGGTAAGTCAACTTTGTATAATTTGTACGGACTCTGGTGTACGATCAATGGAAATTGAAAGTATAGTCAGGTGTTTAATCAGATGCTCTAATACCTCAATCTCTCTTAGGGATGTTTTGTAAGGTTTTACTATGCCAATTAATCCATTCTCTAGGTTGTGCCAAACATTACAATGGAGCTTGGGAGAGATTCCATTCAACTGATTACGTACAAAAATTGTACAATAGGGCTCATAATGTCATCCTCCACATTACTATGCTCACATATCATTCCTCAGGTTCCACTAGTGCTAACCTCTATCAAGGAGTTGCAACAATGCATAAAACTAAGCTAAAACAATAACCAGAAAACACACATACATCAATATTCCATCATAGATCATCAATCATCATTGCCAAGATTGTACACAACATGTAATGATGTATTTCCATTCCATTATAGCATAAATTTCATTACAAAAAGGTTATTCTATCAATCTCTTGCAATAACTCAGATGTAACTAGCTATTACAACCAACAAGTACTCTATCCTATATCTTAGCAACCAAACCTATAAATTTGAAAATGGGGCCTTATATAAAATTTCCCAGGCTATTCCAAAGCAGTTCTTGAGGCAATTAGTTATTTACAACTGCCCATGTACAACTAAATTCATTAATTTGACCTTTTACTAAGTCTAACACCTTAGTTAGCAAATATATGTGCCATTTCACTATGAAATTACATTTCCCATGTATTTGGATGAATTTCAATGTGCCCTATATGATTTGTTGCTACTTTGTATGGTTTTTCCATCCAGTTGTATGATTTTCCCCATGGTTTAAAAAACTTGGATAAACTATCACTTATGTTAAAACTTGTCAAAATTGACCAAATCCTTTTTGATCACTTTCTCTTCTTTTGGGAGGTGGATTTTCTACCAACATCTGCACTCCCCTTTACTTTGGTCGGTGTCCTTTCCAACTCATTCTGCTTCTTCAACTATCCCTTATATTCTACCACTACGTCCTCTAAGTCTTTGACTTGTGACTTATACATTTCTCGTTCATTCCTCAACTTGGCTATATAGCTTCCTATCTCTACTGCTTTAACCCCGTGGAAGTTAGCCTTTTCCTCGGTAGTCTTTAGGAACTCCATAATCTACTTTTCACGGTCCGAGGCACTCTTTTTCAACCTCTCCTACCAGTGAGCTTCTGCTCGAGCTTTTGCCTAAAGTTATTCATTCTTTTCAGTAATGGTCCTCAGGTTATGACTAATATTAGCCTCCATATCTCGAACACTATCTTCCTTGGTTTTCAACTAAGCTTACTTTTCTAGGATCATCTCATTCAATCTTTTATTGACCTTTTTTAGGTTCTCTATCTGCTTGGCTTGTGTTGCCATTTTCTCACTCTTCTCATCCAACTGAGTTGTCATCTATTCCTCCTGTGCTTTGAGTTATGCCTACAAATCCTTAATCATGTCCTCTACCATATGTGAGATCTGTTGCTTTTCCTCTTCAAGCATGTTAAGTTTGGCTTAAGACTTAGCTCTGATGCTTAATAGATCATCCTCTAGATTATTTATCTTCTCTTCCGTCGTAGCTCTACTTTTCTGTAGTTCTTCTTCCCTTGCAGCTAATTTATTTTGAGTTGATAGATTTATTCCAATATTATGCTCAACCACTCTATCTAGTGTGTTAGGAAGTTAAACTTTCTTAGGGTGATAGCAAATCCAGTAACAACCCTCTTATCCTCCAACTCTGTCGTATTTGCGGGATAGGTTGGATATTTGACTCTATCCAAGTACATCCTTGGATATTTCTTGTAACTTGTTATCACCCCTTCTGGTAAGTACTCTCTTCCCAACATTGTTGTTACCTCTTCCTTGGGCAACCTCCATGGATCTTGTGCATGAATGTATGTAATTATCCTTGTATGCTTCACACAATTCACCCATTCTGGTATCTTTTCTAACTCGAGAGACACTTGTTCTTACCACAACTTCAATTCTTCTACATGGCCAATACGCAATTCCAATATGGAACTATTAATAACATGGCTTAACTATGAAAATAAGTGTTCCACCTTATCTTCTATTCCATGTGCCTCCTCCTTAGTTCCAATTATGCTGAACCGCGGTACTTCAAGAAGATAATTGGATTGGATTTCTCATCGTTCTTCCTCTGTAGGAGTCCGTACATATTCCTCATTCATATGGTGGCTAGAGCTTCCTCTAAGCTCCTAAAGTGATATCTGAGTGTCTATATTTTCTTGAGGTGGAGACTGCTTTATGATCTTCTCCTCCTCACTATCTTCTATATTCACAACCTTCTATTGAGATTGCTACTTTTCAACTTGTTTTTGGGCTTCCTTCTATTTTGTAAGTCCCACCTGTTGTTCTTCTATATTCTCCTAAGCTACTTCTTATTCTATGTTGCCCAATTTTTGTTCTTCTATCACTTATTCCTCTTGATCCTACCAAATTTTCATTGTTGTGACCTACTCAACAACAAGTTCTTCTTTTTCTTGTGATGCCTCCGTATTTTTTGGTGCATCTCTTAGTCGAGCCTCCTCTCACAAAATTTTAATGAGGATTTTTCTTGAACTTTTCCTCTACAGTGTCTATCCTTAATCCCATTTACTCTTGAGTAGTAGCTATTTCTTCTTGTCCTACCTCAAATCCTTTAAAAAATTTAGAAGCATCCATCTATTCAAATTGTTGAAATATTTATGGAGAGTTCACTATTCTTTCTACCTTCGTCCAACATAACTTGTCTAGTTTTATGTCTTTCGAGTCTGACTGTTCTCTTTCTTGTTGGTGTACCTGTGGTGCAGGCTCCTCTCATACTTCTAGAACTAGTTTACTCACCATTCTTTCACGTTGCCTCCTTGTCTATATTCGTATTGGGCTTCTTTACCTCTTCTCCCTTTCTTGAATGGACGACTGCTCCTACTACCATTGTCGAGGTACTTGTTGTTCTAGCTCTTGTTCCAACTATCTAGGCCTTTTTATCTGATGATGTACATTGTCATATTCCTCTGGAGTAGTATCCTCTTGAGCTCTATGGGTTCAATTCTCGCTCCTCATTCGATATCTCTTTGGGGTCTCCTTTGTTATTGGTACTGACTTAGCCCATATCAATAAGGTCAACTATCCTCCCCTAATTTCTTGAGGTGGTGTCAAACCTAGAAATTAGATTTTTGATTCTGTGACTATGTTTAATAAAAATCCAATGGCATAGAAAGTCATTCCAAAGTTCTTTGGCCTTTTTGTTAGTGCCTCATGCATTTTTCTTTCTAGATAGGTACCCCAATCATATTGAATTCCCTTGGTGATACCTTCTACATACTATGCCATCCACATTGGCATTTCTATGGCCCTTATATCTCTTGTTAGTCAATCCATGATTGTATTCATAGCACACAACCAATGGCCTCCTTTCAACTAGCTCTATTTTATTTTGCTTGTTCCTGCACCTGAGATCTTTACCTCAGCCAGTGATGTGATAGTGGTAAGTGTAGTGATGAGGCAGTATGCCTCTATTGGATATACCAATATCTTTACTATCTCTATACCATCTTCTGGTAGGCCAAATGTCTTCCAAAATGTCTTTGCCAAAATATCCACTTTCACTGACCTCTTGCCCACATTGACATAGGTTGTTTTGGTTGTAGGGTTATACGCCTGGACTATCTGTAATAGATAGTTATGGAAGAAGGAATTATGAAATGGTGGAACTTGTGCAATCACTGCTACACCAACATCCTTGAAATTTTTCCTCCAAATATGATTCTTATTTCTCCCATCACTCCACAACTTCCTAAATGTATCAACTCCATGCTACACAAATGTAATATTTACTGCTCTCTTCCTACTTGGCTCTCTTCCTATCTACTGCTCAGATGCTCCTCCTGATCTGGTAGGTGAACTTCACTCATTTCCCTCCATGAGGTTCTTTCTTATGCCATTCTCTCCTCTCGGTACCTTGGTGGTGTTCTTCTTATATTAGCCCGCCAATGTCTCTGCCCCCTCCATGGCCTATATCCTCCTCTCCTCCAAGGATGATTACCATGACAATTGTGGGACTTAAACTACCACCCTTGTTGTTATCATGGGTATGCTTCTCTCTTGTGAAATGGACCTGGTGACCTCTCCACCCTATTGGCTTAAATCCACCTTAACAAAAAATCCAAACTCTTATGTGGGGATCATTCCTCTACCATATCATCGATTAATCTAACATCCAACCATCACCATTTCTGCAATTGAAAGTGTATTAGAAATCATATGACTTGATGTAAATCATACAATTTATGGTTCTTTGTATCCTTGTATGGTTCTTACCTTCACCAGCCGCTTCTAGATCATACACTACTCTTTTTTTCCCATAGTTTGATTTTTAGCCCGTCAGTCTTCAAACCGTCATATCTCCTTCAAATTTTACATTTGCAACCTAAAATTGTACAGTATGATAGTACTATGTACGATGTTTATTTTTGACTACCTTCCCCTTTGGAATCCATACGCTATCATACAATTTCGTACAATTTTCTAAAAACTACCCGAAATAGCCTGAAAATCACCCTGAACTATGCTATCTTCCTTTGAAATCATACATTATAACCCAAAAATCATATAATTGATACAAGATTCAAAATTCAAAATTTTGGCCCCCTTTTTTGAATCTTTCACCAACCCATTTACTGGATTGCCCTGTTCCTCCTTTTCAGTCTTTCTTGGGAGCAATTTTGCAACTCTTCGACCTCTGGCGCAATTTATTTCCACTTGACAAATTTTGGTTGTACTTTTTATGGATGTACGAACTTCACCTTCCATTCTCTACTTTTTCCATCTCTAATTCTTCTATTTCTAGGGTTTAAATCTTCACTTTCTTTGCAATTTCCACCATCCGATTAAAATTTCTTACTTCCCTGAACCCTAATCTTTCATTTTCCACCTTTGCATTCATACTTGGATGTTTTATGTTATATACTCTTTGTATTTCTTATTGAACTTCAAATTTTTCTCTTTGATCGAGTAAAACCCTAATTTCCTCTTATGTTTCTTCTCTAGGTTAATTTATCTAAAAATGAAAAGTACTCCTTGGTGCTAATTAAAATGGGTCCATCTAAATCTAAATTGTTGATGAAATTAGCTGCCCATATGGTCTTCTCTGTTGAATTGCATGCTTTCCACCTTCGTCCTCTTGAAAATTTTGAATTCTCACTTGTACAATTTAATGAAATTGCCAATTTTTCCTTCTATTTAAAGCATCTCGAAAACCCTAACTAAACCCTAAATTGTTCCACTTTGCACCTTTCCCTTCCATCTTGTACGGATTATTGACAACTCAACAAGTTTTTTGAAAATTTTTGTCTCTTTCCCCTACTTTTTCCTCCAACCCACTACTTTTTCCCATGCATGCCGCATTAAATGGATGGTTGAAAATCATACAACCTAGCCAACATTGTACAGTGTATGATACAAATTGTACAACATGTCATTTTGTATGATTTCACATGTCTTTGTGTCAATTTTACTTGTATGATCTTTATAATTAGAGAAATTTTCAATTTTTCTCTTTCTAAAGAGGCCACCATTTTCGGTTTTCAACCATTTCCTTCTTAATTGCATCCCAAGGGATTTTCACAATTAAGGTACTTGGTTTTTTTTTTTTTCAATCCTAATATATTTACACTTACCTTATTGGCAATCGTACAGTGAAATTTACTTGTACGATCCCATCAAATTCTACTCTTGGAGGTTCAACTCTAACATTCGGAGTAGTTGTGTTGCCTTTCAGTAATTTTTCCCTAGGCCGATCCACCCGCACTTGTGATGTTACTGAATTTCTTGGCCTTCCTCTTTCGTGTGTACAATTTGGAATTGTATAATTGCAAGCTGGAGTATCCTCACCTAGTGTCCTTTTCCCTTGCCACACAGGTGATTTATCCCTTGGTAGTGGTGTCCTTAATACTCTACTATCATTCAAGCTGCTTCTTCGCCTATCCCCTCAGATCAGTTTTGGCTCTAGACTTAACGATCTAGTTCTTAGTTGTCCATAGTTTCTTTCATCTGCAAACTATACTCTTTCCCTACCAGCAAGGCTTCTTTCGTGTGAGTGTCTCCCTCATCCTATTCCTCTTGGCATTGGGTTTCTATACGTGAATGGTGATTCATACCTTCTTTGTAGTAATCCTCTACCACCCATCCCTCATTGAGATGGTTATCCCCATGTACATCGCCTTGCGAGATTTGGTAAGATACCCCTAATTCCTGGTAATCCCCATATATTCCTTGTCTAGTTTATACAAGCTAAGGGTGTATCTCCTGGCCATCTAGGAGTAGGGGATTAGAATATTCCTTGCCCTCTTCCTCCTCGAATTGTAATATCACCTTGTCTTTGTTCATTTCATAGTTTAATACCTCCCCCACTTCTTGGCTGAAGTCTTAGGGGTCTTTCTCTGTTCCTTCCTCTCATTTTTTGAATATTAGGAGTTATCTCTACCAACTCAATATTGGCTAGTGGACTTCTACTTCTTCTTGTACTTGGTGATAGCTGTTGTAGTGCTCTGATTCTCTGATCCGCATGTGCTAGTTGAGATATCCATCTTCTTTCTTCGATGTTTCTCTATTATGATGATGTTGCCAAAATTTCTCTATAGGCATCAAAAACGTTTATCTCAGATTTGAATGAGTCTGATTCTCTTCTCTCTACTCTGCCCAATTGGTTGGAAAATTCAACCTTCTCTCCAATATTCGTGCTTCTCTCCTTTGTATTCATAACTATCAATAGGCTATTATATAATCTTGTGGTTCAAGGTTGGTTTGATGTCCCTGTGTTATCTCTATTTGTCATTGTATCATTGTATGTGTTGGGGGATCATGGTTACCTTGAGGATTCTAAGGGTTCCCTGGGCGATTATCTTCATCACTACTTCCTGTAATAGGTTCCATTATGATCCAAGTAATACCTTAACTACTAGAGTCTGTCAAATCCAATAGTGTATTACCTTGTGGTTTAGGTGATGGATTTACCTCTTCAATATCTCGCCATAACATCTCTGCATCTTTATTTGTCATAGGTAGATCACTTGGTGGTACCTGTGAGCTTGTGCTTATGTCCTCATTTCCTCCATCGCTTCTTAGATTTAATCCTTCAACCTCTTATAATTCTCTTTCAATCTCTTGTAGCCTATCTACCCTTTGTTCCTCCAACCTACGTATCATGCCATCCAATTCCTGGATGATTTGATCTCTGAATATTGTATTATGACCTATAAAAATTTGATATTATTCTTATAATTGTTGAGTCTGTAACCACATTCTTTGTTGTAACAACCCTATCTGATCCAATGAAGTAAGTCCAACCAATTCCTTATCAATGGTCTCATTACCTTATCCCTATGGAACTTTCATTTCAAATATGTCCACTCTATCTTCATATCGTACTATTAACCGTGTCCTTCTTCGACCTTCCATTTGTTGGGGTAGTTCTCTCCATTCTACCTGAGGATACCTCCTATTTCTATTTACTGGGGTTGCTTCTTCCTACCTTCCCCTATTTCTAGGTAATAGTACTATCTCCTAATGTTCTCTTCTGCTTGGAAAAATTTGTTCCTCATCTTCTTATTCAATTCTTTCAGCTCCATCAACAAATCTAACATGTACTTGTAATCTTCTTCTTTCTTCGGGCTAAGGTACCAACTCTTGTTGTTCTATGGTTGGTCGTAGTTCCTCCTTTTTTGTAAATAAGTGTGCAGGTCCTATGTCAGACTCTTCCTATGATGGATATGGCTCACTCTGAGCTTCAACGTGAGTTTCCACTCATCTTCATCATTCAACTTCTTCTAAACTAATGAATAAATACTGTACCTTGTAAGGCTTCAAATTTGAGCCATTTATAGTATCGGGCACCTCTGTCCCATTCAAGTATTGCAGCTTGAATGCTCCATTATTCATTACTTCCACTAATTTATAAGGACCAAGCTATAACATCTTCATCTTACCTGGTTTGATTTCCCTCTTTCCATTAAACTGTATAACTAAGTCTCCCAGACTAAGTTCCAACTTCCTTAAATGTTTATCATGCCACACCTTCCATATTTTATGAGCTATATCAATTGCCCATTGTGCCATTACTCTTCGTTCATGTAACTTGATCAGTGTTGTCAGTCACTCTTCTAAACTTTCTTGATCACCCAAGCGATGGTCTATCGTGACTCTCAAAATTGGTATCAAGAATTCAACTAGCACCACTGCTTCTTATCCATACATTAATTGGAAAGGTGTATGTTTTTTTGTAGGTTTAAAAATTGTTCTATATACCCATAAAATGGATGGTAGCCTTTCCTCCCAATATGCTCCCTCTATTCCATAGGTTTTATACAAAGTAGATACTAGGAATTTATTTGTTGCTTCTACCTACCCATTCGCTATGGGATAGTACAAACTAGATAATAAGTGTACAATCTTGAACTCTGTCATCAACATATTTATAATATCATTAACAAAGTGTCCTCCTTGATCACTTTTTATCCTTATCGGAATACCAAACCTTGTGATTACCTGTTTGTACAAGAATCTCACTGTTTTCTTCACTGTTACACTTCCTCTATTGAGATGTCTTTAATGGGCCTATGAAGTCCAATCCCCATCATTCAAATAGCTCTTGTGGTTGTGATGGGTGTAGGGCATAAAGTCCCTCTTTATTGGCCTTCTTGCTCTTTGGAAAGTATCACATGCTTTCACATGGTCCTTCGCATCATTATACAATGTGGGCCACCATAGCCCTGGTAGTAGTACCTTCCTAGAAGTTGCATCTGGTCCCATATGCCCTCTTGCTAAGCTTGCATGAGCCTCTTTCAACACTGCTTTGACTTCTTCCTCCATCACACATCTTCGTAAGATATCATCACTTCCTATTTTATACAACAATCCTACTATTATCTGTAAGGGTGCTAACTTCATTATTACTTTTTTCTTCTCGATTGCCATCATTTATTTTGGAAACTCTCATATGGATAGATATTAGCCAACCAAATTTTACCATGATGGAACAACATTGATGGTGTTTAGTTGTGCATCTGGAAATTCATTAGGAACTCATGTTCTTGCAGGTTTCCCTGATCATATTCAAAACAACTGGTCTGTAATCACATGCTTCTTACCAGGTCTCACCACTACTCAGAATACAAACTCCTGAAGGGTGACGAGCCACCTACTAACTTTTCCTTGTATCACCGACTTATTTATCAAGTACAACAAGGCTTGGTGATCAACATAGAAGGAAAAGGGATTTGCCAATAGGTAATGCCTAAACTTCTGAACTACATATACCATTCTAAAATCTTATGTTTCTATTGTACTATAATTCCTCTCTGGCCTTGACGAAAAGCAACTAGAAAAGAAAATATATTGATCTAGTCTAAAATATCCTTCTTGTGCTAAATCACATCCAATTGTAAAATTGGTAGCATTAATATGGACATGGGATTCCTTATCCTAGTTTAGAAACACCAAAATTGGACTACTCACAAGCTTAGCCTTCAGCTCATCGAAGGCTCCTTGGTGCTCCTACGTCCATATAAAAGGAACATTATTTTTTTCCAAAGAATCTAATCGGTATGATACATGTGCATAAATCCTGATAAACCTTCAATAGTACCCCATCGATCCAAGGAAGATTTTGAGTGAACTCACATCAAATGGTTCTTCCATGTGCAATATCACACAGATCATATCAAGATTTGTTTTCAATACTTCACTGCACACAATGTGTCCCAAAAATTTCCCATATGGTACCATAAAGAAGCATTTCCCTGGATTTAATGATATATGTGCATTTTTCACCTGCTCATACATTCACTGAGGGTAGGAAGATGTTCCTTGATCTTCCTGTAAATGGACCAATCATCAAAAAATGCTTTAAAATTCCCTGGTGCAAGTGTGGGTGATGTTAGATGTGGAGTCTACATCTTTCCACCCAAGTGTATATGGTTGGTGATGTGGCTTGATGGGATGTTTCAAGTTCTCCACAACAGACTTCACAATGAGGTTCTTTTGTGATCCGTTATCTATGATAAAATCAACATAGTAATCATGTGTAAGGTGGGCTCTAGTGATAAATAAATTGTCCCCTTGAGCAAATACATTTGAGATAAGGTTAACTTTGTTCAGTTTACCATTTGAAGAAAGATACTATTATTATATACCTATAGCAATCAACCCCCAAATCCAGCTAAGTATCAAGAAGCTTCTCTCCAAGCCTCTTCACATCCCCCCTCAAAGCCACCACCTCACCTCTACCTCAATCACCATAGCTAAATTTTCTTCAAAGTCATAATCATTGGACTCCCCTCCTGCATCCTTACCAACCACTAGTAACTCATTCCCTACCTCCTCATACACATCCTTCAATAGAATATCCTCCCTTTCCTCTATGACAACCCTATCCTCTCATACACCACTATCATTCACTAGACTATCCTAGTCATCACACTATGGCCTCACTTGCCTAAACAACTAATCTAGCTCTTCCTACTCCTCCTCCTCAACCAGCTCAGGTGATCCCAAATCCTCCTACTCCCCCATATACCCCGATGATGCTGCTCTCACCACTCCTGGAAACTCCCTATAAGGTAGCAATCCTGTTGCCTCCACCCACTAATCTATAACACCATGAATGGACTCCCAAGTCTACCTCGATCACCATACAACATACTCAAGAGTAGTCCTCACATTATACACATCAGGGGTAACCATCGGCTCATCAGGAGTCACATCTAGAGGTGGTGCCATGGGTTGTGGTCCTCTACCACCCTATACCCTGTAAATCACTACAGGTGGCTCTGAACCCCCTAGCTCAATCCAAAGTGATGTTGCACTCTAGAAAATAGGAAGTACTCTACTTGCCACATTTACTTCCCCACCACCCATAGCCCTCACCAAATGCACGCCAACTGAACTACATCCTCATCCCAATAAGGTGCTCTCTGCCATGGTCTCCATCTCACTTGCTCCATGGTCAATCACCCTAACTCCTCATGGTGATACATCAAATCACCCACTCACACCCTCCTCTTATTTTGCTCCTTATCTTCTCTCTACCTCATTGCATAAGGTACATCCTTCCCATCAATCTCATGCACCTCATATGGCAAATGGATGGGTATCAAAATCATCATATGCTCTTAAGCCCATATCTACAATAATGGACTCACACTAATACCTATACTCTCTGTCCTCACCACCCCATGCAACTCCTAGTATATCTATGCCAATAGTGCGGGTGCCCATGCATACACTATCTCCCACTCTACCATATCACACACCATCCTCATCATGTTCCAAGGGAACTTCATCCCTGAAGCATTTGGTAGTGCATGGCTATCTATCAATACCATCACCATCACATGGTGATTGGACAAAAATCTCTTCTTCCAATAATTTATATAGTCTACTCCCTTCTTGGCATCCATCTGCTACCAATGATGCCCAAATATCCTCACTAGGATACCATCACGCAAATCCTTATCCATCGTCATTATTGTAATCCCCTCTATCGGTAGTCGATAGATGCAGTATATATCCTCCAACATCACTGTCATATCCCCTATAGGAAAATGAAAGGTGTTCCTATTAGGATCCCACCTCTCACACAACATGGAAATATAAGCATGGTTCACATGAACCTCACACATCATCCACACTCCATATAGCCCCACTACTCTCAACAAAGTTCTATCATCCGTCGTCCACTCATCCTCCAAGGCCTTCCTGCATTTCTGAAGTCGATTGCATGCAAATAGCTTCTTCACTTGCCATCACACACATATCACATGTCAGAAATAATTCATGGTCTCTTACATACAAACATCATTGTACATAACATAAGCACATGTATTTTTTTCAAAATATTTTGCCATTATTAGGAAAACGTATTATTTTTGTATATAAATGATTTGTTTTATTTTCTTACACATAAGTTTCCTTTCATTACATGTTAAAACAAAACAAAACAAAACAAAAAATTCCACACCCCGGATGTGCTAACCATTGGTTCACACCCCACACATGCGAACCACTGGTTCACACCCCACCCATGTGAACCACTCAAAATGCTAAAATTTTTACGTGACTATATTCACAATCACACACATGTTCCATCCATACCATACATGCAAGCAAAAAAAGTCAAACACGTGCCAAAAAGTGCGACAAACAATGCAAACCCTCCCACATTGGCATGCAACATGAGGTGATCAAAATGAAGTCAAATACAAAAAGTGAAAATGAATCTGGATACCCATTTGGCTTATTAGGAGACCCCACTCATCAATTTTCACATGCATCTACTTTTAATACCCCATCCCACAATCACATCACACATGCTTTCCCACAAGTGCAATCGTCACATGCAAAAAAAAAAAACAAATTAGGATACCCATTTTCTCCTTTTCACACAAAGTGCATGAATTTTAACTCGTTCTTACCACCACATGCATTTTACAACATTTAAAGTAAAAATGTCATTTTTCAAACCCTCCCAAAATGCACATTTATTGATAGAGAATAAAACGCTTACCTTTGGCATTCCCACCCCCGTGCTCGTACTCACCGACACACTTGCCATATTGTATCATCCACTTTGCAAAATGGTAGAAACCCATCCCATTTCAACTTTCCTCCACCTCTCCAATGCTGTTTCACACAAAAATGACGTTAATCATGTCTTTTCCCCTTCAAAAACCTCATTATCCCCAGGTTCGCACCCCACGTGTGAACCGACCGGTTCAAATGCTAGGTGTGCAAACCACTTGGTTCGCATGTGTAGAGTGCGAACCTTCCATGACCACTCCAAATTGCACCACCCACATGATTTTTTCTTGAAACATTCCTCCACTTTTTAATTTTTACTAATTTTGACTAAAATTGTGCCAATTATCATACTCATCTTCATCAACCACTTCATCGCCAATATTTGTTCCCTCTATCACCAATTCATAGCTTAAGGGGGTAATAATCCAACACATCAAAAGCTACCTTGCACATGGTCAAAAAATCAAACATCCAATCATGGATATAACAAATGCCTAAGAATTTTTTTGTTGAAGATTATCTCAAGACCTCATGCTAGGACAAATAAAAAAAAAATGAAACTTCTCTTCTCAATAAAAACTCGAATCCAAAACAAATAAAATTTTAATAGACCTAAAAATACCTCTGATTGTAGACACCTCATGGATTCCAATCTTCATAGTGGTAGTCGTAAGACCACTCATGAATGAAGCTCCTGAAAGTTCTACCCCATGGCTCCAACGATTTATCAAAAGTTGTCAAAAGAGATCATCAATCAATCAAAAGCAAAAATAGACATAATTTGGAACACCTCAAATTTATCATAATGCAAGGTAAACATACACCTTCTCCAAAAAAGTAATCATTACAATACTACAAAGTGTTTTATCCAATCACAATTTATTTTTGTCAATGTGTTTCTCTCGCAATCATCCATAATTTATCAATCACAAATTCTTTACCTCCCAAATCATCCCATCAATTTACATCATCAATTTTTGTACTAAACTATGTTTCACACAATCCAGTATAAAAGGGGTAAAATGTAGACACCTAAAAGTCACACATTGTCCCTCTCCCCATTTCCATGATCAATCAATTTGTAAAACCCTCAAAAATTGTATAAATTGACTAAAATCACTATTCATCATCATTAGCCCCTTGGGGCTAGCTAAGCCCCTTCCTACGCTTAACCATAGGTCCTCATGCAACCTCATACCAACTCAACTAAGGTTGAAACCTTCACCATGGTCAAAAAATAGTTTATGGTCAAAAAGTCAATTTTTGGTCAAAACATGCTTTATGGCTAATTACATGCTTAATTAAATATAATCTTGATTTGATTTGAGCCCTCCACCTCATCTAGTCTATTTTGACTTGCCTAGTCTTCCACATCACCTATGCTAGCCTATCCTAGCCCTACCACCTCTCATCCAGATATTTCTCCACCTCACATCCTCCTGTTGGCAAATGAACTAACCTAGATATAGGTTTTCTAAGTCTGCAGTGTCCTAGACCTGCTGCCAAGCATTGAATACCCGAAGGAAAAGGATTTCCTCCATGGAAATATCCAGTAGGGCTAGTTCTAAAAATAAAATGGATTTTTGGAGACAACGGATAGAAAGATACTAATAGGAATGGGAAATAGCTGAAAGAAAAAAATATGGGGTGATGGACCGAAAGCACGATAGATAGCTTAGTTATTTGAACCAACAACAATAAAAATAATGAATTTTAATAGAAACCAGTATAAAATCCTTAGAACTATGTAAACTCCAGCAAGTATTCCAAGGATTAGTATTCTATCAACAACAAAATCCAAAAAATAGAATTAAACTATACAATAAAGACACTAATTTAATAGAAATCACAGAATAGAAGTCATACACAGAGATTGAGAACTCAAATCGGAGCCAAAAGCCTTTATTTTGGAAGCAGATTTCAAGTACACAACTGCTTTTGTAGAAGAAGTTATCCATCCAAATTATAGAAAAGAAACTGGATTATATAGAAGAAAAATGCTATTTAAAACATCAATGCCCAACCACTCCCGTGACAGGTGGATTTAAATCCAGTGATAGCTAGAAATAGTTAGTTTCTAGCCTTATAGATAACTTATTATTGAAAACAGAAGGTTTCGGTACTAACTTGAAGAGTCAATATGGCATTATAGGTAACTTATTTTCAAAGTTATAAGGTTCTAGCAATGGTCCACAAATGGGTGGTCTAAAATGTAGCATGGGAGCAGGTGCAACCAGAAAATGCTGAATAGGTCATGTATTCTTTTTTTTTATCCTTCTTACTTGATTTTTATTAAGCCTCAAGAAGCACTACCTTGTGGAGCACTTTCCACTTAAGCGCATCCTCGTGAAGTGGAAAGCACTTTCCACTTAAGCGCACCCTCGTGAAGTGCTTTCCACTTAAGTGTGCCCTTGTGGATCACTTTCCTCGAAAGCACTCCCTTGTGGATCACTTTCCACTTAAGTGCTCCCTTGTGGAGCGCTTTCCTCAAAAGTACTCCCTCGTGGAGCACTTTCCTCAAAAACGCTCCCTCGTGGAGCACTTTCCTCAAAAACGCTCCCTCGTGGAGCACTTTCTTCGAAAGTGAACACTTTCACCATTGTTGTTTACACTTGGTCATTTCCTCAACTTTCAATCTTCGGCTACTTGGTGCTGTCAGAACACATTTTCACTTTTAAAAGGAAAACTTACCTAAGTCAATGGAAAAATGAGAATTACAAACATATGGAAAGAAATATTTTTCAAGCGCCAAGGAAGAATTTATGAGTGGATTGCCAATGCTAAAACATTTACAATTTTGCATGCAACATACCAAGAAAGATATAAAAACGTAGAAAAATACAGAAAGGGTAGGAAACCAAGCAATGCATCACATACAACTTTTATAGAAGAGATAGTTGGTGGAAGCACAATAATATAACAACACTTTAACCATTTTCAATGGGAAAAAGATAAGTTTTACAATGCTTGATTCCAAACTGTATGCGAAAAAAAAAATAACAATAGTGTGTCAAAATTGGCAACACATCTGGCGGCTCGTGGGGCATTGAGCCTACCTCAATGTAGGGACCCCAACCTTCATCCTTGGGCATCAGAGTCTTCCTTCTTCTCAGTGTCTTATTTTTGCCTTTATGATTTTTTATTGTTGCTGCTACCCTCTTCATCTGAACTCCTAAACTCTTTATATTTTGAACTGGCCTCACTGTTTGTTTCTTTGGTCTTTGAATCCGTCTCTCCAGTTTCTTAATCAGCAGCACTATCCGTTCCCTTTCCCTCATTCTGCCTATCTAGTTAAGGGATATTATTTTAGTGATCTTTTGAAAATATTCTTATATACAGCTGAAGTGTCAACCCATCTCTCAAAAGGAAAAGTTGACTGTTTTTCTAGCTCTTGGATTTGGTAGCGTAATATTTCAATGCGCTCAACATCAACAAATTCTAGTATTCTATCAAACTCTATCAAGCAAGATTAAATGCAGGAATATTTGGCCATGAGGTGGATTACCTGAGCATCAGAGCTAGAGGCTTCTAAAGCTTCGATGTTCGAGGTGTTATCCATGAAAGTGGTCCACAAGGGTTCTAGCTCCTGAATTGATGGAATAGGACCCTCTAGGTCCGTGAAACCTGGGATGTCAATTTCAACCAAGGCATCAAAATATTTCAATGATATGTCATGCTCCTGCATAAGGGAATCTAAGAGCAAGTGAGATTTCTTTTCCAGTTCTACTTTGGTGAAGAAATAGTGCAAAGTGGTTTTTGTCATTGCCAATGACCGGGCCAAGACACTCATAGGGGTAAGGTGAATAGGAGCATCCTCAATATTCCTAAGCTGGGTGACTATATCTAGACAATAGTTAATATCTACCTAGGTGGACTCCAAAATATGCCTACTAGCAACCACTACTTCATGTACCTCTCTAAAGAACACCAAGACTGTAATCCCATTTGCTTCTTTTGTTGGAAAATCTTGTAGGAAGTCTAGGTGCATATCCTTGAGGCACTGCCTGGAAGGAAGAACGGGTTGTTTATTTCTCTTAGATAACTAAGCCTATAATTCATTCCTTTGTACAGTGAGTGCCTGTATCTCTTGGTTAGCTTTGGTGATCACCTTGATGTGGTGATCATGTAACTTGGATGCCTCCTTGTTCTCATCATCAAGCAACTGGAGCTTTTCTTTCAATTCTTCAATCTGAGCCTCTAGAGCTTTAACCTACTTTTTGTACTATGCTTCTAATGCCTCATTTTGTCACTTTGCCATAGCTAGGGCTTCTTCAAGCTCATCAATTTTGGACTACACTCTAAAAAACGTCCCTTGTAATACTCACCATGGGTGTAGATGGAGCCCATACCAACCTGCACATCACCCATTTTTTGAGCAGTGTCCTTGGATGAGGAGGATTGGAAGAACATTGGAGGTTTTGCAATATGGTAGCCATTTTCACCATTTTTTCATCGTGGGCTGTAGTGATTTCCACCAATTTTTTAACAATGGTCATGTTTGTAGCCATAGGCTTACTAGGAGTCGCCAAGGATTTTCTAAGTGCCAGTTTGGGATGTAAAAGGAGAATATGTAGCAACAAATTTTGGGTAAATTTGAATGGGCCCTTCCTCTTTGATTGGACCAAGGATTTGTATTGGATTATGTGAGACTCAACAACCAACAGTCAACAACGGGTACAACCGCTCACAATGACAATGGTCCAATGTACAAGAACCAACAAAAATGATCACAATGTCAACAATCCTAGTGCACAAGAGTCAACAATAACAGTCAGCAAGACATACAAAAAACAAGGACTAGAGAGTAGGACAAATCGAACAAGGTGTAAAGAAAGCAAGAATCAAACAATAGGAAGAGCAGACAATAAGGTGCACGAGTGGTGGGCGACCAAATCAAGGAGCAGTGAAAAATTACGAGCAACGGGATGATAAAATATAGGAGTGGCGATAAAATCACAAGCTACAGGGTGATATATGACAGATAGCTCAAGGTAGACTACAACCAAGCAGAGGGGTAGGGTATCCAATGAAATATGGCTATCATAATATGGTGGTGTGGGGTTAATAAACCTATTTTTATGCACAACAAAATGGATGTGGGACAAAACACAAAATGTATTTATCCCATAAACTATCTCCCTACTGATCGATGCTACAAACGGTGACATCGACCAAAATTATTCGTCAAAACTTGTCAAACCTTAGGATTTATAAAATTAACCACCAAAAAATTTAATCTCTCGCAATGTATCATCAAAACGGATTTATTTTTTGTTCAATCTATAGGAACAACTTCATAATATTTTATATTTGTCATAGGGTGTGTTGTGGTTGGTAGATCTATTCGAGTATGCATTGGTAGTGAGAAGGAGCAACATAATTGGTGAAATAAAATATTCATCGATGATAAGAAGGAGTAGTCATTGATTGCACAGGGTGATATTTGGACCATCGAGATTCACATATTGGATATACTAAGGTCCATGGGCAAAATAGGGGACCTGAACACCAAGGGTTTTCGTGGCACTTCTGACTGTCAGCGTAGTTTCTTTTACCAAGCAAATCGAATGTCACACGGGTGTCGGCCTTCACTACCTGAAGGAGTTATGGAATGACAACATTATATAATAGAATGGTGATGGTGGTATGAAGGAATGGTGTAAGCTATGATTGTTAGGAGACTCCAAGGTGACAAAAGATGCATTTTCGAGCCATCGAACATGTAGGTTAGCACAATGTTACTCCAAATAAAATGGTTGTCAAAAGATATTTGCATAAAAATATTCAATGAAACTTTTCTACCTTCATAGAGAGCAGATATGCTTTTCATTTGAATGCACAAAATAGGAATCTAGCTAAGAAGAAACCAAGCACCAAGGATTATTGATAAAACTAGAAAATGCAATGAACAAAGAGCTAAAAATATGTAAGGGTTTGCAGGACTGCATCAAGTTATCAAGGGATGACAAATCCAAGTGTGAGAACTTGGATCAAGATCCGAGGGTCAAGGTCAGAGGGACCCCAATGAAATATTTTAAATGAGATGTCCTCAAAAGCATTTGCAAAAAAGGAAAGAGTGTACCTCCAAAGCGGAGATCCGTTGGTGGTTTTCTTGTTCCTCTTTTGAACCAGGTTTCCCTAGAGGAAGAGGATACTCACCTATCCAACACTCAAATATAATACCAAATAATGTGGGAAACACTCTTAAAAGACAACACAAAATGATACAAATGAAAATTGAGATTTGCATTCAGACATAAAAATATATTTATAGGCATATATGCCTTTACAAAAGTGGCATTTAATGCACCCAATCCGTGTGAGCATTAAATTTTATACAATATGATCCATGTGAAAGGGATAATATTAGAGAATTAAATATTAATCCCTATCAAATGAGGACATGATGGAATAGAAAAAGGGGTAAGAAAGGAAAATGTGATGGATAGAATCACAGTTTTGGTGATACAAGTAACATCGATTGGGTATAGGGATTCCACGATGATGGAGGTTCGAGATGGTAATAATATTATCTTGGATAGCAATCCAGAAGAAGAAAATTACTTTGGGGATGAGGTGTTTTTTCTAAATGAGCTTGGAAGGAAACCAAGCAGGGCATGAACTCTCAGTGAGGGTGTAGGCAAACTTGATAGTGAAGAGGTCATTAGAAGTAGGGGCCCAACTGATCGAGTCTTCAAAGGGTAAAATTGGAATGACATAGAGACGTAAAATATTTAAGAGGATGGAGGAAACTTTTCTCTGCTCATTAGAGCTATTGTTGGGATCAAAACGTGATTTACCTTCAAACTGAATAGGGAGTTAATGATAGATTTCCAGGATTTGTTGTTCGTATGAGTCTTCAAAGGATTGTTGTCCATCTAGAGATCCTCCTAAAAACTGATATTTTTATCATTGCCTAGTTTCCAACAAATGCCTTTTCTGATGATCTCTTTATATTTGAGGATGGAGTTCCATGTTGTAGATCCATACATGGGATAAGTATCATACAAGAAATTGGTGTGGTTCCAAAGATATTTTGCTTTCATAATAAAAATCCATAGAGAGTTCTCATTGGTAAGAACTCATCATCCTTGTTTGCAATGAGAGATAGATTCATATTATGGACCTTTCAAAGTCCAATACCACCATGCTCTTTCCTTGAATATACATGGTCTAATACAACCAAATGGATATGTTGCTTCAGCTTCGATCTAGACCACAAATAATTTCTCTGGATTTGCTCAATTTTATTGTAAACTTTGAGAGGAATCTGAAAATAGAGAGAAATAACACAGGGATTCTTTGGAGGATGGCTTTGACTAAGGCGGCCTTGCTTGCTTGGCTAAAAAGGCTCCCTTTCCATCTAGCCAATACTTTCTTAATTCTTTCAATGATAGTGTTCCAAAGGGAATTTTTGGAATGGACTTAGAAAAGAGGAAACCCTAGGTAGGTGGTATGGAGCTCAGCAATGGTACACCTGAGAATAGTAATAATACAGGATTGGCATCTAATAGGGGTGTTTATGAAATAGATCTTGCTCTTTAAAAATTCACTTTTTGATTAGTAGTAGCCTCAAAGGAGAGCCGGATTATTTTAATGATATGGCCTTGAGGAACTAAAGCAAGGGTGCCTAGAATGGTATCATTGATGAGCTATTGGTGAGATATAGGCTCAAAGGAAGAGGTTGGTTTAAAGCCATAAATATCTCCTTTGGAACAGATAGAGTTCAGGGTTCTGTATAATTATTTAAGGGAAAAAGAAACATTTAGTAATATTATATAGAAAATTTACATCATCTAATAATTTTATAGTGTTTTTAATAGTTTTGAAATATTTTCTCATTAATGAACCAAAGCTTAAAAAATATATATGTAAAATTAGAAAATTGTAAAAAAATAACACCTAAAATGAGATCTTAATGTTCCCCTATCAACATATATTCTTTCCAAAAGTACTTTTCATAATTATGGTAGTATATGGTAATGCTTCCTTGGTCTAATATAAACTTATGAAGTATTATATCATATACAAAAATACATGATCCCTATACCATTATCATAGCTATAGAACACATGAAAAAACAAATGAAAAATCTTTACAAATAAATATTACATCCAGAACTAGTGTTTGTTATTAAATGTGAAAGCCATGAAATGTTTTTATTATCAAAATGAAAGACTCTTTTAGCATATAATTATTCTTTCCATGGCATACCTCCTAATTATTCTTTCCATGGCATACCTCCTTTTAAGAAAAATGATTTTCCATGAATGTTTAGTGAAATTGCCTAAGTAAGTCTTAATACGCCACTAAAAGCTATAAAATTGGTTCTAAGGTTTGGTTAGTGGAGCTATGCAAACATCCTTAGCATTTTAAATCTATTAACAATATCCAATTAGATCCATATCTATCATAGTAGATTTTAAACTAGTCTTTAGGATTGACATTAGAGCTCCATAAGGACCTTAGTGTATATTAGAACATAATAAATAATAAAAATATATTTTTTATAAGAAGAAGAGACAAAACCATATTGAGTGAGAATATACTACTTATTATTTAATGCTAAAATTAATTCATATAACATCATGCAAAAATATTTTTATTAGTTTAAGATATTTCACTTGCCATTATAAATTTTAATAGAATATTCTATCTATTCCCATAACTAAAGCATCATGAAAAAATAAATGAACACAACATTATCATATTTGAAATTTTTTTTCACACAACATTGTCATATTTGAAAATTTAAATCATTTACACATAGAAAAATGACAATTGCATTATCATTGCCTTATAACGTAGTTGTTTTTTTTTTTTTTTTAAATCTATATAAATAAAGGGAGACTCAACAACTAATATAACCTAAATACACTTTTCTTTTGTGGATATCATTATTTAATTTTATTTATTTTGTATCAATCCTGGATGGAAATATGTAATTACTTGGTTTATAAGTCCCTTTAAACTTCTTATAACTATTTTTAATGGTTTTTCGTTATTTTTTTATATAAAATTCCCTTTGAATTAGCCATTCAGTTACACTTACCTTAATGATTAACTTACCGTAAAGAAATTCTGAAACATCCATCTATCTATATCTTAAAGTTATTCCTCCTCGACCTTATATCCAAAATCCATATCTTACCTCATGCACTAACAAGATCCTCGCTCCACGTAAATTCACTCCCATCCAAGTTTATGTCTATATACTATACCTCTTCATGAGCTCATTCCTTTTGTATCATTTTCTCTCATCTTCTCCCATACTCTCTTCTCTCTCATATGATCCAATATGACCCAACTCTATAGTCATACTATTACCGCTATAACCCTTTATAAGACCAAATAGAACACAAGACAATATATGTACAATTACCCTGAAAATTGAAAAACGCTATTGATAGTAGAAGAAAATTAACATTAAAAGGAACATCAAGCCTATTCCCATACATCAAAGATAATTACATATTGCTTTTATTATATCAGTTTCATTAGCATTTATTTATGCTTAGTAAGAGCATGATCATATATATATGAAGAGTTAGCTATTATTTTATACTCTATTCATATAAGTATGTTTAATTTTTATATTATATAGTGATATGAGTATATTCAACTTATATGTCTTGCCTTCTTAGTTGATGAAATTATAATTTATTGTGTTACCATCCATCATTTCTATATGGTTCCTTCAATTCATTCACTGGTGGAATATATAATTTTTTACATTGGTTGTATTATTTCCACACATAAACTTTACCCTTAACATTAACATCATACAGTTGATATTTCATCTTTTACATCACTCAGGCCTTGTATTTTTCCATTATGTTATAGCATAATTTATTTAATCTTGACAGTTTTGGCCTGAATTTATATGATGCACTTGTTTTTTATCTCTACTCAGGCCTTGTATTTTTCCATTATGTTATAGCATAATTTATTTCATCTTGATCGTTTTGGCCTTAATTTGTATGATGCACTTGTTTTTTATCTCTTATTTTTTTGATATGATGTAATATTTTCAGCACAATGTTGTTATTATTTACAGACATTAGTTTACTATTATATCACCTAATAATGATACAAGCACCTTATGAGGAATGATATACATAACATAAAAGAAACAAATATATTTTTGTATATTTTCTCAATAAATTACCATTACAAAACATGGTAGGTAAGCCTTATATAGAATTAGAGTCATCCCTTATCCCTAGCCATAATCTTAATCATGTCATTTCTTCTTTCTTCCTCTCATGAAAATAATGCCTACATTAAATGCTACAATGCCAATCTAAAATTACCTTTATGTTCATGTAATTCTTACACATCAATGGCAATGCCTATCCAAATAAGCTACAATGGGATTTTAAAAACATATAGACAAAATCTAAAATCTTGATATTTTAGACTGTTATGACCCATGTTAAGCAATCTTAATTTAGGTTACTTATCTAGTTTATGGTCTATAATAGTGCCTAGATGTAATAAATGTAATGAAAAACCTTGAATTGTCCAATTACTTGATTTAAATAACCTTGTCATTTTTCATCATTTGATATGGTTTTATATAATTTGGACTTGTCCCATTTTGTACTTAATGATATAACACCCTCTTAGACATACCCAAATTTTAGTAAAAATATGCATGTAGGATAAAAAATATGACTATGAAAAATATAGGCTTATATGTTGTATAAGGAGAACTCTATTTTACAATGAACACACTCATACATAGGTTAACATGGAATACATTTCCTATTAAATTATTAAATCATATAATTCTTCTATTAAAATATTTTTGTCAAAAACCTATTTTATTCAAAATATGATTAATATTTTAGCAAAATTTAACACCTCATAAACTTATACATAGGGAAAACCTTTAAGTAAAACAAAAATTTAATATTAAAATATTTTTTCTAATCAATGAAATAAATTTTCTCAAAGATGCCTTATATTGGATATATTTTAACAGAATATGATATAGATGTCTAGAATAATTTTCAAACCCTTAATAAAACACATGAAAAGTTATTGAAGTTCACTTTAATCTAGTTATTGTAAATTACATCTTTTTAATTTGATAATTTTTGTCTACCATAAGCCATGATTTTATAAAATTTATTATTAAGTGTATACAATACAAATCTATGCTAATTACTTCCATGTTGTATCAAAAGCATTGTATTCTATTGATACCTCTAAAATAATCTTCACTTTTTTATTAGTTACTATTTCATAAATAAAAATAACTTTATCTAATGGTCATGATTTTGTTATGATCATCATAGAGTACATTAATAATTTCATGAACACCATTTTCTTTTACTATCATTGGGAATATTATAGCTATTTTTAGTTTAAATTATAATTTATGTTACCCTCACATTCTTGAAGTTCACATTTTCAATAATAGACATCATTCAAACAAATATTATGAGATAACTAGGCTCTAAAGATTATATCATTCATTTATTAGCATCCACAAACAATCTATAGGCCAATGAATAACCTAAATTTATAATTAACATAAATTACTATAATGGAAACTCTTATATATATATATATATATATATATATATAAAGCTATTTTCCTCTTAGTAGTATATTTATCTATGTTGAAAATATCCTTGTAAGCTTTAAGAAATAATAATGACGATATGGTTTTATATATCACTGAATTAAAAAATCTTCATAAAAAGCATATAAGAACCTTGTTGGAGAAAATATACTAGGTATCCACTCATGTAGAGGAGTTGCAGAGCAAGTGGGTAGTTAAAACTCTCCAGTTATGGAGAGGCCCAGGTTCAAATCTCTCCCCTCACATGTTGTGGATATGTTGTATATAAAAGGTTCCTCATAAAATATATATATATATATACTAGGTTGATTTGTTAATACAAAATAATTCACCCTTATATTAATAATTAACGATCTCATAATCAAATAAGACATTTGTGTTGGAAGAAAATTAGATTAATTATTTGTATCCAACTATATTTGGTTTTATCTAATTACCAAATATTATTTCAATTGATGTAGCAAGTCATATTTATTTTAAGGAATAAATTCCAATAATCTTGCTAATGGAAAACACCTTAAGTGTTTCATCATCCAATCTTGTACTTTAAACTAGGTTTAATTAGTCTAGCTATGTTGACATGATTATTAAGAAAAATCCCTCTAATATATATCCTCCTTAGTATCATCATCATATTACCTTCTTATTTCTAAGTTATAACAAATGTTGATTTTAATTTTCACCAAAAATTCCTAAACATAATAAGAAAAATAGGTTGAGTCATGTAGAAACTCATGATATCTTTTGCGCTAAATATATTATTAAATAAGATTTTTATTTTCTCAATAAATGCTCACAATATTTGAGACTTTATGACTAAACTCAGGTTAAAATGAAACACTAAGTAATCTTATTCTAATTTATACTTTTAAAAGTAATCCAAATTTTCTTACGTTACTTGGAGAGTTACTAGAGGTAGTCTTATAGCTATATGTGTTAGGGACTAATAATTTTCTATTGAATTTAATAGTAGAAACTCTGGGAATCACATGATTCATTGTGGTAATAAAATTTTATAGACTATGGGTTTATCTAACAATAGATTTAAATATGGCTTAGGCCATAAATAAGTTGTAAATATAAAAAATATTCAAGAAAATCTATAAATATACTCTTAGATATTGGTCATATATTACTTAAATAAAGTATATAATAGTCAAAACATTGTTAAGAAAGTATATTCTCATATAAAATTGAAAGAAAAAAAATCTAATCACAATTATTATATCTTGAATCACAATTAAAATTCAACAAAATTTCAAAGTTTATACCAAAATAATGAAATCGTAAAAGTACTTGAATGAGTTTTAATTTGTAATGAGTTAAGGATAGAAAAAAAAAAATCATGTAAAAGTTAATCACAAAATGCAATGCATGTATGAGTTAAATTAACACATTATAATGCACTAGACATTAAAATTGGTATAATTCAATAATAACAACCCATTCAAGGATATTTCTCTTCATTTTTAAAACCTAAGAATACATTTAAAGAATCATATGCTTATTTAAATACAAGCAATATAGAGTACATAAATAATACCTGAACCTTAGCTCTTGATAACGTGTTACGTCTTTGTTTGGATAGATTATAGCTTTGAATTAGACTTCCCATGTTCCAGATAACATAAATTCAATTTCATATTTAAGTTGTTCAATTAAATGTTACAATCTGAATTAATTTGGAACGGTACATTTTCTTTAGAAAATTAATTCACTATACATATTTACGGGAAAAAAATATACACTCCACATAAGATAAATTAAATTAAATTAAATGATTGAATTATTTTTTTAGTAGATTAAGAAAGGTTTTGAAATATTTCCCTCAACTTTTTATATCAACTCCAAAGGTAGGAGAACATCCAAAAAGACACAGCTTACATAGAAAATGAAACTAAGGATATCCACCCAGGCGGGCAAGAGCAGCCAAGGTAACCCAAGGCTTAAAACAACCGGTAGTGGTAGATGCAGGATAATGGCATCTCAAGCCAAACAAACGTAGACTAAGGACAAATGACGAAAAGCGAGGCTAATTCTGAAAAGTAGAAGAATTACCCCTCTCCTTCTCCTCCAAGATTTCATTCACCGGAAGATTAACCTCCTCTATAAAGATAGCAGCAATTTTTCACCATTCCCAAGATAGAGCGCTGATTGTCCTCCACCATTCTGAGTTTTCGAAGAAATAAACTCAAACTTTCTTCATAAGGGATGAAGCCATGGATCTTCATATTTAGAAGCTACAGAGTTTGAAAGCTTTGGATAACCCCACTCTTCTCTGATACAGAAAATTGCATAAGAATATGAGTCCTTGGGAGTAATACTTTAAATAGGAAACTCGAGCAATCTACTGATAGTATGGCAACAAAAGTCAACACCTTCCTGCTTGTGGGTCACATATCCCCACCAAAGTCCACCTAAGAAAACTCCCCACATGAGGTCCTTCGAAATCTAACGTGTGAAATGGGCTTCGCACCCAACTCGCATTCTTCTCAGCCAATTTGAATTTAAATCTGCACAATAAGTATCAACTATGAAGAGAGCCATCTACCTACAATAATGATGATGGAACAATCTGATTTGAACACAATCGGATCTCTAAGGAGTCTCTGCATTGAGAAGATTTTGAAGATCTGGGAAATTTTCTCTCCACACCACAAAACCCATAAGACTTATGTCGATATTGGCTACGGATCAGTAAGGACATTACCCTCCGTCACGATGTGCATCACCCAAAATTGAATTAGACTCTGGAGGCACCTTCTCTAATCAAGCATCATATTGGAGGTATTCCAGTTCAGACCAACGAAAGAGTTAAGAATATTAACCACATTCATCGAATCTCCTTCAATCACAACATTACTTGCCCTCATTTCTTTTAAGAGTTTAATGCCTTGAAAATCTACTCTAGCTTTCGCAAAGTGTGAAGTTTAGGACAATAAATGGTCTGCATAGGCTGCCATACTTTCCCCATTGGAGATTACACCACCATACCCGACCAAGCTCAAGTTATCCTTTGATGCTCCGTTTAAGTTCAACTTTAACCATCCGGAAGGAGGAGGATGCCAATGCACCATACTCCTTGGATCAAGAGTTGGAGGAGCAGGATTAATGCCAGGAAATCCTAACAATGTTTCCAAGCTGACTTCTACTGAAGAGGTCCTTAAACAGTTCTTCCCTAACTTCGGGAAAGCATGGGAGACATTTTTGACTGCACTCCAGAAAATTCTAAAACTAACACTTCTATAATCCTTATTACAATTTTTGAACGCTCTATCTGAAAGGTAAAATAAAGTTTAATTAGATATTGAAGGCCAATACATTGAAAGAGACCTTTAGTTATACTTTTTTCTATTAAAAACATTCATCTTTTAAATACCTTCTTATTTTGTCAATTGGATTAATATTTTAGTATAATGTTGCACCTCATAAACTTATACCAATGCATGGGAAAAACCTCTAAAAAGAAAATAAAATATTTAAGTATAATCAGTGAAATAAATCTCAAGCGATGTCTTTTATTGGATATAATCGGATATAAACATATACTACTATGTAAACCATGTTCCGAATATTTCAGAATCTTTAATGAGGTACATGAACATGTATATAAAGTTCACTTCAATCATGTGACTACACATTAGATATTTTACATGTAATAGTTTTTGTCTACAATAGAACATGGTTGTATCAACATTTTCATTAAGTGCACACAATATCAAATCCATGCTCATGGCTTTTATGTTGTATCAAAAGGACTATAAAAGGACTATAGTCTACTGAATTCTCTATAACATTCTTTGTTGAAAATATGTGGTGGTTAAGTTTCTCTTCAATCTAAGACTGATATTTGTACTTGTATATGTTATATTTGCTCTTTGGATCCATGTAAACATGAAAAAATAGATGCTTTCATCATTTTTTTATAATATTTTATTCCATAAGGTTGGTCTCAGAACCTTGTCCTAAAACCATCATGTATTTGGTTATAAATACTTTTTTATACAAAACTCTTCTATCTATCATTTGGAGTGTAATATTATTATTTTTAATTAAAATTATCAGGTGTACAAGGACACCACATCATAGTCTATGCTATTTTTCACTCTGTATATTCTTTTTGTTAAAGTAATATTGGTAATTATTTATTCTATTTTTTTATACATATTACGAAGTGAACTACTCTATTTCAAAAAATTCAGGTTATACATATGGCTACTAGAATATTAAATGGAATAAGGAAAATACCAATAAGGATTAAAAACCTGATGGATTACAATTATGTAAAGGGTGAAGAAAATGAAGAACCAATACAATGCAAATTAAGTTTTGAAATCAACATCTATGATGATTCATCTAATAAATATAATGAATCTAATGATCAAATACTGGAAAAAATGATCATCAAGTATTTATACAAAAAGTAAAATATAGAATAACTTCAATCATACACATATGGATGGAAGGTTTTATCAAGGAGATAGACAAACATGATATTCCAAAGATAAACTACAAAATTGCTATATCATCCTTATTGTGCACTCACTGCAATCACTCAAGCCAAAACCCAAAAACACAGGGATGTGTGAGAAATAGTTTATATTTTATCATTTGGGTTATGTAAATGTATCTTCAAAGGTACATACTTAAGACATTAGATTACTTTAGGAGGAAGTTATCTAGTTACTTCATGCAATGTAATAAATGCAAAGTGTCCATGTGCAAGTTGTAAATGTGCAAGCTGTGACTTGTACAACTAGATAGAGTGTTGACCAAATATCATATTTTACCTATATAAGGATGGCCTCAATGTTAGAATAGAAGCAAGGGGATTGTTGGTGACATAGTAGCTTAGGGATATTAGTAGGTAGTTTAATTATGTGTGGATCATCATCCATTGGTGATGGATGCAATGTAGTCCAATAGCTATATTGATGGAGTTTTCATTTCCACTATAGCTACATTGTATTCATTTATATATCATTTATATTTATTGCATATCTTAGTCATCTTGCAGATTTACTTTCTTTAATATTATTTTACATATTGTGATTATTATCTCCTTGAGATATTGTATCAAAAGTTAACAAAGTGTGAGTTGAGAGTGAGCCACACTAGCTAGTATTTAAGAAAATTCATATTTGAAAGTCCTAATGGGAATTCAAGATGCCCTAGCTAGAAGTACGATGGCCCAAGTTGGAGATAATTAAAAGAGTGAATACATCACAAGTTCAATCCAATTAGAAGATGTTACACCATAAGTGGATGTCAAGGATGAGATGATTGAGCATGACATAATGGTTCTTAAAGTTAGAGGGTTGGTATCTAAGTTCAATAGATCATGTCCAAGGTTTTTGGAGATTCAAAATTGGATAAGCTGGAAGTGGAAATTTAACTCAAATTACAATATCATGTTTCATTCTAAATATTTTTTCCTTATTATCGTTTCTATTTTATAAACTAGAGATAAAATTATAGGTGGTGGCACATGGTTTACGGGAAGATTGCATTTTACTTGAGACTATGGAATGATTTTTTTGGTTGAGACAAAAACTATTATGAAGCTTCTAGTGAGGGTTAGGCTTTTTTGACTTCCATGTCAGCTTATTAATAAGGATGTTTTGATGAATATTGGATAAACCCTAGGAAATTCATCAAGGAAGGACTAACTACTAAAGAGTTAAATCATGTTATATATATGGATATGTGTTGTTATGAATATTTAAAATTCTTTGCCATAATCTATTAAAATTAAATTTTAATTAAGAGAATCAGATATCCAAGTGGATTATGAAAATATCACATTTTAAAGATGAAATTATTATGAGATTGGACACAAGACAAATGTTTACAAAGCAAAAACTATGAAAAATAAAGAAATTATCACCATAAGATAAACATCAAGATGAAGTGAGAAACTCATACAATAATAGAAGATATATCAGATCAATGATACTCCATTCCAAAAGATGATACAAATAAATCCTATCTCCAACATCATTTGGCAAGTTTAGAAGAAATTAAGGGTGCAAAGGAAGGTGAGAAGTAAAATCCTAAAACAAAGATGATAGAAAAGGTCAAATCTATTCTATGTAAATCATCTTCATTTTTCTCAAGTGGTATATAATCTTCTCAAAGTAGTGAAAGTGCATGAGAATATGGAGTCATTGGAGGAGGCTCAATTAAGAATAAATTGGAACGTAATCCCAATTAAGGGGAATGTGAATCCCCAAAGAGGCTTGAGAAGCTTGACAAAGTGGCAACCACTAATATAAGAATGGATGAAAATAAATTTTGATGGGGCTTCTAAAGAAAATCTAGGGAAGTCTAGAGGAGGAGAAGTGCTAAAAGATAGCTAGAGAATGTTGGTTGGATCTATGAGTGAGTACTTGGGAATAATGACTAGTCATCAAGCTAAAGCTAGAGTAGTGTTGGTAAGAGTAAAAAAGTCAATTCAACTAAGGGCTAAGAAAGACTCTCTAAATATTGTTAATTGCCTAAATAAAAAGTCAATAGAAAATTGGAGAGTAGCAAACATAGTAAAAAATATACTAAGATACCCAAATGCACTAGAAGAATTTTAAGTGGTAGATTTCTATAGAGAATGAAATGGGGTGGTCGACTGGATTGATAACTTGGGAGCTATTACAAAGGAAGATAAAATATGGATACCACTAGATGGGATACACCCAAATATACTCCATTTAGTGGTAAATGAAGTAGGGCATTTAGAATGTTAATCCAAGGGGTGCAATTTCCTATATATGTCCATAGTAAAATGTTTTCTAGAAAGTTATGGAATTATATGTTGTAAGGCAATTTCCTTTGGAGATATTCAATATTTGAAATCTTGTAGCTAAATAATTCTAAGATATTTGTTTGATAATAATTCCATTTTTTGAAGATCTATGTATGCAGATGCACCCAATTTTATGGATTCATTTGTTAAGGGATCCTTTTATGAAGAGTTATGGACTTGTATGTGGGCTCCATATTTCAGTGATCTATGGGATAGCCTATTTAAGGGTTTTATTTTTCAAAAATTTATGAATTTGTGTGTGGAGGGATCCACTTTTTTAAATATCTTTGAACTTGTCTATCAAGGGTACCGTATTCTAGAGATGATGAATGTAATGAAAGTGAAGTACGGTGCATGCTTATTTACCAAGAGGATCTAATACAATGAATGCACTAAAGTTTTGGGAGTTTTATTATAGGTGTAGCAAAGAGAATAATACATGAGGGATGTTGTTGTAGTAATGTATATGAATATTTATAAAAGGGTTTGGGCCCTTTCAAAAACCCTGATTTTACCCCATTAGAAAAAATCCAATGTTCTTATAAAAAGATATTAATTTACATAAGGTTTATGTGAAAATTTTATTATTCATTTAAATATAAAAAATATATTATTTGTATAATTTTAATTAAAATATTATTAATTATTGTTTACATAGATTTAAAAAAATTACTAAGAGAATGATTTCCACAACTTAAACTAATGCTCAAATTTCATATGTCGACATTAGTATTTTAGTCCAAGTTTTAATAGAATTGGTCTTTAGTGAAGAGTTTCACATTTTAAACCAAGGTTCGAATCTAATTGGTGAACCTAAAAATTTTAATCAAAAGGCATTAATCTTGCTAAGCTATACATGGATAACAACCAAGCTTGTGTAAACCAAAAATATATATTATTAGTTATTTTCAATTTATGTGTTCAAAATTATTTTTAAATCTAATTATATGAATTTTATTATTATATTTTGGCATATATAAAAATGATTACTGTAATAATCTAAATATAAATATAAACGATCGAGTCTTATAGGTAGCCTTAGCTATGTGTGGGGTTCTTTGCAATTGAGTCATAGAAATACTTCATATACTCATGTTAGCTCAATATGCCCTCTCATAGTGCAATAATAGGCTAAACATGTCCCCTCATAGGGCCATAATAATAGGTTAGAGTAGAACAATATTGTTACATAAAAAATTAATTAAATAAAAGTTAAGAATAATAATAGATAATAAATAAAAGAATGAGATATTGGTTATACTTCTAAAATTTATTATAATATTTGTGTTTGTTCAAATAAATAAAAAATATAGTAAATAATTTTAAATTTCTTAAAAGTTAATTTTTATTTTCATTTTATCCCATTTAACAAGACACATGACTATAAAATTCAATTCAATATATACATATAGATTGACGGTGTAGAATCCCTTAATCGTGATTTCTCACAACGAGAGAAGCCTGCAAAGTTTTTTTTTTTTTTTTTTGCTAAATTTAAAAAAATATATGCATATAGACACAAAACAAAATAAATACTTTTTATTAAAAATTTTAACTTCAGGATTTTTATTTAAACATACTTCCTACTTGTGCATGCTTTGGTTTTGTTTATATGACTCATGTTCTTTCTTGGTTAGGTTTTATCCTTTAAATATAGCTTATAAAACTCGCTTTCAAACACAAAATGCTATTTGTCACAATTTTATTCTTTCTAATTATATATATATATATATATATATATATATATATATATATAATAGATTATTTTTTTATAGGCAAAAATTTTGTTAACCTTTAAAAAATAATTTGAACTATTCTTTTCAAGGTTGAATAAGAAAAAATAAATCTTCAATATTTTATGAAGTTTGAATCAATATTACAATTTTGATCCATGACTATGTTGTTTCTACCTCATAGATGTAAGTATTTGCTTCATTGAATTGTATTTGGTTTTTAAAATCATACTGTTTACATAGCTTGTTATAGATATTTATACCTTTAAGTAACATGTATAAATTTTTAAAAAACAAACAATATAATTTAGATGTAAAGATCAAAGAGGAGAAACAATAAAAATAAAGCTATTACAATTGAAGTTCATTTTGCAATAGAAAAACATAAGATCCCAATACAACTATAAAAGGATAAATAAATTTCTCAAAAATTGGATGGTCTTGTACAAGTATAGAAATATAAATTAACTTTTAAAAATTTGTATGACACTTTTTATCTTACAAGAAAATTATAGTTCAAATGAATAAATTTCTAGTTAGATATTAATAAGATAACATAAAAGGAAGAAGATGGAATGACAATGGATAAAAATTACCATTTATATTTTGACATATTTTTTGATAAGGCTACATTAAAAATAATTGTTAAACTTTCACATAATGTATACTCATCTTGAAAAGAGTTCTTTCTATTACAACATAAAATAAGAAAACATAGAACTAAAAAGTGATTCCCATATTTTCATATAAATGAAGAATCAAGTACTAACATCTACCTAGAGTGGTGTACATGTGTTAGATATATAGTATTATATATGTTGTATGATGAACTACATATGGAATGAAGAACACGTGCTATTACCAACTTTATCCTTAGAAATATTTTTTGTAGGATTTAGTATTGATAACCTAGTTAGATCTTGAATGAAATAGTAATTCCATTCTTACCATCCTATATTAAATATGTAGAAATTAATAAAAATTTATGTGAGTTTGACTATATAGTAAAACATAAGGATAGTTCTCAATGTTATGATGCTATTATTATAACAATAAATAATTATTTGATAAAATTATAACAATGTTAAATCTTATAACATCCTTTTAATCAAGAATGATAAAAAGAATAATTTTTTACAATTAATGTACTTAGATATGTTTTAGGAGAGAGGTATGATTGTCTACTTATTGCTACTTTATGATTAAACTCTAAAATCCAACATGATAATATTTAACTAGAAATTCATTCTTTGAACTAGTCTAATTTGAGTATATGTATCCCCAAACATAATTACTACTTTACCCCTAGGTTTGAGGTACCATTGACTTTAATTAAGTTTTTTTGTGTGTTGTATTTTGATTATATTTATGTGCAACATATACACACACTTACTAGACCCATTGTGTAGACAATATATATCCTTCTTGTAATAAGGTATTTTGTGCTTTCAAATAATCTTCGATATAATATAACTTTTAGCATTGAACATGTATTCTTCTTGTTCAATTTCTTAACAAACTATAATGGAGTTGCAAATTTCTTGATTATAAATATTCTAAACTCTATAGTTAATTTATTGTATTCTTAACACTAAATATGTCCCTTGTACTTTTGAAAACCATATTCTTCCACTCACTTAGCAAATAAGGAAAATTGGGTAATATCTTGATAACTATGCTCAACTTTGAGCATGCTATAACTTTGATTTATTTACAATATGTTTGATTAAGAATCTCACTCTTGAATAGAAATGAATTTTTCATGGGGAGGGGGTGATGTTAGATATACACATAGGAACCTACAACCACGAGGGGATCTATCAATTATCAAGGAGACTCGATCACTTCACCTCTTCACAAAGAGAACCCAACACTCATCACTTCATGATGACATAATGGAAAATAATAAGTTTTACTTGTATCTAGTACAAATGAACAATCCTATACTTTAGATCAATTTTAGTTTTTTTTTTAAGAAAATATTTCACTAGCAATATAATTGAGATGTCGCACTTGATTGTTGATTTTTGAGGAAATAATTTATGCCTAATAGATATTTCTATTTAAATGGAATATTATCCGATTTTATCAAAGCTATTATTCTCATTGCTTAGCTCAAATCTCTTGGGTATGTTGAATATTAAAGTTGGGTAGAGGTCATCGAGAACATAAGGTATGTCTACTTGACCTGGATCCATGAAAAGCCATAAACTCAACCACCACCTCTAGGTGTCCTCATGGCCCTATAAGGTGATTACCAATGGTATTGAAATATAAGTTATTTATGAAACTACTCACTCCCCACTACTTATCTCAAAAACATTAGATAAAATATTGTTGGCTTTAGGAATATATCAAAGAGAACATGATGGCAGACTTTGATTCATAATATAAGTACACTCTATCCATGGTCTATTGTAACTCAACCTAGTAACATGAATAGTAATATATCTAATGTGTACCTCTAGATGTCCATCCCTATGAATCTACAAGATTTCTTCCCATAGGATTAGAACCTAGAATTTTGGTGTAAAACTTTTCAATCCTTATTTCTTACCCCAAATACATCAAAAAAAATCTCAAGGTTTACTTAGGACATTGGACCCTTGGTTGAAGATATGAAACTCCTCGCTCTACAACACTTGCTACAAATCCATTGGGTAAGGTTTAGGTAGTTTTGTAAAAAGGGTTTAAAAAAAATTGTTAAAATTGATTGCAAATATATAGAAATGGTTTTATAATATATTTGTAAATATTCTTATATTTTTAACACTTTAGAAGAGAACTCTAATTAAATATAGTAGTCACTATTAATTATTAAAATATAATGTGGTTTCATTTCTACAATAGATGGTATTCATTTATTTGTTATGGTTTTAGACATATGTTAAATGCTAAATTTGCATAGAGGATATTGCATTTATTAATGATGTCAATGAGGACCATATCCAAGAGCCAAGGGATATTAAATAGATGGGAATGCTGAGACAAGCTACATAGTGGGCAAGGATAATGGAAATAAAGAGAAAAATAATGATTAAGGTGGTATATGGTTGACTCTAATTAGCTCAAGTCAAGAATGAAGAATGACAATAATTAATATGATGTTAATGATATTGGATTTAGTGATATTGGTTGTACTTGGAGTCCATCTCAACATATGAGGGATATCATGTCGAGATATATACTAGTCAATATAAGATATGTTATCAATTGCGATGCAAATGATCATAGTGTTATACTAACACATATGCTCACATGTTTATATAAAAGTGTTTTGATACATTATATATAATTACATAATAATTCCATACATAATTGTATTACCATTGTATATACAACTATATATTTATATTAATTTTTGTATCTTTTTTATTTGCTTCTAATAATTAAATTAAAATTGTGTGAAATGTTGACATTTATTTAATAAACCTCCAGTCAAGGCATTATATGATGCACCTTGTCGGAGCCATAACTTTTGAACCATACGCCCGTTTAACTTGAAATTTAATAGGTCATTTTGCATGTGTGTTCTGCATTAGGCTTATCTTTGATGTGCCTGGACCTCCAAAAATCATATTTTTGGGACCTAACTCCTCCATCTAGTGTCCCAAAATTAGCTTTTAGCATAGGTTCCCGGGTTTTTTGGATTTTTTGAATGTTAGAACTTTATTATATTTTGTTATACCTTAAGTTGAGACAGGATATTTTAAAGTAAGGTTCCTTATTGTAAGAGGGATGTGTGCACCAAATTTGGGTGCAATTTGACTCATTTCTATTTTTAGCAGTTTTTAGAAAAAAATATTTTTTAGGGTTTCTTTGGTTTTTGGTTGCTATAATACAGATTGTATTCTCTTGGAGAAGGGATGAATTCAGGAATGAGAAGAATATCGATTTGCATATTTCTTCCATTATATTGCATTTGTGTTATGTGATTGGAGTCCATTTTGTTGGTCTCTTGTAGCTGAGTTTACACCATTATACAATTAGCAAATCTATATATATATATATATATATATATATATATATATATATATATATATATATATATATATATATATATTATAATAATAATTGATACCACAAGGAGCACTACCAAGTGTAGAGGGGATACAAATTGTTTATATTTTTAATTCATTAAAAATTAGTTTCGTTATAGTATTACTATAGGATTGGTGATAAAGTGTCAATAACTATTAGAACTAGTGTGGTGATGTTAAGTAATTAGAAATGGAACTAGAATGGCATTAGAAAATTTTTTATAGCAGCATTGTAGTGCTAATATAGCATAACATAAATAATTTATTACTTTTAAATATATTTTAAGGACTATGATGGTGTTATAGATGATATCACACTCTATAAATATATTCATGTACCTTAGTAAGTAGGGAAGAGCTCAAACAAATATTAATTAGTATATATAAATTATGTTTATGAGCTATGTATCATTTTGAATTTATATATACACCATATCATTTCATGTAAATATTGATCTTTGTTAAGTAAATCCAAAGCAAAATTTCTATGACATTGAAATAATAGATCCAAAATACGCATAAGTGAATGAGTTGCACCCTCAAGACCTCGAAGGGTCTCTAAGTGATAAGGAACATATAATTACAAATAAACAACCAAAGGTTTGCAAGAATGAAAACTGAATTGTATTACCATAACATGCCTATAAATAGGCATTACAAATCTTCAATTGGATAAGGTGGTATTAAATATTGATGACCCTTATCCGTTACAACTAACAAGTAATGATAATACATTATTCCCTATCATTCCTCCCCACTAAGAAAGCATTGGTCCCCAATGTGTACAAGGGTGGAAGAGAAAGAGGGAAAGAGCCAGGAGTATCGGGTACAACAAAAAATGTACTCCTATTACAAAAGAAGAAGACCAAAATGAAGAAAATCAACAGGTATTAAGAAAACCAAAAACATATGCTAGTACTGAATCAGGATTGAAAAATGCTCTCCAACGACTATAAACACTGCTATACCGATGGAAATTTGAATGGGTCCCTTGATTTAATAGAAGACAATAACAACTGATGGTACAATAAATATGCCAGAGAATATTCCTTGAGTACATGCCAAAGATACTAGTTGGAAACTATGGATGCATTTAATTTTTTGTTTTAATTTAATGTTGGACCACCATTAATGATTGCATGCATTGAATGAAAAAAATGTCAATTTAATATTGGGTCAACATTAATAAAAGGTGCAAGCCACACATTAATGAAAGTGGTAATTTAATGTTGGATCATGCATTAATAAAAGCAGTAAAGCAAACATTAAAAGATGCAAGAAGAAAAATGGTATTTATTGGCAACTCCAATGACAACATTGGTAGTTGTGGAAGACAAGACAACTGATATGAATGATGTCAGTATACTGGTGATGTAGGCATAATTCAATATAATGGTCGATGATAGCATGGAAATATGCATACACAAAAGTCGAACAATGTGCTGACACTACCAAAGAGTGGATAGGAACAACAACCAAAACCGACGTGGACCTAATAAGAACTGACACAAAATGGACTAGACATATTGACGTGGACTTGACATAACAGATCAACTGATGAGGAATTAACTGGATAGACTGTTGTGGACCTAACAAGATAGATCGACTGACATAGAATTGACTTATGGGGTAGGATGGTAGGGAATTTTGGCTGACGGGGTATTCACATAGGGAAGAGGGACGAATCACTCAAGATGGCTACAGTGGAAGGTAGGCTAGCGTGTGAGAATTAACTACTAGTGTATGGGTGCTACTCTTTAGTTAAAATGTAAATTAGGATAAACACAACAAGCTAGAAATGGTGACACATGAAAATCGATCTGGCAATAGGGATAGACTATACATAGCAGCAGTTGGAAGGTGACATGGTCTAACTAGTAAACATGCACAAAAACATGTGGACTTTAGATTTGGTAGACAAGACACAGGAATGACAAACATGTATAACGTGAAATCCAAGGAGGTCAATGGTGACATGGATAAGGACTGACACAACCTGACTGATGAGACATGGATCTGACACAAAATGTGATGCATATAGATACAAATGTATGGTAGATTAACACGCATGAAGGTGACATAAATGTAATTCAATAAGACTATACATGGGTAGGACAACATGAGAGTGGATAGGTGTGCCAATTGGTGGATATGGGCATGATGATGCAAGATCAGATATTATGCCAATTAGCTGATAAGGGTAGGGCGATAGTGGGTATGGGTATGGGAAAATAGCCAATATGGCTATTTTACCATGTATGTTGCACCGTATATAAAATGGAAAAAGGCAAGCACATGGTGAATGTGGGACAATCCCACAAAACCAAATTTTTAAAAACAACCTTCTATTGGACGAAAATTAAGCTAGACATAGAAAATTAACAAACTAGATGGGAAATCATCAGTGGACACCAAAAACCATAGGAACCTTAGTATTGGAATTAATTTTACATGCCAAAATGTGATTTATGTTCGAAAATTTATAGGAATTATCGATAAATGTAGAACACATGCAGATCGACATCGAGAACGTGCAAACAATTTAGAAATGGAATGATCTGTGGATAATATCACAAAAAATATGATCTGATGTGTGCAATATTGAGGTAACGCTAAGATCACACTAAAAAAGGAATTGAAATGTGCGTAATGTGAACAAATGATGAAGAAATTTTGAACTGCATGGAAAGCAAAGATAGACATCATAAAACATAGAAAGGATAGCGAGAAATCATCGATGGGCACAAAATGGATTATGATGTCAGAAGGTGTTGTAGATCCATGGCAATATGTTGGTATCAAATAAGCAAATAGGCATTGGAAGGGGTTGATTTGATGTTGGAGAACCTGCTATGGGGTGTGTTGGATATGATGGAGGAAGATCGATTTGAAAAAATGAATGTTGAAAGATGGAGACGGGGTGGGATCGCAGTGAAGTTTGGAGGATAGTGAGCTATAGTACAAAATAGAAGAGTGAGGCCATGAACGATGGTAGTCATGTTGTAGAAGAATAGTCAAGTAGCGATGGAGAAGCAAAAGTTGAAAAACATTTCTAGACCATAGTGTAGCGATGGTGAAAGAGCTAAAAATGGCCTGATGGTCATCAGGGATGTCTAAAATGCTCGAAAGAAGTGGATCATGCCAAAAACTAGCAATGGGGAATCATGGAGGATAGATGCATATATCTATATAAAAAATATTGAAATAATTTATGTCTATGATGAAAATAATGGAAATGTGGCAAAATTACCAAATCAATATCAGCCACAGAGGTGCACGAGGGTGACAGTGTCTAGAATGGAATTATAATAGATTCAATAAAAATAGTAGATTGAAATTGGGAGACAACCATGATGATGAGGTGATCCCGTTGTGGCATATGATGGTGACCACAAAGGAGTGGACCACACATGAATGTAGTAACACAAAACTGTGAGTTGCAAGAAGCTAACAAAGCATCATCCAAAAACACGAAAATGGGATGAAAATTCATATAGAAGACGAGGATCCACCAAGAAATATGGCATGAAGATCGTGTGCTACATATCATCACCTAAAAATAGGATATCATAATGCCAAAGCCACGAAGGCATCGTATCAAGATGTGAAATGTGTAAAAATGCTAAAATATTTTGTGTTGGTCGAAAATAGGAATCCAGTGTTCGATAGAAAAACCATCGATTGAGAAAATGACAGCAGAAAGGTTATGAATAGACTAGTAGGCCCTGAGGTATAGGAAGTATAGAAACAATAGTAGACATAGGGATGCCTTCTATGATAGCAATGAAATATTCAAATGAGCTCATATCTACAAGAGAAACATCTTCAATATCAGCATGAGCAACATCATCTAGTGGTAAGATGCTGGGCATATCACTTAGATACTCTTGTTTGATTCTAGATGTTGCTATCGATTCTTCAAAATCTAGAACTAGTTCAGGATCAGGTTCTTCATAAACAATATATTTATCAGCAACGATGGCCATTTTAGCTTAGAACTGCTAAATATTGATGATTATAGCATATTGGATTTGCTAAAGTTTCACAAAAATGTTGATAAACCTATAAGATACCTCATCGAGCAAAATAGTTGAACTCGACATCATACCTTCAAATACAAAAACGAATGGTGATCATGAATAAGGATAGTGCAAGTTTACTAGATCATAAGTTGAAGTGAAGTTTTTAAATCCAACAAAGTGCAAACCAAGATAAAAGTTTCCAAATATCTGTAACAAAATTTAAATGTATGCACAAGGTGAATGAAACCACCAAACCAAGATCCATGGGAGGTTTTCTCATTCCTTGTTTGAACCAAAAATACCCTAGAGGAAGATGATAATGCCTACCTAGTTCTCAACTCTGATACCAATGATAAGGAACACATAATTACAAAAAGACAACCAAAGGTTTACACAAATGAAAACTAAATTGTATTACTAGAATATTCCTATAAATAGGTATTACAAAGCTTCAATTGGATAAGGTGGTATTAAATATTGATGACCCTTATCCGTTACAACTAAAAAGTAATGGTAATACATTATTCCCTATCACAAAGTCAACCTCTAGAGAAGGCTAGTTCCTAAATGCCTAGATTTTCCAACTAAGTGGGGGGTTCCAGACTAAATTAAGAAATGTAGAGGGTTATAAAACTAAACTAAAAATGGTGTGGATTGGACAATATCAAGAGATATAATGCAAAGGGTTTCACAATTCAAATTTAGATTAAATTAAGCTTTATAATAATTAATGAAGAACTCTAAGCATTTCTAAGTCATTCTAGAACTATAACGGTAAATCTATGTAGAAATCCATAATGAAAAATAATTATAGTAGAATTATCTATTCCTAGCTTTAACAAAAATCTTTACTACTTAGTAATACATACATACATGTTCAACACAAGAAATGATCAAGAGTCCCAACATCAATCGAATCTTCATTAAAAAGGCATATAGCCTCAATCAATATAGTTATACCAATTATAAATGCTAAAGAGCTGACCATTAGAATGTTTTACATTCTAGTATATATGGAGATTTACATTGTATTCAATTATCTAAGAATGATTGCTATTAGGGGATATTGCAGGCTTGTTAGAGCATGCACAAAGAGTGGTTTTTGCATTCAACTCAGTTGTACTTAACTACTTTAAGTACACTTTGCTGATGTGCAGGATGCAAATTTGATTATGAGGCTAGATTTCATGCTATGTTGTTGGATTGTAACCATCAAGTGATGTTCCACTTCTTTCTATTATAAATAGCTAGTTGAGTAGGGGTAGGTTTATGATGTAGAGCACTTTGGCCATTGATATATTTTAATAGTAATGAGTTCTAGCAGTTAATCAATGCATGCATGCCTATTGAGGTGGATTATTCTAGATAACTTATGTATTTATTAGTGGAATGAAAGCAAAATGATTTGTTGTCAAGTGCTTGTCATGATCAAGTATAATTTCCTCTAGACTTCTCATCATGTTGGGTGTCGAATAACTTCTCCACCTTTGATGATGTTATTGTTTGAAGAGTTAGATAGCTATATTTTCTCATGTATGATGCAAGATGTTGGGTGTCTTTACTTTGATTATTGATGCTTTGTTATCGGGTCTACTGACTTAGATTTATTTTGCATCTAGAATTGCATTTGGCCTAAAAAATATTAGAGCTCTTGGTGATGACACCATCACCTTTTAAATTTTGACATTTTTGGAAGCTTTGAGATTTATAGCATTGAATTCCAAATATTGGGCCCAATGTCAAAGGATATTTCTTGTTTTCACATTGCTTTACACTATGTGAAACATTTAATGTTGCCTTGCTAACATAAGCTTGTAATTCATGTATCTAGCTTTATTTACTTATCTCTAGTTCTTGACTATTGGACATCGGGTGATGGATATTGGATCTTGTGCCTTTCATTTTCCTTTTTCCACCTATCACCAGATTTTCATTGTGCTCTTCCTAACATCAACTTTTTTAAAAAACCATCCAACTTTCTTACTTGGCATAATTTGATATATTTATTTTGCTTTTACTAGATCCAATGTCTTAAGTATTTTTCTCATTCAACAAACTTCTGCTTATTTTTTGTGCAACCTACTTTGACCATCCTTGTATATAGACACCTCTTTTTTTCTTTTGATACCCTTGCAATATTTTGGCCTACTCTAAACCAACCATTCATCTTTGAATATACTATAGTAGCCTTCTTTGGTGCTCTTCTAATTGCCTTCTAAACTACTACATACAATTTACTACACTATTACCTTGAAAAAATAACTATATGGTCTAAACTATACCACATAGTGGATGTAGGTGATGAAAATTCAATATTTTTTGCTTGTAAAATTGATAACCTAGTAAGCCTTATCTATGAGATGAAGTGTATCATACAAGGAAACAAATCTAGAAGATAAGTTGATTAAAAGAGAGTGTTATGGGAGTGGGGAAGACTTATGAATATCAAAAATTAAAAATAGAAGAGTAGGGATAAGAATCGATATATGAAAAGGGAATGTTATGGAAGGTGATTGGAGCATGAAAGGTTATAAGAGGTAATAAAAGTGAATCAAGTGCATGATGCAGCTGCTGGAGTTTGGTAGTAAAACATTTAGACAGACATATTGAGGATATGAGTATGGAGGTGGGTAATGTGAGGATGTGAAAAATATCGATAGAAAGAAGAGGAAATACTGGTAATAGAATAGAAAGCAAAGAAAAAAGAAACCTGAAAGCAATCACTTTCTAAAATATTTCAAATTATATGAGCATTTTCCAATATAATTGAACATGATTTCAGGTCCAAGTTTGCAACTTTAGGTGAATGTTTACTCATGTGAATTTCTTGAGGTACCTATTTCAAGCTTCCAAGAAATTTTTTCATCATTCTCTTTCTCACAAAGTTGTAGAGATAGTAATATTTAGAGTCATAAAGCACTATAGATCCTAGCATTACTTTTCTTTTATGCATGGTTATTCCTAAGAGAGTTTGATTCATTAGATAGCCCTGAGCTACTTTTTATATCCACTTGTTAAAGTTTATGATAATTGGATCTCTGATTGAATTAGCCTTTGATCATGTTGGCACTAATTTCTCATATCTTGTTATCCATGTGATCATTTAAATAATTTTACTTGCTCTCTTAATCATCCAATCAGAGCTATAAGCCATGGCATTTTTATTAACATAGCCTATGTTTACTTTCATATTTTTGTCATAGTAACATATGGTTCTTAATTCAGCATGATGTTCGCCTTTTCAAACCTTGCACCAAGCACTATGTATATTCAACTTACATATGCTAATATACTTCATGACATCATCATGATAACTCTTGGTGTCAGTTATCATCATGAGGATTCTGAGAACATTAATGTTGCATGCTACCATGGTCATGTGAAATGACTTTAGTTATGATAAACAAGATGGTATTGTTTCTCCATTAGACTACAAAGTTAAAAAAGTGATATGAGGGGAACGAGGGAGATAAAAAGTGTAGGGGAATGAAATGAGGTGAAATGAAAGAGATAACAAATGAATAATTCATTATATTCTCAGTAAAAATGCTACTTATTGTATCCATGGTAAAGAAATGATGAAACACAGGAGCACATATCAATATTATACCAAAGAACATGCTTATGGTATTTAGAAAACCTATTCTAATTAATGATTATATTCTATTGATCAACCTATGAATCTCTTCAGGTTGACCCCTTCTTTTCACTTCTTCTTATACCTCTTGAATTTGCTTTTGTTAAGGTATGCTATACTTTGGGTAACAAGAAGTAGGAAAATGAAAGAGAAGTGATTAGGATGGAGAGTTTGTTATTAGAAATATTCTTTATCTATTATAAAATCGACTAATATCTTGTAAGAAGGGTGCTTCTTATAAGCTTCATAAGTCATAAGAATTTCTTTCATTGGGTGTTGCATTCCTAGAAATCTTAAGCATGTGACCTTGCTTAGTTCTCTCTAAAATTTCTCTTTATGTTGCAATTCTTCTATGTTTAGCTCCACTAGTCCATTGGAAGCTTTATTTGTATGTTGGCTATTTACATAAAATTATGGCATGCTAATTCATGTCATTAGAGCAATTCAACTTATTTACTAGAATTTGTAGTGGCTTGATCATATTATGCTATACTTGATATTTCTTATTTGGTACATCCTCTTAGGTAAAATGTTGGCATCAAGTTACTCTTGATAGGGATATGATCCTATGCTAATGCTAGTTATACCTCTGAGAAGGTTCTAACATAAAATCTAAGAAACTATTTTAGATAACTGCCATTTTCTAATGCTTTTTTCCTTTTAATCATATTAGTGGTATTTAGTTGAAGGGTTCCCAAAAATACCTTTCTTAACTATTTTAGGTCTAGTGAATTAGAATTTCCTACCATGTTTATCTTTCAATAATAATTCTTGATTCTCCTACCATGCCTATCAATTTTTGTGACCTTGCAAACCCTAAATATAGATATACCTAGCTTGCATTTTTTGTTGATTTGTTTAGTTTGACCAATCTTGCATCTTGGAAAAGTGACTTCTCAAGATATTAGTATCGTTATCTTCCAACTCTAAGGAATTGAACATGACTATTTATATATTTCTAGGAATCTCATTTATTGCATGTGTTTTTTGTTCCTTGTATCTCTTGATATGATATGCATTGATCTTCTAATTAAAAATCCTAATTATCCCTTTGATCCATAGTATTTCAATGTAATTATGGTCCAAATCCAGATAGGTATTTAACTATTGCAAAAATTCATTGGAAAAACATACCCTCAATGATGACAGGAGGTCAACAACTAGGAAATCTTGTGCCACTATAAGTTTTGGGTATTTATGTAATAGGATTCAAATATTTTCTATAATATTAGTTGTCCAAATATGAATACCCTCGTATAATAGTATTGATGAGCCTCGGAAATGCTCATATTTTGTATGAGTTTCATTAATCATTATGCGGCTATATAATAGGAATTGTATATTTTTATGAATGGTTATGTAATTATTTGATAATATTATGTGTGTTATCTAATTTGTATGTTTTAGTGTGTTTTTGTAGAATTATAATTGAGTTTGTCAGATTTGGATCAGTTGAGGTCTTTTCATGGACCTGGCACTTTGTTTCTTTCGAAATTAACATATGGTAAGTAGGCGCCTTCCTCTTCAAGGAAGGCGCCAACAAAATGCAGGTGCCTTCCTCTTCCAGGAAGGCGCCAATAGGAGATAAGCACCTTCCTCTTCTAGGAAGGTGCCAACAGAAGGTAGGTGCCTTCCTCTTCCAGGAAGGCACCAACAGAAGGAAAGCGCCTTTCTCTTCTAAGAAGGCTCTAATGGAAGGTAGACATCTTCTGTACAAATAAGGTGCCCGGTATACTTAGGCACCTTCCTCATAGAGAAGGTGCCTCTATTCTTCACCCGTTGACCAAATAACATGACATGGGCAACATTGTCTGGTGTAGTTCAAACTCTACGTCATGTAAGTTAATTTGGGAGTTGCACTAACGTATGAGAACGTCCTACCTACACAAGGCGAAGCATGAACGAATCAGAGAACACGCAACTGTTAGGAACGAATGCCAATTTTAGCAGACATTGATTACATTTACCAGACTGTCTTAGTTTAGTCTAGAATGAATCGACTGTTGTAACCACCTTGTAACAGAAGATTTGTGGGTGTGCTATATAAACACACATAGACCTCTCTAATAAGAGATCAAGATATCAAAGATAGAATACATAATATAGAGAGGAGTATAGAGGTTAAGAAGCATTGTATTTCCTTGGTGATTATAATAAAGTTCTACGAGTTCCTAAGCACGTGTTCAGCTAGGAGGAAACTGTTGGAGTATGGGCCCACTCCAAGCCAGTATTCCTTTCCTTTATTTGTATTTTCTAGATTAGCTTACTGCTTTCATAGGTTTATTTCTGCACTATTATTTTATGATTGCAATAGGTTTGTTATTAGTATGCACGTATGAATGTTTTCTTCTTAAAGATTTAATTATTCATACATAATTTATTGAGGAGTAAATGAATGATTGACAAACTTTGAAACACCCCCCAATAGTAGAGCTAGCGAACTAATCTCAAAGTGGTATTGTAAGTGATCCTATGTGAGACCCTTCACAAGTTTACGAAGACCCCTGGGTTGATAATTAATGCACGGGAAAGTGACAAAAATAGGAAATAATTTAACCTTGTTTGGCCCGCAATATTTTTGGCATTGTTGTCAGGAAAGTGCCTCTACGAGATCAATTACAATACCTGAAACCTTCCATCTAATCTTGTATGAGTTCTTCGAGAAGAAGAGGACCTGACGGTCAGTTTGTAAAACAAAGTTCTCCAAAACTTGAGTTGGCCGAACACTTTGAGCTCAAACTAGATTCGCTTGACTCATAGCCAGCACTCCACTGAAGTGAGGATCCACACTTTGTGCAAAGTGCTTCCTCATCCTGTCAAGTTGGGGAAGAACGAACAATAATTAACCCCCTATTTAAAAGGACACCTTTGGAGGAAGCCCTATTGTGGAAATCTATAGAATATTGTATGATAACACTAGATAACCTTAGAGCCTTGAATCAAAAAATTTTGAATGACCATAAGGCCATAAGTACTACATTAGAGACCACATTTTCTGAAAAAATGGCCGACGTAGAAGAATTTTCATCTAGATTTAGCTTCCCGATTGATGGAGTAAGATATACCAAAATGAAAAACATATCCCCTGCTCACCTTCCTACCTTCATAGGATACCCAACTGAGGACCATGACCGGTTCTTATTTAATTTTGATATTTTATGTAGGTCTGTCGACTAAAAATTTGATACACAGAAGCTGAAGCTCTTTCCTTCCACATTGGATGATGCAGCTTTGTGGTGGTTCATCATTCTGGGAGAGAAACACATTACCACATGGGATAACATGAAGAAGCTATTTCTAGAGTAATATCAAGACTTCATGAGAGCAAGAGACTCCAGAGAGGAAGTCCTGAGCATGACGCAGAAAGAGGATGAGTCTCTCGAAGAGTACTGGGACCTAGGTGTTGTAGGTGAGTTGGAGAGGAGAGGGCAATCCTCCAAGGGAGGTCCTAGGTTAAAATTTCCACCCTACCAAAAATTTGAATTGGGTATCTAAAATCCAATTGATAATGTTGGTGCGGGCAGGGTCGGGTGTGACCCCCGGGTGACTTTGACGGTGTAGAACCCCCTGTTCGTGGTATCTCAGACCAAGGCAGATCCGCAAGGGGTTTTTTGCTTAAAAAAATATATCAAGACTTTGGGAGAGCAAGAGAATCTAGAGAGGAAGTCCTAAGAATGACGTATAAAGAGGATGAGTCTCTTAAAGAGTACTGGGAGAGATTCAATTTCAATCTTCAACAGTCTCCTCACGCGAAGCTATCTGATAAATCTCTTAAAAGCATATTTTGAGAGGGCTTAACAATGAATCGCTGGAGGCTCTCAACATGATTTCTAGAGGTGATGTCTACCAGCATGCTATGGAAGACATCCTACAACTATGTCAGAATTACTCAAGAAGGAGAGGCAAGACCACTTCTAGAACCATGAAAGCGACTGCTTCAGTCACGAAAATAGAAATAGGCAACATGCTGGAGGATTTGAAAAGTGAAATTCTTTTGTCTCTAGCATTTTAGATGGATACGTTGTTGTTAGAGAAAAATAAGCAAGAAAATGATGTAGCATTGGCTTATTTCTACCCAAAATGCAGAGGAAAGCATGCAAAGAATGCATGCCCAGAGAACAAAGTTAGAGTATGCATAGTTTACAGACTGAGCCATAAGACCTAATTGTGCCCAAAATTGCCTGGTAATCAGGAGGATGCTGAAGCTACGGAGGCCTATTTCATAGGCAATCAAAAGAGTTGGCCACAATCCCTACGGGAAAAATGCCAACTAGAATGCCATCATATGAGGGAGGACCATACATGTCACAAGACCCACCTCAACCACCTAACATGGGGTGGTGGGGGCCATCGCCTTGGTCTAACGCACCCCAAGGAACAACATTCCCAAATAAGCAGCCCTGGATGGCATATCAATATTCAAGGCAACAGTGGAGAGGCCACACTCCATGGAATCTAGCCCCATAGAATGTAGCACCATCTCGCTCCCATCAAAACTTGTTGACCTTGCCAGCAGTGAGACCTGCGCAACTATCCACACAACCGACGGTAAATCCAAATAACATAGTGAATCAACCAGCATACAATGTAGAATACGATATGTATCTGATGTATCATATTCAACTTAGGTATGGTAGATAGCTAGAAGTAGAAACACCTCTGCTGATAGAAGAGGAGGAAGATGTAGGAGAAACACCTCTTATAGAAGAGGTGGTAGAAGAAGTAGTTGAGAGAGCAAAGGCTCCATTTCCTTATCGGATGTAAGAATAGAAGAAACTAACGCAACCAGAGTTTGATATCCTTTCCATCTTGAAGAACCTCCCAATGGCAATTCCACTATTTCAAGCTATCTAAAATGTCCTGATATATACCAAGGCTATAAGGGAGATGTGCCTAAGAAGGCCAGGATGGAAATCATCCCAGACTATCAATCTCATGGGTAAATTAGTAGATTTGATGATGGACAAGACGTGTCATCCCAAGTATGTGGATCCGAACAACCCAGTGTTTACTATAAAAATTGAAGGACATTCCTTGTCCAATATGTTGGTAGATCTCGGAGCATCCATCAATGTAATGCCTCAGGAGACCATGCATAGACTACAGCTCATGAACCTGAGACCCACCACGACAGTGTTGCAGCTGGTCGATCGATCAACCATGGCATCAGAAGGAATGCTTGAGGATGTAATAGTGACATTTAGTACATGGGAATACCTAGCCGACTTCTTGGTTTTGCAGTCTAAAACTAGGCTGGGTGGCTACCCACTCATCTTGGAAAGGCCATGGCTGGCAACAACCGACACTTACATCAGTTATCGTGATGGGTTGATGACCATCTTCGATGGACAAAATGTCAAAATATTGACCATTTCACCCCCTATGCAGTCCATCGACTCATTGGGAGAACCAACATTGACCAAGCATGAATATCATGATTTATCCATAATCTAGTCGGTGATGGTGTTGGATGAGTTGGTGGAAGAACAAGATGAGTATGGTGCTATTATAGAGTTCCTCCATGGAGAATCCTCCATCACTACACATGGGTCACCATTGGATGGCTCCCAAGATCACCACATTCAGCAGATAAACGTTGGGCCAGGAAGGACGTTAAACATCAACAATGGGTTGACTCCCACACAACTAACAAAAGTAGAAGAGCTCCTTGTAAGACACCAAAGGCATTTGCATGGGATTACTCAGATATGAAGGGAATCAGCCCAGAGATCTATACCCATGGAATATATCTCGATGAACAAGCAACTCCGAGCAGGCAACCACAAAGAAGAATGAATCTGGTAATGAAAGACATTTTCAAAGTAGAGCTACAAAAACTCTTATCTACCAGATTCATCTATTCGATTTTTGATAGTGAGTGAGTGTCACCCCTGGTGGTGGTCCCCAAGAAGAATGGGAAGTGGTGAATCTGTGTAGACTACAGAGCGTTAAACAAAGCAACTAAGAAGGACCACTTCCCACTCCCATTCATTGATCAGGTATTGGACACACTTTTGAGGCAAAATTATTTCTCCTTCTTGGATGGATTCAGTGGATATAATCAGATCCAGATAGGAGAAGAAGACCAGGATAAGACAACGTTCACCTGCCTATGGGGAACATTTGCTTATCGGGTATTGCCTTTCAGGTTATGCAACACATCAACCACCTTTCAAAGAGCGATGCTTAGCATATTCTCATACATGATGGGAGATGCGGTCTAAGTGTATATGGACGACTTCACCGCTTATCGAGAAACCTTTGATGAAGCAATGATGAACTTGAAAAGAGTACTTGAAAGAAGTAAGGGAAAAAATCTATCTCTGAGTAATGAGAAATGCTTTATGATGATGCAAGAGGGCATTGTATTGGGATGCCATCTCTCCACAAAAGGAATAAAGGTTGATAAAATAAAGATTGAGGTCATCAAGGACCTACCCAGCCCTAGAACATAGAGAGAGGTGAGAAGTTTCTTCAGATCTGTCGGGTACTATCGATCATTTATTACCGAATTTAGTAAGATTGCAAAACCACTGCACACTCTATTTTCGAAAGACGTGGAGTTCAATTGGACGAAAGACTACGAAGAAGCATTTCATTTGCTCAAGGAGAAACTAATATCTGCACCAATTTTGAGAGGACCATATTGGGCCATACCTGCATCTTTCCTATGGATTGATGGCCTCCTGTTCAAAATAAGACATGACCAGATCATAAGGAGATGTGTAGCAGAATAGGAGTTCTCATAAATACTCAAAGCTTGTCACAATAAACCATGTAGAGGACACTTTGTGGGGAAATAGACTACCTATAAAATGCTACAGGTTGGGTGCTTTTTTCCCACTCTATTCAAAGATGCAGACGCATATGCCAACAAGTGTGATGAATGCCAAAGAATTGATAGACCAACCCATCACGACGAAATGCCCCTCCAGCCTCAGGTACACCTGGAACTCTTCGACAAGTGGGGTATGGATTTTATGGGGCCAATTAACCCACCTTCAATAGGTGGGAGGTTTATTTTAGTTTGTACATACTAAATCTCCAAATGGGTTGAAGTTCAGGTATTGAGGGATTCAAAAGAAATAACAGTTGCCGATTTCTTTATTGCTCACATATTTACACAATTCAGGGTCCCTAGAGAAATAACAACTAACCAAGGCCCTCAGTTCACCTCCAAGTTGATTGAGGAACTGATGAAGCGATACATAATTCGACACACCAAAACTACACCCTACCATCCATAGGCAATCGGGCAAGTGGAGGTGACAAATAGGGAAATAGATAACATCCTAACAAAAACCATGCAACACCATAGAAAATATTGGGCTACATGGCTACCGAAGGTAGTATGGGCATACAACACCACATGAAATCCACCACAAGCTTTACACCCTTCCAATTGGTCTATGGGAAGAGTGCAATGATGCCCATCAAGTTTGAGATCAAAACACTAAGAACAAATTTAGAACTAAATTTGAGCCAGGATGATGCTCAAAAAGAAAGGATTCGGCAGCTGAATCAACTGGATGAAATTTGAATGGATGCTTTACAAAGAATTGAGATCATACAAAAGCAAAGGAAAGGGTGGCATGATCGCCACCTTAAACTAAAGCAGTTCCAAAAAGGAGAATGGGTGTTTTTGTACGATTCTCGGTTCCAGGAAAGGAAGGGCAAATTAATGCAGAGATGGATGGGACTGTATGAGGTGGTAGATCTCATCAAGAATGGTGTTGTGCATATCAAAACCATTGATGGCAACAATGTTGTATTAATCGTTAATGGCCATCGACTGCGGTCCTACAGTACGTCCGAGAATTTACTAGTGGAATCCAGAGCAGGCATGGGGGAGACCCCATCCTTGTGAATCTGGATCAAAATCTCAACAAGAAAAATTGTGGGCATGGAGGTGCTCACCAAAAGTAGTTAGTTTAGGTTTTGATTATTTCTTACGATGTATTTTGCAGGGACGATGCCCACATGCAAGCTGCAGGCATCCTGGGTTTAGGGCCTAACAGGTATGGAATGTGTCTAACTGCCTGTATTTTTATTTCTTTTTGTTTGCTTTTTGCATGTGGAAGACCTGACAGCATGAATAATAGGTATCTGGGAAACCAAGCCTGATTTAGCTCAGCATCCTGATGCCAAAACTCATAGGGTAGAAGCAACATCTATTCAAGCGTGGGGGTGGGCAACAAACTCTTCCCCAAGAAGAAATTCAGATGCCAGCCCTTGAAGGAAGATGTTGAGGTAGAATAAAGCAATTCTGAGGAATCTTGATCACCCTTTCCCGATCAATCATGACATGGCTGCCAAGAAAGAGCCTTGCAGAAAGCCTTCATCGTCAAAGAAGACTATCCACTTGAGGTATGATGCCTTCCTCCTAGAAGAAGGTGCCTGACGAAGGTGGATGTTTTCCGTTGTGATGGAGGTTTCGAGTAAGAGGTGAGGTGCATTCCTTATAAAGAAGTCACCCATTGAAATAAGGTGCCTTCCTTATAAAGAAGGTGCCCCATTCAAAGCGCCTTCCTTATAAAGAAGGAGCACATTTCCTTAAAAAAAAAATTTGAGGACCGAGGCGCCTTCAACATTAGTAAGGTGCATCCATCCTTAAAAAAAAAAAATGATAGCCAAGGCACCTTCCTCTTCCAGGAAGGCACATGTATTCAAAGGCACCTTCTACTCCAGGAAGGTGCACCCATTCAAAGGTGCCTTCCACTCTAGGAAGACGCACCCATTCAGAAGTGCCTTCCGTAGCAGGAAGCCACCATCATCAAAAAGAGTGCCTTCCACCACCGGAAGGCGCATCCATTCAAGAGAACCTGCAACATCAAGAAGGCATCATATCAAGTGTCTTCCACATTGATAAGGCACCATATCAAGCACCTTCCACATCGGGAAGGTACCGAACAACACCTTCTGTATACAGCCATCACTTAAAGTTTCATGTGTACCTCGATCAAAACAAGATCATCACACGAGCAGGTGGTATCATATTACCACCATCGCTCATATGATAGGGAACCCCTCCAATAAAAAATCTCATAGAATTATGGGGCAAGATCAGCACGCATGTTCTAAAAATTATAGATAGATGATTTGTAAACCTATCGGGAGTCTGTCTTCAGCATCAACCATTAAAACAAATCAGCAACAAAATCTGGCATAATCTGTGCAAACAAAGCACCCATCCTCGTGTCACAGATCGATGAATCGACACTCTATATGATGCATGAGACATCCAATTAGGTATGCACATACTCTAGTCAGATTTTTATGTAATCATTCGTAAATTATGCAGTACCAAAAAAATATAGCCGCCATAAAAATCATGCACCTCCCATGGTCGATCGTGCCAACGATGTAGCTTGTGAAGCATACCTTACCAAAATTGAAAGCTAGGGTTCGGTGCCTTCCTTATAAGAAGGTGTCTTCCTGAGAAGACAAGGAGAAAAATAGAAGATCCTAAGGGAAGGCGCCATAGGAGGACGATTGAGGAATCATGCGGTGAAGAAAAATGATAGCCAAGGTGCCTTCCTCTTACAGGAAGGCACGTGTATTCAAAGGCACCTTCCACTCTAGGAAGGTGCACCCATTCAAAGGTGCCTTCCACTCCAGGAAGGCGCACCCATTCAGAAGTGCCTTCCATAGCAGGAAGGAAGCATCATAAAAAAGAGTGCATTCCACCATCGGAAGGCGCATCCATTCAAGAGCACCTGCAACATCAAGAAGGCATCATATCAAGTGCCTTCCACATCGAGAAGGCACCATATCAAGCACCTTCCACATAGGGAAGGTATCAAAAAACACCTTTCGTATACAGCCATCACTTAAAGTTTCATGTGCGCCTCGATCGAAACAAGATCAACACACGAGCAGGTGGTATCATATTACCACCATCGCTCATATGATAGGGAACCCCTCCAATCAAAAATCTCATAGAATTATGGGGCAAGATCAGCGCACACATTCTAAAAATTATAGACATACGATTTGTAAGCCTATCGGGAGTCTTTCTTCGGCATCAACCATTAAAACAACTCAACAACAAAATCCATCATAATCCGCGCAAACAAAGCACCCATCCCTCGTGTCATAGATCAACGAATCGACACTCTCCACGATGCATGAGACATCCAATCAGGTACGCACATACTCTACTCAGATTTTTATGTAATCATTCGTAAACTATGTAGTACCAAAAAAATATAGCCGCCATAAAAATCATGCACCCACCGTGGTCGATCGTGCCAACGATGTAGCTTGTGAAGCATACCTTGCAAAAATTGAAAGCTATGGTTCAGTGCCTTCCTTATAAGAAGGCGCCTTCCTGAGAAGACAAGGAGAAAAATAGAAGAGCCTAAGGGAAGGCACCATGGGAGGATGATTGAGGAATCACGCGGTGAAGAAAAATGAACCGAGTGATATAGAAGGAATCAGGGGGGTAGTCAAGATGCAGTTTGAAGCTGAGGGATGGCTCAAGTACTGTATCCTGGTCAGTCAAAGCCAAGATATGGAGGCATCTAGGGAATTTGCTAACTCCTTAGGGAGAGACATAGCTCAAGTACAAGGTATGGAGATTCCAGTCACCCCCAAACATATCTCACAGGTGACTAGCTTACCTCTCACAAGCGATTACACATACAAGGGCGGAATGTTGAAGCCATATGCCAAATTACTGCTGCCAAGGGAGAACATGCAGATAAAAAAGGAAGGGCTACCAAAAAGCAACCTTCCTATGAATCTGCAGAAGATATTCAAGCAGGTTGCTCAGTTCTTTACATGCACTGGGAAATATACACATCTGCACACTAATCATATGCAATTCTTGAATCACCTAGTGCATGGGAGGAAAAATAATGTGCCCTTCTACCTGGTAAATGCCTTGAAGGAGGAAGTGGCTAGATACCAGAAGGGGGGACCTTCTGCCTTGGCCCACCATGGGCTGATATCAGTGCTAGTCCGCCATGCAAAAGCACAGAGGTAGAGTTCTAACACAAAAGGAGATGATAGCTAGGAAAGGCGGGAGGATTTTGTTACTGAGGTAGGTCGAGTAGAGGATAGCCCTACAAATGAAGTAGAGGACATCAGGCAATTGGCACTACCCAATTTTACAAAAGAAATAGGGCACTCAATAGTGCCCAAGTACGAAGAATAAGGGGCATGACTTGCTAGTGGTGAGGCCAAATTCTGGCCACTAGAACTAGCCCTCAAGAGGAAACGCCTGTGGTGACTCATCCTCTCCTTGAAGGAGGAGGAAGACAAATCAGAGTTCAGTATTGTAGCCCAGAACCTTCGGGAGTTGACAAGCCATATTTCACAGGATGTAGGGACTTTTGGGGGCAATAATCAAATCAACGCAGACCTAGAGGAGGCTCTGGAATGGCAAACCAACTGCTGGATGGCCTAGAAAATTTTGGAGGATTTCCAGATCAAGCACAAAGAAGAGTTGAAAGAGCAAGCACAAAGGATCACTCAGCTTGAGCAATTGGTCTAGTAATTATAGGAAGAGAACCGGTAACTCCAGGACAAGGGGATAGAGAAAAGGGACGTGTCGACCCAAACTAAATGGGCGATTGAGGTCCCGATGAATTCTCCCACATCAATAGAATGAGTATTCTCTTCGAGAGAATTTTGGTTGGACTCTCGGTAGAACAGCCTAGAGGTAGGGGAGAATTTCTCTGTTTTTGGAAGTGAGGAGAGAAGAAGACCCACAGAGCCTTCGGTCATAGACCTAAGCGATGTAGAACCGGGTGGAAGCTAGCAACTGCAGACAGGATCAGGGGTTAAATAGGAATCCCTCAGACCTAAACAAGAAGAGATAGAAGGACCAAAGGGGATGCCATCAAATAGATAGGAGGATAGAGAGACAGCTCCAGGGACATCAGGGCAAGTCCCTAAGAATGAACAAGTCCCCCGTGATGAGGAAACAACTGTCGAGAAGGAAGAGAAACCATCCGTCCAAGTCGTCGTAGTTTCTACACAGGCAAAAGGAAAGGTGAATGTGACTTTCATCGAAATAGAAGAAGATGAATGGGACATGTAGCCATTTGTAGAAATCCAGAAGGAGTTCAAATGACTGCTCAAAGAAATGATAGCATCCAAGGAGGCTAGGGATTCAACCTTGAGGGTTTGGGGAGACCCTGGTATATGTGTTAATCTAGCAAAGGGTAGCTAGTTTTGGGAGATTTACGGGTCATCCTGGGGGCGGCCCTCTAAGATACAGAGGTATTTTGAAATATGGGGGGTATATGGCCTCAAATTGGAAGCTACTGCCATTATGAGGGAAAATATAGGGCTTACTCCTGAAGCAGCCTGATTACACAAGTCCTAGGTGGTTCATATCAAGAGAGATAACTCAGATATCCCTCTTGCAGTTGTTAGGCCCCCAAAAGCTGACATGTGGCAGGTTGCAGAAGCGGTATTTCAAGCAGCAGTAACTGTTGGTCATCAAATCCGCACAGGAAAGGACTTTCGATGGGTTTGCGTGCCCTGGACCTGCGACCAACATTGAAAGGCCGAGAGGAAGAGATGCCCCTCATGCCAATCTCTGAAGAAAGGCCGGCTCCTATACTAATCTACTTTTGGGGTTTGAGATAAGAGTGCAGGAAAGAAATAAAAGGAGTTCGGGTTAGAGAAAGAAATAAAAAAGGATAAGGGTTAGAGATTGATGATTTAAGGTGGGGAAGAACAGGAAGCACGATCACTCACTAATAACTCAAATAGCAACAAAAAACACCAAGAACAGATGAAAGAAACGAAGTGCCGAACTTCCTATGTATCCTCTGGATGGGTTCGCAAGGTTCTCCTCTCTCTCTCGCTGGAATTCAGGGTTCAGAGTAACAACGATTAAGAAGAGGGAATAACAGAAACCTCGATCCACCAGGCAGCATAAAAGAAAGCGACAAAGCGTTTTTCCTCTCCTATGTATCCTTCAGGGCGAATTTTAGGGTACAGTCCCCAATCGCACACCGGATTCAGGATTTAGAGTCTCAGTATACGAGTGCAAACAGACAAAAGAATTAAGCATAGAAGGCAGCATAAAAGAGAGAAATGGAGCACAAAAATATTTAGTATTAGACGTAGGACATCAAGTTACAGCAGCTTTCTAGCAGAAAGTTCCCCCCTTTTACATTGCAAAGCTTGGGTTTTTATAGAGGACCCGGCCCTCTGAGTCATTATTACAAAAACGACGGAGTACACTCTCGGGCTCTGAGAAATCGGCTCCTCGTGGCTGCTGTAATTGAGTTTTCAAATCGGTTGCCGAAACTGGCAACTGTGACCGGGTCAACCGTGGAAACATTCATTTAATGCGTCGCCCGAGTGTCCCTGGCTTCTGGATGCTGTGCTTGAGTGATCGCTATGCCCGTCGGGTTTTACTCCGAGGACTGTTACGTCCCTTTCGTTTTCCAGAATTGGTCGGCGGACTTATCGGGCAAGAAAGGGGGTACTTGTAAGGGGCCTTTGATCACCTTGGGAAGCTGCCCGCCTTGGAACGTGGGCCCAAAAAGTGCTTCGCCACATATTCGCCTCGCTAAAGCCTCGGGCCGAAGTAGATTCCTTTTGATTTGTTCTTCGTAGAATAATGCTTCGCATAAACTTCTTCGGGGATGATGATTGCCGATCGGGTTCCATCTTTGAAATGGGCCTTTTGTCCTTCGCTAGTGAAACTGCTTCGGCTGGAAAATGTTTCGGCCCGATTCTCTCTCAAAACTGTGGTTCGGGGCATATCCTCCCGAAGCACTCTTGTTTTCGACACATTGTCATTTTGCTTTGGGCGCCATTGCTTCGGGTGAAAACTGGTCGAAGTAGGTGTTGGAAATACTTCGGGCCCGAAGTAGTTTCCTTGCCTTGGCTGATTTGGGTTATGCTCTCCTCCTTCGGCGAAGTCGTTTGGGTACTGCTTCGCAAAACTTCCGCCCGAAGCGGCTTCTGAAAATGCTTCGGGTGCGAAGCGTTGTCTTTGCATTTTCTTCGACAAAATTACTTCGCAAGGTTTTCGCCCGAAGTGGTGATGCAAAGTGCTTCGGGCCCGAAGCTCTTTTCACATTCTCCTCCTTTTCTCTCGACGAAGCTGTTTTCCTTGGCCTATTTGGTAGCGAAGCTCTTTCTTCTTCATTTTATAAAGGGGCGATAGGGAGAATCAAAATTGCTGTAACTTTAAATAAAAGAAAAACCTTCAACAAAGAAATATTATACAAAATTCTACTATTCTTCCACCCCTTGTATAATGTGACAAAAAAGTGTCAACATTCTTGGCGGCTCGCGGGGTGACGAGCTCGTCTCGGCAACAGAACCCTTTAGTCCTGATCCATTGGGCTACGGAGTCACTGGTCTTCTCCGGACCCTGCTTCTACAGTCTGTCCCTCCTCTTGTTCTTCTTCTTCTTCTTCTTCTTCTCCTTCCTCCTCTGGCATGGCTTCTGGCTGAGGCGATGGTTCGAGGCGATCACGGATGCGCTTCATCGTCTTTCGGACATGGGTCCAGGCACTCTTTTGAAATGGTTCTTGATCCTGTAATGCCTTTACCAAAACATGAAACCGATCAATTTGCCCGATGTCGGCATGTTTGGCCCTAGTGAACAGATCATCCAGGCAAGCCTTGATCTTATAGTATCTCAAGATGAAATCTGTCACCTGCCCTTCTGTGATTGGTTCTTCCCAGCCATCGATCTCTGAGACATCGTTCTCAAACTGCAGCCTAGACTGGCTTGAGGTCATCCTTGCTGAGAATATTTTCGTCATCGTCCATGAAACTCGGGAAACCCAAGGAAGAAAGGTCCTAAAAATAATTCATTGAGGCACGCTGTTCATTGTCAAAATTGTCCTGGAGGCTCCTAGCTTTCTGAGCCTTTCGCACCTTGGAGAAAAAGGTGCGAACCGTGGCCTGGGCTGTGGACCAGTCCCTAGCTGTCCGGGTCATTGCAGTGACCTGCAGGTCTTGATACCTGGCATTCTGAACATCGAACGCTAGCTTGAGTCGGCTCCGGGATTTCTGTGTGACTTCGTCAATGATTGGCCCTCCTTCGGCAATAGCGCGCTGGGCTTCGATGATGAAGATCAATATCGTGAGAGCACTGGAACATCGAGACCTAAAATTTTTTAGCAAATGGGCATGAATCTCCTTAATTCTGGCCCTGTCAAACAGCGTTAGATCCTCCTTTGCATACGGCGAAGCTTGCATCTACGCGATTTCGTCCTCAAGCTTCTTGACCTTCAGATCACTCTCGGTCTGCTTCTGCGCTTGGCTTTCGGCTGTAGACTGGAGTTGTTGAACCTGCTGCTTTAGGTCGAACGTCTCCTTCTTCATGGCCTTGCACTCGCTCCTCGGCCTCTCGCCAACTTGGAGCGGACCCTTGCCAAATCTTCCTCCAGCTTAACATTGGCGGCCTCGGCCTCAACCCTGCGTTGGTTGGCGATAACTGCATGAGCCCTAAAGGTCTCAACTCGGACATGCATGGAGGCCGATTCATTATCAACATTCAGGTGTTCCAGGTCCTTAGGTGTCTCTTGGTAATCATAGTCTACTGGAGTCATTTCATCCAGAGGCTTTTGCACCTTGGGGACCTTCTTGATTTTATGCACCTTTCCAGCTTCTAGATCAAAAATAGCGCATTTTTCAACTGACGCTGTCGTGCGCCCTCGTATTTTCCTTGCCTCCCTTAGTATTTGCTCAGTGTTTTGCCATGCTTGGAATAGCTTCTCGGCAAGGGGGCGGTCCTTAATTAAAGACATTTCTGATTTAGACAAGGCTAGATCTCCAGCCGAGGGAGTAAACAAATATAAAGAATGTGTGGGGGATGCCTCACCAGAAGGCTCGACGACAGACGTGGTGGGACTCGACGTTGAAGTGGGATCAATGGTCTTACCCTTGTCATGATCATGGGATGAGGCCGGACCGGCGGTAGGTGACGTGTGATGGGGTGATGGGCTATGCAGGGGAGACTGGTGAGAACTCTCAGCTGGGGCTTCAGCAAAACTGTGTGAGGCTAGGGCAAAGGGTGGAGAATGCGTACCTGCGTGCCCTCCTGGCATTGTGGCAGAGGTAACTTTTGGTGCAGTCGCATCTTGTTCTTTCTTGGTTTTGGCACTTGGTAGGGCTGCGACCTCGACACTTGCTTTGGATGGGTCTGATACCAGTCGCCCAGTGGAGGGGCTTACAAGTCCTGTGCGAGGTCGCTTTGGGTGCTTTGGGGGTGCCAAGGTCTGCTCTTGCTTTTTCCTTTTCCTCCTTACCAGCGGTTGTTCTGACCCTTTAGTGCTCGAGTCGTGGCCTCCTATAGGCCCCTGCGGTGATCTTGGAGGTGTAGCTTGGGCCTTTTCCTTTCCCGTAGTAGTATCATCTCTTTTTGGACTCTCGCCCGAGCCTGGGATAGCTGGAGGGATGAGGGCGGCGAAGGAAGAAGGCTTCCACTTTCCAGCATTGGCTTCATAAATTTTTGCGAAGTCCTTGTCCATTGCCAAGAATCCATAAGAGTTTGTTTTCTGTCGGTGGACCCTCATTATCCACCATTCTCTCAGTTTAGCCACGTCCCAATCCTTTACTCCCTCCTTCAAGTCATCTTTCGCTTTCCTCCAGAAGGTGGAGTTGGGGCTCGGGAGTGAATGCTGATTTGGGTCATATGCGACCTCCATTGGGTAGAATTCATGCCAGGGAGGTAAGGCTTCCATCCTCTCCAGATGCCATTCTAGATCCTTTCCCCGAGGATTATTCCTTTGTTTTACAATTTTTGGACAAGGGCAAACATGGAAGCTCTTGACCCGTATATGGTCCCTCATTACTCCCAAAGGATCATAAAGCCATTGCTGGGGAATTTGGAGTAGGCCAAACTTGGCAAGCTTTTCCTCCAAGAAGACGTTCTGATTCAGGGCGAATACTTCGACAACTCCTATCTTGAGAGGGAAGTCGCAAGTGTGGGCCCATTTTCGACCCTTGCCATAGATGGCATTGGTTGCATCGCTCTGCCTAGCGACTTCCAACGTGAATTGATACTCAGAGGGGTAAACTGGTAGTAGGAAGGGCTTCCCTATGAAGCCGAAGATGCGAATCACCAGCCCCTGCGTTAGTCAAAAAATGTCTCCCCTCTTCTCCCGGACTACTTTGTTTCTCAAGCCGAGGGGGACTCGCGGGGAGGATCCCGCTAACATGCGCATGGCGGGTCCCAAGAATTGCTGATTGAAGGAATAGTAGGACTCTGATCTCAACAGTAGGGGAGTCCACTGATATACGGGCAAAGGACCTCCATCCTTGCCACTTGCCGCAATGGCAACATGAGGAAAACTATTATGTACATGAAAGAAAAGTAACCAAACAAGAAAGGAGTAGGGCGCGAAGTGTTGGCTGGTCCCAACATTCTTCATGCTGGTGAGTTGCGCGTGCAAGCCCCTGGCCACCCATTCTGCCCAGTCTACAAAGACTGGATTGGAACCGGGCCTCGAATTATCGGGGGCATTGAACTCCCCTCTGGAAATGCATTCGGCCAGGGACACTTGCCATGGGTATACCGAAGCGTCGATAGATAGGCCTACCACCCATGCAATGATGGAGAAGAGGTCGACATTGTTAAAAGCTTCCAAGGGAAGGGGCATTTGGGGCAGTCTGCCCGAAGGGAGCCCGCTTTTGAGGCTCTGCTACAAAAAATTGATCATGTAGCCAGCAGACGTGAACCTCTCCGTTTGTTCGCTCAAAACAATGTTGCGAACTATACATCCTTCGGGTGGGCCCTGCTGGGGCGCAAAAGCTGCCTGTACGTCTTCTTTCAAAATTGAAAATAACTTTTGGCCAGATGCGTCCAACACCTGTCCGGTGGAGGGCTGGTAATTCTACGCAATGGCATTGACCAGCTCAGGGCAATGGTGTGTGGGGGGCACCAGATACCATCATATCTGGGAGTAGTATGCGGCGGCTTTTCTACTTTCTACCGGGAGCTTGCTTATCATGAGCTCAATGGTGGCTCTGAGCTCAGCTACGCTCTTTGACAACTTCGTATCCCTGATTCTTTCCCACCTGTCGACTGGTGGTTCTAGGGGTTGCTCATCTTCGGAATCCCCCTTTTCTTCCATGACACGCTTATCTGGGCGGAGGCCCGAATCAATGGGCCTTGGCTTCGGCCTTTTTCCATGGCCTTTTACCTTTGGTTTCTTGGGGGCTACTACTTCTAGCCCTTTTCCCTTCTCCTTAGAACTTTCCATCGTTGCTACTTAGGGCGACGAAATTTGTAGTATGGAGAAAATTGGCGTCGAAGCTTTAGAGTGCGAAGTGGGAAAAAATTTGCAGGTTGGCAGTGGGGTCTGTATGAGTCGTTGAATGAGTAATCCTCTCGGCTGCTTGAAGTCTACGTTATATAGCCGCCAAAGACAACTACCCGCATTTATGGCCTATGCCACAATTAATCCTGCACTTTTCACCTGAGAGATCATCGGTTCGTCGGATTGGCCCCACGATGGCGTAGTACATAGGGCCACGTGTTATGACGATTGCGGCTACTTTGGGAAAGCAGTCGGCCGCCACCTGGTACCTGGGGGTGAACTTTTCTCTCAACCGAATCCCCTGAGGATGTACCCGATGCCTTTTCATTTAACTCGCTTGCTTTGGACGCTTTTGAAGGTGACTGTATGCACATTCCTCTAGGCGAGCAATAAATGCTTCGGCCTTCTGCATCTTTGGGCCAGCGAAGCCAAATTTTGAGCTGACATACTTCGCGGTGAACCTTTTCATACCTTTGCTCGGCCGATCGCACTTCGCTGCGAACCACTTCGCATGCACTACTTCGCAAGCCAAGTTCCCGAAGGAGTTTTTTTTTTTTTTTTTTGGAGTAGCTGCCGAGGCAAAACTCAACCTGAGTCTCTGAGCAACATTTTATTTAATAGCCAAACTTTTTACAATATTCACACAGGCTTGCGGCATAATGGGCATGCCGCCACCACAAACTCAGCTTCGGATGTTTATCCGGTGAATCTGCAATGCCCGGACCAGATCAAATTGAACTTCAGTTGACCCTTGAAGTCCGGACGGCTCCTCTCCGAAGTTCTCCATGCTGCGAACCAAAAGCAATACAATAGTTCGCCGCTCTTACCAGTACCCGCACTGCTGATGCAGGAGGTGGCAAAGTAGTTTGCCATATGCGGGCCCTCTTGGGGTACTGGTTGTAGTAATGGCTGGAACCAAAATACCGAAGAGTCTAGCAACCGTGGGCTGGGTACAGGTTCTTTCACCTCTTTGATGCTGTAATAGGGCTTTTTCGGCAAAGAGCAAACTTCTATGATCTCTTCGGCTTCAGCCTCTTGAAGTAAGCTTGATGGATTCTGGCTGAACACCTGCATGCCATGCTCTGGGATACAAAAAGGGTGCAAAAATGTTCCCTCTTCGTTCTCAGGCGTTATCACTCGAGCTTGTTTCTCTTCTTGGCCTGTCCTTTGATGGAGATCGCAAGCACCCATATTGTTCATCTTCGGGGCAAAGCTCGCAAATTGCCATGGTTGGACTTGGATGGGATCTGCCTCTCGAGCTCCACATGACTGCATCTCAGGCTTCTGCTCAGTATGAGGAGTCTGTCATGAAGAATATTGCGTTGGACAGACGGGAGAAGTGATTATCGAAGAAAGTGATGGGGCTTCTCCCCATTGCCACTTTCCCGATAGAAACCGCTCCGCTCGTACTGCTTCCTCAAAAATCTGAGGGAATCTTTGTTCGCCTGATCGCAGCAAGAGGAGGCCTATGTCCGGGTGAAAAGCCCGAACATAGTAGAGGTGAGCTTGGGTGGGCGTTGGTTGAATCTCTCTTGGAACTTTCTTCCAAGTTCTGGAGAATCGGACATTGAAGTCCATGACGCTCTCCAAGGGTGCTCTCTTGATGGTGGAGAAGTACGTCAAAAGTTGGAAGGGATCCTGAGAGCCATCAAATGTTTCGAATAGTGCTCCCACCAGGTCATCCCATGAACAGATGCTTTTAGACCCGAGCAGCCTATACCACCGCAATGCCTTTCCTTCCAGAGACGCAGCCAGAAGTCGGACCATGACATCTTCGTGGATTATGTCATAGAGGAACGCTAAAGCAGCAACAGCTTCAAGGTGTTCTCGGGCCATCCCCGTGGTGCCATCATATATTGTCAATGCTTTCAAGGCGATCTCGGGGATCTTGTGGTAGCTTTGAAGATTCAAGGGGCCTCGGTCATCCCAACTGGGAAAACTTACCCCTGCCATTATAGCAATGGTCTATAGAGATCACGGTTATCGCCGCTAGATCGGAGTCACCGGATGAACATTCTTTCTCCGCTTGTGAGGTCAAGGCTACTCACCGAACCTTGATTCCTCCGGGATATCTTCTTTCAGATTTGAAAGGCGCCTACGACCAAGAAATCTGGATCTTTAGCTCAGTCCGAGTCGCCAGGTGATTTTATCGGATGGAGACAAGCCGGAGATTCACCAACTCGGACTTCCTTAAGACATGGGGGCTCCTGGTTATGAGAACTAGGTTTAGGCACTGGTCTTTACGACTTTAGAGATTCTTCGGGTAAAACAGAGTCGCCAGATGCTAAGAGTCTTTCGGTAATGAGAGCATCGATTCTCACTACTACTCAGAAGATGAGACTGACCGGATCTCACCGGGAACTTTGTTAGAACTACTGGCTCCGATGAAGATGGGCTAGGGATTTTCTCAAATATGGGACCTTGGGTCCCATCGGGCATGCCAAAACTTGTTGGTCATCAAATCCGCACAGGAAAGGACTTTCGGTGGGTTTGCGCGCCCTGGACCTGCGACCAACATTGAAAGGCCGAGAGGAAGAGATGCCCCTCGTGCCAATCTCCAGAGAAAGGCCGGCTCCTATACTAATCTACTTTTGGGGTTTGAGATAAGAGTGCAGGAAAGAAATAAAAGGAGTTCGGGTTAGAGAAAGAAATAAAAAAGGATAAGGGTTAGAGATTGATGATTTAAGGTGGGGAAGAACAGGAAGCACGATCACTCACTAATAACTCAAATAGCAGCAAAAAACACCAAGAATAGACGAAAGAAACGAAGTGTCGAACTTCCTATGTATCCTCTGGACGGGTTCGCAGGGTTCTCCTCTCTCTCTCGCTGGAATTCAGGGTTCAGAGTAACAACGATTAAGAAGAGGGAATAATAGAAACCTCGATCCACCAGGCAGCATAAAAGAAAATGACAAAGCGTTTTTCCTCTCCTATGTATCCTTCAGGGCGAATTTTAGGGTATAGTTCCCAATCGCACACCGGATTCAGGATTCAGAGTCTCATATACGAGTGCAAATAGACAAAAGAATTAAGCACAGAAGGCAGCATAAAAGAGAGAAATGGAGCACAAAAATCTTTAGTATTAGACGCAGGACATCAAGTTACAGCAACTTTCTAGCAGAAAGTTCCCCCCCTTTTACATTGCAAAGCTTGGGTTTTTATAGAGGACCCGACCCTCTGAGTCATTATTACAAAAATGGCGGAGTACACTCTCGGGCTCTGAGAAATCGGCTCCTCGCGGCTGCTGCAATTGAGTTTTCAAATCGGTTGTCGAAACTGGCAACTGTGACCAGGTCAACCGTGGAAACATTCATTTAATGCGCCGCCCGAGTGTCCCTGGCTTCTGGATGTTGTGCTTGAGTGATCGCTATGCCCGTCGGGTTTTACTCCGAGGACTGTTACGTCCCTTTCGTTTGCCAAGAATGGTCAACGGACCTATCGGGCAAGAAAGGGGGTACTTATGAGGGGCCTTTGATCACCTTGGGAAGCTGCCCACCTTGGAACGTGGGCCCGAAAAGTGCTTCGCTACATATTCGCCTCGCTAAAGCCTCGGGCCGAAGTAGATTCCTTTTGATTTGTTCTTCGCAGAATAATGCTTCGCATAAACTTCTTCGGGGATGATGATTGCCGATCGGGTTCCATCTTTGAAATGGGCCTTTTGTCCTTCGTTGGCGAAACTGCTTCGGCTGGAAAATGTTTCGGCCCGATTCTCTCTCAAAACTATGGTTCGGGGCATATCCTCCCGAAGCACTCTTGTTTTCGACACATTGTTATTTTGCTTCGGGCGCCACTGCTTCGGGTGAAAACTGGCCGAAGTAGGTGTTGGAAATACTTCGGGCCCGAAGTAGTTTCCTTGCCTTGGCTGATTTGGGTTATGCTCTCCTCCTTCGACGAAGTCGTTTGGGTACTGCTTCGCAAAACTTCCGCCCGAAGCGGCTTCTGAAAATGCTTCGGGTGCGAAGCGTTGTCTTTGCATTTTCTTCGGCAAAATTACTTCGCAAGGTTTTCGCCCGAAGTGGTGATGCAAAGTGCTTCGGGCCCAAAGCTCTTTTCACATTCTCCTCCTTTTCTCTCGGTGAAGCTATTTTCCTTGGCCTATTTGGTAGCGAAGCTCTTTCTTCTTCATTTTATAAAGGGGCGATAGGGAGAATCAAAATTGCTGTAACTTTAAATAAAAGAAAAACCTTCAACAAAGAAATATTATACAAAATTCTACTATTCTTCCACCCCTTGTATAATGTGAAAAAAAGTGTCAACAAGAACCACGTTGGCAATACCAGCCCCAATAGCGGTCAGGATGAGAAAAGCAAATAATGAGAGTCAGAAACTCGAGTGAAAGCCGACAGTAGCACCTACAACTCCATGTGAGAAAATAAAAACCGCACCTCCAGATGCCAGTCCATAGAAGAAGCAAACATGTGTTGTAGGTACAGCCAAATCCACTGAAAAATGGCAATGATGAGGAGTTAACAGGGCTACATGTACTTTTTATGCCACAAGGGCATGGCATATGTTAGGCATGGGGAGATGATAAGCCTCGGAAATGCTCATAGTTTGTACGAGTTTCATTAATCATTATTCGTCTATATAATAGGAATTGTATATTTTTATGAATGGTTATGTAATTATATGATAAGATTATATGTGTTATCTAATTTGTATGTTTTAGTGTGCTTTTGTGGAATTGCATTTGAGTTAGTCAAATTTGGATCAGTCGAGGTCTTTTCATGGACCTGGAAATTTGTTTCTTTTAGAATTAATGCATGGTAAGTAGGTGTCTTCCTCTTCCAGGAAGGCACCAACAGGAGATAAGCGCCTTCCTCTTCCAGGAAGGTGCCAACAGAAGGTAGGTGCCTTCCTCTTCCATGAAGGCGCCAATAGAAGGTAGGCACCTTCTGTATAAATAAGGCACCCAATATACTTAGGCACCTTCCTCATAGAGAAGGAGCCTCTGTTCTTTGCTCGTTGACCTAATAATGCAACGTGGACAACATTGACTGGTATAGTTCCAACTCTACATCATGTAAAATAATTTGGGAGTTGCTCTAACATATGAGAACGTCCTACCTATGCTAGGAAAAGCACGAACCAATCAAAGAACATGCCACCGTTAGGAACGAATGCCAATTTTAGCAAACATCGATTACATTTACCAGACTGTGTTAATTTAGTCTAGAATGAATCGACTATTGTAACCACCTTGTAACAGAAGATCTGTGGGTGTGCTATATAAACACATGCATACCTCTCTGATAAGAGATCAAAATATTGAAGATAGAATACAGAATATAGATATGAGTACATAGGTTAAGAAGCATTGTAATTCCTTGATGATTATAATAAAGTTCTATGAGTTCCTAAGCATGTGTTCAGCTGGGAGAAAGCTGCTAGAGCCTGGGCCCACTCCAATCCAGTATTTCTTCCCTTTCTTTGTGTTTCTAGATTAGCTTACTGCTTTCATAGGTTTATTTCTATACTGCTATTTTATTATTATAATAGGTTTGTTATTAGTATGCATGTATGAATGTTTTCTTTCTGAAGATTTAATTATTCATACGTAATTTATTTAGGAGTGAATGAATGATTGACAACCTTTGAAACACCCCCCAATAGTAGAGCTAGCGGACTCATCTCAAAGTGGTATTGTAAGTGATCCTGTGTGAGACCCTTCACAAGTTTACGTAGCTCCCTGGGTTGATAATTAATGCATGGGCAAGTGACAAAAATAGGAAATAATTTAACCTTTTTTGGCCCGCAACAAGTATTTCAAATTCTAGCCAAGAATAATTCAAGTACATAGCCTCATAGATTGCTTGAGGAATCATCATTAGAGTGATTTCTACATCTATCAAACAATTATGTACAAACTAGCCTCCTAGGTATAAAAAAATTTAGAATAGTGAGGGCCAAAATTCATGCCATCCAAGTGATGATCGCTTAAATGTCAATTGACTATTTTGGCAAGCATTCATTTTATTTGTTGATTGTCTAAGGGTAGGTTCAACTAGGTCCACCTATCCCAAGACCAACAAATATTTTCTCAACCCTTGATGTATTTCTTTGTATTGTTGGGCTATTTCCATCCTTTGTTCTTTAGTGATTATTGGATAATAAAACTTCATGTAGGTTTCATTCCTCGGTTGTTTGATATCCCATGGCTCTGAATTTAGCTTGAATTACCCTGAAGTTCTATTTTATTGTAGTTCCTACTATAGGCTTTCCATAAATTTTAGCTTCCCTCCTTTTCCTTGCCTAAATTTTTTCCCTTTATCCTAGTTATTGATAGTATTTTAAGCATATGCTAGAAAGAAACCATGTCAATATTTGGCTAGATTTTTGTACATGACAACAAGGTCTTTTTTGTTGCTACACATGGGTCCATATTTGCTACATAGGCTATGAAAATTTTTGAAATTACATTTGGGATCATTATTTCTTTTTCATCACACTTGCTCCTTTTACATCAAATTTCTAATCCTTTGCTAATATGTCCTTTTGAACATGTCTTGTTCTCTACCTATTTAAGCCTATTGGAAAAGTATTGGGTTATATCTTTCAATTCAACTGTCTGAGGTTCATTGATTGTGGATGCAAGGAAGTTTTCTCGTTTTTTTTTTCTTTGATGAGTCATTTATGGTAGAATAGGTTATTGTATGTAGATTATGGCTAGCACTAAATAATGTGAATTCATTTTATAGCTTTGATGGGTAGGTGACAATTTTTCCACTGATACAAGCACATTTTTTGCCATGATAGCCAAATAAAAAACTGCAAGAGATCATTTTCCTTGTATTGCATGATTTGAAGGCTTAATTTCAATTCCAAATCTCAGAGGTAATACATATAATCTTGTGCTTGTCATGGTCATATTTCATAGGGAATCCTATTTAAGCCTATTGGAAAAGTATTGGGTTATATCTTTCAATTCAACTGTCTGAGGCTCATTGATTGTGGCTACAAGGAAGTTTTCTCCTTCTTTTTTTCTTAGATGAGTCATTTATGGTAGAATAGGATATTGCATGTAGAGTATGGCTAGGACTAAAGAATGTGAATTCATTTGATAGCTTTGATGGGTAGGTGATATTTTTTCCACTGATACAAGCACATTTTTTGCCATGATAGACAAATAAAAAACTGCAAGAGATCATTTTCCTTGTATTGCATGATTTGAAGGCTTAATTTCAATTCCAAAGCTCGGAGGTAATACATATAATCTTGTGCTTGTGATGGTCATATTTCATAGGGAACCCTAATCCAAAGCATTTTGAACCTAATATTGAAGTCTAAGAGAATTTCTCGGGCATGTTTTTGTATACTCGATATCTAAGTGAGAAATAAGAATGGGTCTCTTGGATCGTCAAATATTGTTATAAAGGGTTCAAATAGATCTATCCAAGCTCTAATACTATTTTCTTCTAAATACCTATACCATTCCAATGCCTTATCTCTAAACGATTATGCCAATAATCTTACAGTTACATCCTCAAAGATGATGCAAAAAAATGGTAGGGCTAATACATCTTACAATACTCATAAGTAGTTATTCCATTGCCATCATAGATGTGCAATATCTTCAATATAGTTTGGGGAATCTCATGAAGATCAAGGAGGTTGTGTGGTCCAGCAGTATTAGAGGCTTGATATATTTGTCTAACCATGGCTCTAAGAATTTCATTAATGTATTTTTAGAACCATTTAATTTGTACATAACATATTATTTTGGCCATCTATTACCTTCACCATTTTATTATTAGTGTTCTTTTTAGTAGTCACTGCTTCTAGATTTTTACCTTCAATGGAGTCATTAGTTGAACATACAATCTCTACAAGTGAAGTCAATACTATTCACTAAATCTTGAATCCTATAGGTGTTGAAAATAATATTTGTAGGATCATATTGCTTATAATATAGCTATTTATTTTTTGTTAACAGAGGAATGTTATCTAATCAAGTGATTATGGGATTTGGGACCCACCAGCCATGCCAGAAATAATCTTGGTCTAAAATTTGTCTAAGTGAATGAGTTGCATCCTCAAGAGATAGGATGACTCAAAAGCAGGGATATTTGACATAACCTTTGGATAAATATGGTTCTTATGTGTCTCACTAATCTAACTAAATGAGAAATTGTAGAATAAAGTAAGAAATGGTATAAATTTGGAGAACTAAGCTGAAAGTGGTATAAATTTGGCAACATCAAAAGACATAATGTAGAGAGTCAAAATTCAAATTTAGATTAAATTTTTTATAGAAAAACCTATTTTTCCTATGCTTTAGAATAATTAAACATAAATAACTCTATGTATTGGTAATTCATTCCAAAAATATAATGGTAAATCCAAGTAGAAATCTAGAATGAAGAATAATTGTAGCTGAATTATCCATTCCTAGATTTAATAGAAATATATAACTACTTAGTAAGACATACATACATGTTCAACACAAAAAATGATCAAGAGTCTAGAAAACAATACAATATTTATTAAAAGGTGTATAGCATAAATCAATACAACTATACCAAATTGTAGATGCCAAAGTATTGACCATTAGAATGGATTACATTCTAGTATAATTAAATATTTACAATATATTCAGCTAGTTGAGGATGATTTTTGTGGGAGGATATTGTAGGCTTGTTAGAGAAGGTCCACAAAGTGGTTGTTGCATTCAACTCAATTGTGCTTAACTACTTTAGGTATGCTTTTCTAACATGTATGATGTAGATTTGAGTATAATTAGTTAAATAAATCTCAAGTGAAGCTTTTTATTGGATATATTTTGATATAATTATATACTAATACGTAGACCATGTTTCGAGTATTTTAGAATCCTTAATGAGGTACATGAACAAGTACATAAATTTCACTTAAATCATGTGACTACAAATTTGATATTTTACATGTAATAATTTTTGTTTACCATAAAACATGATTGTATCAAATTTTTCAATATGTGCACACATTTCAAATTCACGATTATGGATTCCATGTTGTATCAAAAGGATTATAGTCTATTGATTCCTCTATAACATGATTTGTTGGAAATATGTGGTGGTTAATTTTATCTTGAGACTAAAACTGATATTTGTACTTATATTTATCATATTTGTTATTTAGGCCCATTTAAACAAGGAAAAATAGGCTTTGATAATTTTTATAATATTTTATTCCATATGGTTGGTCTCACAACCTAGACCTAAAGCCATCATGTATTTGGGTATAAATACCTCTTTACACGAATCTATTTTAGCTATCATTTCAAATCATAGCTTCATTCCACCTTTCAAATAATAGATCTAGGGATTCTGCATTAATTTTTGGGAATTCAAATCAATATGATAGAGTCTAGCATCACCATTTCTTAGCCCATGTATGCTTTGGAACATTTCAATATTTTACAATGAATTGTAAGCTTGCTCAGACACCTTTTACCTTAGATCTAAAACATTAGGTTGATTATTCCACATCGATGCCATGTTGTATATGTCTCTTATGGGAGGACTTCTCTATCCTATTCACACTAGAATTGATATAGAATTTCTTATGAGTTATAGTTCTAGATATATGTAGGTACCTTGGGAGGGTCACTAGATAGTAGCTAAGAGGATTTTAGATACATCAAAAGGACCTATCATATGGGTATTCACTACTCTATTGGCTTCCCTCTAATTTAAAAAAATATATTTATTAGGAAGGTGACTTGGACGAGCAATGCTCCACCACAAGATTTGTGTTGTATTTAGAATCCAACCCTATTTTATGGTGCTCTAGACACCAATCCATGATTTATTGATCCTCCATGAAGGCTGAATATTGTTCCCCCAATGAGAAAGAATGTTTTTATTAGGTGGATGAAGGAGTTTTAAAAGGACCTCCAAATCTATTACAAAGAGAAACTAGTCACTGCGAGAGTGATCGAAAACATCAACAAAGAAAGGGGCTACACCCAGGCAGACCCAAGTAACACTTACATCAACATGATTTAGAATTTAAAAATCAATATGTTGCCCAATCGAGAAAGAGTATGACAGAAAGTTAAGCAAACTAGACAAAAAAAAACCATTGAAAAGTTAAAACTATAAATTTAAATGGGCTTCCCACCTAGCCAATCAAAAAATAAGTACCAAAATTTGAGAATGGAACACCACCAAAAATGAAACTAAAATTTTATCCTGGTTTAGATACTGGTAAAACAGTTCAAAAGTCATTCTACCAAGCTGCTCATAGACTAGACCATCATTTGGAGAGACGATACGGAAATGAAAACCCATAGCTCCATCAAAATTCAAGAGGATTTTAGATGCAATAGTTAAGTCCATCAAATCTAGTACCTTAGGAAATAGAGTCATTCTGCAATCCACCAAAAACAAGAGGATTAGGGCCATAAAACCAATCTTATCAAACCTGAAAGAAAATCATCTTGTTTGGATTTAAAAGAGGGCAGTTCCTAAAATTTTAAAAAATACCATAAAATCCCTCTTAAGTAGAACTGAACCCTGGCCTCCAAATAGGTAATAAGCATATTACCTTCTTCTGATATCATTAGCTAGTTGGATTAATCCTTCCAAAAACTCCCTCTTCCACACTATGATGCCATTTTGAGAGGTGCCCAAGTTAGCCAAGAATTTGGCAGAATTGTTATCCTCCCTAAACATATGATGATACTGGACAATTTTAAATATTTGGGCTAATTTATGCACTTCCTCCAATAGGTTTGATATTTTCCAAGTTGGATTTTGTGTCCCTCTAACCATATTAATGATATTTAGTGAGCACCTTTAATTATGACTTTTCTAAATCCTAGAGATTTTAACTACAAGACTCATTGAAAGAGAGCTCTAGCCTTTGTTGCATGGCTAGTTTAGGTTTCAATGTTTTTATAAAACACCAATAAAATTTTCTCCATCATATCCCTGATAACACCACCTGCTCTAGCCCAACCCGTATTACCTTTAAGTACACCATCAAAGTTCAGTTTTAACCACCCAAGAGGGATGGTTACCAAACAATGTTTACTCTTATGAGTTGATGGATTATTGAGACCAAAATAATAGAAGATTTAAAACCTAAATTTTTTTGTATCCTATATTCCATATCAGTGTTCCCTGCATCCAGGTGTAAGAGATCAACATTCTCCACCATGACAAGGACAGTCTTAATGAAAACTAACTAAGGTGATGAGAAGTGTTCTTAAAAGCTCTAAAATTTATTTCCTTCTATATATACCACCATATATAAGGGAGGAAAAAGGATGTGAAATTTCAAATTCAAGGTGACAATTAGGGGGTGTTCCATTGCTCCATGTGGGCATTTAGCTCTTTAGAGGGAACCCAATACATTCCCACCAGGTGAAGCAACATCCCAAAAACTTCTTTAGAATAGGAACATAGTGAGAATAGATGCTCAAGATATTCTTCTACCAACCCACACAAATAACATATGTTGGGTAAACTAAGACCTCTCTTCTATAAATTATCCAACGTTAAGCACTTTCCCTGCACAACCAACCAAAATATATATATTCACTTTGGGTGTGAGACCTTTGTACCAAATTTTCTTAGATAGGAACCAAGCCTATTCGTAATTATCAAGGAGTGCATACACTAATTGATCGAGTAACATCCATTATTTTTAGCTCGCCAAACCATCTTATCTTGTTTATCTTCGGAGACTATAACAATGAATTTTAGCAATCCTGAAAGGGCTTTACAAGAATATTCCTCATCTTGAGATCAGTCTGGAAAGAAAATAGATTTCCAACATTTTCTATCATTCACCATCTCAAATAAATCATAGTTCCTTGATCCAAAAGCCTATTTTGTTGAAAATTCAACCTAAGATAAGGTAGAAATGGAGTTTAGAGGTCTATATGCTACCCAGCTTTCTCTCTATAAATTGATCCTCTAACTATTACCTAGAAGCCAACAACCACTCTTCATAACATATTCTCAACATTTAACCATGCTTTTCCATAATGTAGAACCTTGGTATGGGCTGGGATCAAAAAATAAAAAAAAATCCCATTCTCCAAGTATTTGGATTTTAAATTTTTTACCTAGTTTGTATTAGAATTTTGGGTCAACTTTTACCCTTGCTTATCTATGAGGGCCCTATTCATTAAACTCATTTTCCTCAAGCCAAGTCCTCCCATATCCTTACAACTGCAAACTTGATCCCAAGCTACTAAGGAAAACTTTTTCTTTATCCTGAGGTCTGGACCAAAGAAAGGAATGTTGAATCTGCTCTAATTTTCTAAGTGTCCCTAGCACCCTGAATAGAGAAAGGAAATAAATAGTAATACTTTGTAAAGTAGTTTTAACCAGAAGGATCTTACCAACCTGGCTCAAGAGCACCCCTTTCCACCCCGCTAGCTTCCTATAGACTCTCTCCACCATTGAAGAGTAAAATTCCTAGGTAAATAGATGGAAGGGAATCAATCACACACCCTCGGATATCAATAATTTTCCTTTACCTTCTAACTAAAATATTGAAAAAATAAATATTACTTTTTTGAAGCTAATATTCTACCCAGTGACCTTCTCATAGTCCAAAAGAATGGATTTAGTCACCCAATCTTACGGAATCAAATCCAGGAAGGAAAAAAATGTATCATATATGAACTGACAATGTGAAATTGGATCAAAATAACTTGCATGGTTGATGCATAATATAAAAAGGTTAGATTTGATAGTTCTTCCCAGGGATTCTTCTGGAAGGATGAATAAATAAGGAGATAATATATCCCCTTGTCAGAGACCCTTACAATTCCTAGAATAGCCCATTGGGGATCTATTAACAATGATAGAAAAATTCATCGATGAAATGTAGGCTTTAATCAAACTCAACCATTCTTGATTAAATCCAAATTTCTCCATCACTTTTAGAATTATCCATGTCAAGTTTTAGAAGGGTACCTGGTATGCCATTCTTATTTAGAGAGTGTATCAATTCATGAATTTCAATGATGCCATCAAGAATTTTTCTTCCAGCCATGAACCAACTTTAATGTGAATCAATAATACCTGGAATATGGACTTTAAATATATTTGCTAAATTTTTTGTAGGAATTTTTAGCAGCTTGTTGCAGAGGCTCATGGGCTTGAAATATTTGAATTCCTTAGCACCTTTCATCTTAGGAATAAGGACAAGAAAATATAGTTGATGTTAGGTGGAATAAAATTTGATGTCTGGATTTCCTTCATGGCATTATAGATATCTTCTCCCAAAATGTGCCAAAACCTCTAGAAAAAAATGGGTGGGAATCCATACAGGCCTGGAGCTTTGAGGCCATCTATCGAGAACACTGCCTCTCTAATTTTCTCATCACTGAATGGGGAAAACAAAGTAAAGTTCATTTCTATCAAAACTAAAGTAGGGATGTTTTGTAGAATTCTCTCTTCTACAAGTAGGTCCCTATCTCAAATGGCACATAAGAGATCTCTGAAATACCTAATTGCTTCATTCCTAATATTCTCAATATATTTAAATATCATCTCATTGGTACAATGGATTTATTTAATCTTGTTATTGCTTTTATACCTCAAGGTAGAAGCATGAATATTTTTTGTGTTTCTATCTCCTTCTCGGAGCTAGAGAGACCTGGACTTTTGTTGCCATAGCATTTCCTCCTTAGCCAACGAGTTGTGATATTTTGAAAATAATTTCTTCTCTCTCATTTGGTCCCTTTCCTCTACTTCTCTTGATGCTACATTAGCTTTAAAATCCTTTAATTGCTCGGATATCTCCTTTTTACTTCAAAATATATCTCCAAAGATAAATTTATTCTAGGTCTAAAGATTAGCCTTGACAAATTTTAACTTAAATACCACTTGGAAAATCAAAGGATCAAAGAAATTCCGTGGCCACTAGGCTTTAATTCTGGTCTCTATATTTAAGTGTTATAGCCACATCACCTTAAATCTAAATGACCTAGAGATTTTTTTTTTATATTTTGAACTTTTTCCAAGACTAAATGGTTGTGATTAGACCTAATTCTAGGCCAGGAGCAAAGGAGAGTGTCACCAAAAAAGGGTAGACCTTCCTTTGAAACCAAAACTCTATCCAATCTTATTTGAATGTTCTAGCATCCCACCCGTCTGTTAGTCTAGGTAAATTTAGATCCTTTCAACTCTACGTCCATTCAACTCCTAGTTGTTAACAAAATAAACAAACTCTTCCATGCTTCTAGAATTTAAATCAGAGCCCCCTTTCTTATCAGAGGGATATAACAAGGTATAGAAATCCCCTGCAAGAACCTAGATTATATCCTTGAACAAGCTCCTCATGGCACTCAATGAATCCTAGAGTATCACCCTATTCGAACCAATGTTAGGAGCATAAATGTTAGATGAGATCCACTTAAATCCTAAATTTTTGCAGTAAAAAATAATATCTATCACCCTTTTAGATATAATATGTATAGAACCATCCAATTTCACAATATCCCAATGGCATAAAATGCCTCCCAAAGCCCCAATCTAGAATTTCCTATGAACTCGACTTCTTTCTAGATTATGTCCTTGGTAATTTCCACATTGGTCCTATCCATTTTTGTTTCCTGGATAAATATAATTTATAGATGAACTTCTGCTCTGATAGATGCCAAAATCCTCTTTTTTGTAGGCCCATTTAGGTCTCTTATATTCCAAGAGAGCATCTTCATTTGTATGGTTTGGGATATTTTTTTCCCATTCGGGGATTGTGGGGGTCCACAAAATGATTCCAACTTGAGCTATTTATTTTTATTCACCTTCTCTTTCTCAAATTTAACTTGAGTTTGAATTTCATCCATGATATCTAATTTTGCTTCTTTGAACCTTACCATCCTTTTTGAGGGTTTTCTAGGCTTTCAACTAAACCCCACATCCATCTAGTTTTTTTGAACTTTTGGTTTTGGGCCTGGAATTTGAAGTTACCAATAATCCTACTCACATACATGGGGATTTTTTAAGTCAAACAAATTCGGAGACTTTGATTCCTAGTCCATATATGGTGGTTAAGCTTCTCTTGAGGCATGATAAAATTTTATACTTTTATTTATCTTATTTTATTTTCGGGCCCATGTTAAACAAAAAAAGATGAGTTTTTATTTTTGTAATAATTTATTTCTAATATCAGACTCACAAACTTGACATAAAGACATCATATATTTGGGCATAAATACCCCTTTACACTAACCTTTTTTGGCTATTGATGGGAGTGCAATTTTATATCTTTTTAGTAAATATTATTTTCTGTCCATGGACACCCCTTAATATTATGTGTTCTATTTTTCACTATGTGTGTATTCCTCTTGTTAAAAAAATTATGGGTAATGTTTGATTCTATTCATTTCTCCAAAGTGTTGTAAAATCCAACATTATTCACTTTTTAATTGGACATATTTGCACAAGTAAATACAAATTTATCTAAGGCTCATCATTTTATTATAATTATCATAGAGTATATTAGTAAGCTAAAAAAATCCATAATTTTTCTACTACCATTAGTAATTGCAGTTATTTTTAGGTTGTATTATAATTTATTCTACTATCACATTCTTGAAGTTTTTATTTTCAATAGTTTACATATTCAAGAAAATATTATGAAAGAACTATTCTCTAAACTTTACGTCACTCATTTATTAGCATCCATAGATTATCTCTCAATCAATGATTAAGCTAACCCTATGATTAACACTTAAATTCCCTTCCTGGAACTCTATTCTATCTACTCATTGTCTCCAAGGGAGGTTTACTCTTAGTAGTATATTTATATATATTGAAAATATCCATGTAACCTTTATCAAATGGTGATGATGATATGGTTTCACATGTCATTGAATTGAATTAAAAACTCTTCATTAAAAGTGTCTAAGAACCTTGTTAGAGAAAGGGGCTATCAACCTTGGTTGATCCATTTATAACAAAATAAGGCCACCCTTATATATTAGTAATCAATAATATCATAGTCAAGTAGGAGATTTGTGTTGGGAAAAAGTAAATTAATAAAAATTATTTATATCCAACTATGACATGATTATGTAATTACCAAATTTTAATTTAATTGATATCACAAGAATATTTATTTGAATAAATAAAAGTCAGTAATCCTACCAATGGCATAAACCTTAAGTGTTTTCTCATCTAATCATCCCTTCAAAACTAGTTTTAATTAGTCAAGCTATATTGACATGATTATATAAATATTTACTTCTAGTATATTTCATCCTTACTATCACGATCTTATTACCTTCTTATTCATAACTTATGAAAAATGTCAATTTACAATTTTTACTATAAATTCCAAAAGATAATGATAAAAATATATTGATATAATAATATTATTTCCTCATTACATCTTTTAGGATAAAGGCTTTTATGATGTAATAATATTATTTCCTCAATAAGTACTCACAATATGCAAAGACTCTATGACTAATATCATTTGTATAAGGTCAAACTTAAATGCTAAGTAAGCTTACACTATTTTTTTTTATTGTAAACTAATCAACATTTTCTTAAATTATTTGGAGAGATGTTAGGTATTATCCTATAGCTATATGCATTACAAGATAATTATTTTATATTGAATTTAATAGCTAAAAATCTCAATATACCATGCTCCACTATGGTAATAAAACCTCATAGAATATGAGGTTGTCTAATTTTAGCTTTAAATATATATTATGCCTTAATAAGTTGTACATATGGAAAAATTTCATGGAAATTTATAAATACACCCTTATCTATTAGTCATACTCCCTTAAATATAAGATATTATAATCAAAATATTGTTAAGAAAATATGTATTCCATTTAAAATTAAAAGAATAATATTTTGAAAAAAAAAAATAATATTTTGAATGCAATAATTATATATTCAATCACAGATAGAATTCAACAATATTTTAAAGTTTTACACCAAAATAATGTAAGCCTAAAAATATTTGAAATGGTCTGTAATTTTTAACAAGTTAATAAAGAGAATTTTCATGTAAAACTTAATCTAAAAAATGAATTGGAAATATGACTTACATAAAAACTACTTGGATGTCTACCTTCAATTACTTGTTACATTTTTGTTTATATAGATCATAACCTTGAATTAGACATTCCATGTTCCTAATAGCACAAGTTAAATTTTACATATAACTCTTAATGAATAATAATAACTGAATATTACAATCAAAATTTATTTGAATGGTTATTTTATTCTAATGTGCACACACATAGAGACCCAATTTTTCTCCCATTACAAGCCTCTTATCATGTCATCCATCACATGTGACTAATTTTACCAAATCATATTTTGCATCCAAATGGAGGGCAAATAACCGGTTCAACTTCAACTTTCATAAAACCTAACCAAATGAACTCTAAATATTACAAAATTGGTACCATTAGAAAGCTCTTGGAACAACCTTTCCTACAAACCCATGAATGGAAAGTTTGCAGTCATGAAAAATTTAATTTCTTATAGCTAATTTAATCCCCATGACTTTGATCTTCACACAACTAGGATAAATGACCTCCAAATTTTACAAAATTTCTTTTGTTGAAAATATCTTGGAGAAATATTTCTAATAAGTATAGACATGATCAAGTGATACTAGATCAATGGGTTAGATTCCTCAATATTTAAATAGGATACTGAGGTTCAAATCTTGCCAAGTGATACATGGATAATATCCAAGATTTGTTGTAATACCACTATGTGGTGATGATGTAATATAGGTGGGGCATGTTTCAATCCCATATAACCAATTGAAGAAAAATAAGTATAGACATGATAAATTCTCACTTAGGATGAATTTGTAGCATTAAATCTACCAATGGAAAATTTGCACAAGCAAATTCATGCCAATAATAAATTTATAAAACCATCAACAAATCTCTTAGTCTCAGTAGCATGACTCCCAATCACCACTAGTTGTCCAACTCTATGTCTAATCAACTTAGAATATATCCTAATCTATTGGAACTTCCAATTAGAGGTAGTTAACTTAACAACCACCTCCAATCAACCCATGTAACTAAAAATTAGAAGAAATTAACTTAGCAACCACCTCTAATCACATCATGCAACTTCCAATTAGAGGTATTTAACTTCCCAATCGATCTCCAATAAAATTCTAGAATTCCTAATTAAACTAGTTAACTAGATACCTCATCATTCAAACAAGAGTGAAATTAGATGACGCACCTCTCAAAAAGTGCATTCATCTAGCTTCTCATGATCGGCCTTGGTGATAATTCCAAAGATTGTTCATATTCTATAAAAGGAGACACTTGGGATTCCAAGGAGGCTACATACAAATTGATAAAGATATACTAGCATTACATATATTTTGGACATATTATTTTATAGACATCTTGCATAATTTTTGTCAATTACAAGTTTTCCAATAGATCGAAGGTGAGACCAAGGTTGTTTGCTCTACTTCTATAAGTTTACATCAAATTTATTGTGGGAAAAATTTTGTATTTTACAAGCAAATTCATTGTTACGATGAATTTACATTCTCTAAAAATGATTTTACATTGTACTATAGGCTGACAACCCAACTGATCTGATCGCCCATTTATAGCATTTTTGCTTTCTTTCTCTATGTATTTTTATTTCATATTTGATTGTATTCATGAGCTTGCATAAATATCAATTATGTATTATAAAATATTTAATTGCTTATTTTGAGGTTTCATCAATGGATATGATAGCTATCTATTCTAATCCAAAAGGACAAGCTCTCAAGATCTATTGATCTTATTATTCTTCATTTTTATAGCCTACAGGTTCTATTTTCATAGTTTTTTTTTTTTTATATTCTTCCAAGTTTGATGGTGGGATCACGTTTCTCTATAACACCTCTATAGATTTGAGGGCACCAAAGAAAATTTACATTCATGGTAAATTCACAATTTGTGCAAATTTGTTCTTATAGTGAATTTATGGCCCAGTGGCAAATTTCTAAATTAACAACACATTCACAATTCCTTTGTTTCTCTACATAGTTCCTCAATCCTAAGGTTTTATTTTTCTTGTTCTATCTTAAACAATCTTATTCATTGCAGTAAGATATTTTGATTTCATATTTGTCATTAGAAGAAAATTAATCTTTTAATATGATTTTTAAAAATAATGTAATTCAACTTTCTTTTAGATCTAGTTTTCATCTTAATTTATAAATTATAAAGAACCCCAATTAATCAAAATTTTCATGATTTGATTTTTTTGATATTAAAAGAAACACAATATTTTGCTCTTGCTTTAAAATAAAAATAATAATAATCTTAGACTTTCTAATTTCATTTGAATATTAAAAGGGAACTAAATATTTTCTTTTTTTTTAAAAGGGAATATTAAGTTGAAAGTTTTTTTTTAAGTTTTGTATTTATGGAATTTTAAATAAAAATATTTCTAAACTTTGGATCTTTCATTAAATTTGTTTTAATTAAGGATCTCTCTTTAATTTTGTATTTCTTACATTTAGAGGAATTTAAGCCTAAGGTATCTCTTATCTTTCACTCTCACCAAGTGTAATTAAAGAAAATATTTTCTATAAATTACTTTAATCTTACATCATTATTTTGTTTGGTTAAAAGGAACCATTAGTTATATGTTTATTGTGCATCATGAACTTATTTGTTTAAAAGGAAAATCTAGCTAATGATCTCTTTAATATTAAATCTAAAATCTCAAAGAATTCCAGAGTTCTATATCCTTTGTGCATTTCTATTTATGTCATTCAATTAATCAATATAGAAGAAATTGTGAATATTTATGTGAGTAGTTCCCTTTAATCTTAATGTATAAACAAAAATGATGTATGCTTCTTTATTGTAGTTTCTTTGGTCTTTGAGGTTTCTATAGAATAATAGAACAATTAACATGCTTACAAAAGGTAATGGGATAAAATAAAGCAAGAAAATGAGCTTTTAATAAAAGGCCATGGTAGCTTCTTTTCCTTTTGTTTATTGTGTGCTTTGATAACTCACCAAAAAGAGGTTTCAAATCAAAGAAATTAGGCTTTTTACTAATATATTTTAGGCATCAAAATAATAAGCACATGTAGTTTACATTTAGGCTATTTTATTTATGTACATTAATTCTTCCACCACTAATTAAAAAAAATATTTATCTTTATGCTTGGATTTTAGGCTAGATTTCATCAAAGAAACAAAAGCATTCCTAGGTTAGCTCTTGTTCAAATACACTTTATTTTATACACTTTTTCCATTCAACGATATATATCCTCAAATCTATTAATTTTAAAGTCCATATTAAATATCTTAGTCTCCCCCTTTTCCATTGCTTTTAAAGTAGGCATTCTAAAGGAAAAATGCATGTAGATATGCATTAAGCTAATTTGTCTGCTTGTATTTTTGTTTGTAATATAAATTTTATTTCTTTGAATTACATATTTGCTTAAAATCAAAATAAAAATGGCATATAGATATTTTGTGTTGCACTACTTATATTAATTTGCATTGACCCATCATAATTTGCATTTAAACAAAAGAAAATTCAAAACATAGGTGTTTGTTTAAAATGACACACAAAATATAGATTTAGGAAAATCAATAAATTCCCTTGGTGACCCCATAAACTCCCTATTTTTCCAAATATAAATCTTGAAAGAACACACAAATTACAGGGCAATAGTAGTTCCCTCCCATTTGAGTGTGGGCTTGACCTCAAGGAAAAGGACCTACGGAGGGCAGTGCCTCCTTGGGATCTCCTTTTGGCATCCATGATATATATATATATATATATATATATATATAGAGAGAGAGAGAGAGAGAGAGAGAGAGAGAGATCACTAGTGGCTAATATTAAAACTATTTTCTATCAATATATTTTGAAATTGATCCAAAATAAAGCTACACATGAGATATATTGATTGGATTATCCTCTAGAATATGTATTTGCATAATGATCAATTTTAACATACTAATTTTAACTAAAAACATATATAGTAATATGCAAAATAAATTTTATAGCTATAGGAACTAATGATATAAAAAAAACTAAAAATGGATACTAAGTTCTCAAAGCACAATTCTTATTATTTTTAATTATCATTTGACTTGCTATATTTCATTATTATTTCATGATATAACAATGTAGCTAAAATGTTATACTTCAATATAATCATTGACATATATTCCCTATAAAATAGATATCTACATAAAGACAAGGACTATATGTGATTGTGTGTGTAAAGTGTTGCATTATAGCTAGTACATGTGTATCTTAGCTATATAGAATATTTTTTATTGCTTTCATATGCAATGAATGTAGTTGCGTATGCATGATTGATAACATATATAACTTAAGAATTCATTTTTTTTTAAGTTTAGAAATAAGACCGCATTATTATTTTTACCATTATTAGAATAGCATCTAAATCATGCCTTTTTTTCTATTAGGATTAGATTTTTTAAAGTATAGAAACTATTTTTATTTTATAAAAAAAAAATTATAAATGAAATAAACTTCCCATATCCTATAAAAATTAGAGGCCCATAATATTTAAAAATTGCTTATTGTTAATATAAATGGTCATATTGAGCCAAGAGATAGTGTGAGTCAAGATTAAATCATGGTAGAAGATTAGTGGATTTATCCAAAGTACATGAAATCTTAAAACCCTTACAAAAAATTGTGAAATATTATTTCCAAAAAATATTGAAGCAAAGGAACACTAGGAGAAAGCAGAGATAGGAGCAAGTGCAATCTAGAAGGGAGTGCAAGCCAAGAGGGAGTGTGAGACTATAGTCAGTCCCACTAGATTTTATGTAAGGAAAGTCAAATTTAAAAATACTAAGGGGAATTCAAGATGCCCTAGCTAGAAGTATGGTGGCCCATGTTGGAGATAAATGAAAGAGTGAATACATGGCAAGTTCAATTCAATTAGAATATATTACACCATAAGTGAATATTAAGTATGAGATGTTTGAACATGACATAATGGTTCTTAAAATTAGAGGGTTGATATGTAAGTTGCATAGATAATGGAGTTTTTTGGAGATTCAAGATTGGATCAAGTGGAAGTGGGAATTTCACTCAATTTACACTAACTCCTAAAGGTTTTTTCATCATTATTTTTTCTATTTTATAAATTAGGGATAAAATAATGGGTGGTGGCACATGGTTTACACTTTACTTAAGACCATCAAATGATTTTTTTGGTTGAGATAAAAACTCTTAAGAAGCTTTTGGTGTGGGTTAGGATTATTGGACTTCCATCTCAACTTATTTATAAGGATGTTTTGAAGAATATTCGATATACCCTAGGATAATTCATCAAGGAATGACTAACTACTAAAGAGTGAAATAATGCTATATACCTGAATATGTGTTGTTATGGATATTTAAAAACCTTTGCCACAATCTATTAAAATTAAACTTGAATTAAGAGAATAGTAATCCCAAGTGGATTATGAAAATATCACATTTCAATGCCACAATTATTATGATATTGCACACAAGATAAATATTTACAAAGCAAAAACTATGGAAAAAGAGAGAAAATTATCACCATGAGATAAACTCAAGATGAAGTGAGGAAATCATACAATAATCGAAGATAGATCAGACGAAAGATACTCCATTCCAAAAGAAGATACAAATAAATCCTATCTCCAACATCATTTGGTAAGTTTAGAAGGAATTAAAGGTGCAATGGAAGGTGTGAAGTAAAATCCTAAAACAAAGATGATAGAAGAGGTTAAATTTATTCCAAGTAAATCATCTTAATTTTCCTCAAGTAGTATAGAATCTTCTCCTAGTAATAAAAATGAAAGTAGTGAAGATGTTATTCCTTACACTTTAAGGTTTCAATAAGAGCATAATAAATGAGTGAGGATGAAAGAAATCCATAAGAAGTTAAAGTTCTTAGGGAAAATAAAAAGGTAATTACTTTGAAAAAGCATCCTTTCACTTTAGGGTTTTTAGGGAAACATAAATAAGAATGTGCTTTTGAGATTATTCCTTAAAGTTCAAATATTTCAAAGCAAGATGTATTTTTCCCAACCAAATCAAGAAATGCATAGACAAGTAGGGGTATGAAAACCAACCCATACTGTAAGTTTCTTAATATCAAGGACACATTAAATAAGGACATTAATAAACCAAATTACAAGGTACTTATGGGTCCATATAATTCAGGGCTTGTGACCTTTTTGAGACATGGATTTATGCTTGAAAATACCCAGAAATCTAAATTTTTCAAATCCTAATCACATTGTTACAGGTATAACTTTATGCTCAAGATTATGGTTTGATCTATTCAAGACATGTTGGAAATATTAGGGAGAGAACAATAACTTCAATTCTATCATAGACATATGATACAGGAGCATCCAGCGACAGTGGAGCAATCTTTCATCCTCCAAATTTTTCTAAGTTTTCTAAGTACTTTGTATTTTGATTTATTACAGTTCTTTTCCAAGGTTGAAGTTTTGTAAAGCAAGGGGAAGGTTTCAGTTTTATAAAGCAAGTTGGGGAGCCACGAAATCGTGACATGTCATGAAATCGCGGCTCCAAAAGGCAAGGCAGGGCAAAGGTTGGAGGGGAGCCGTGAAATCGTGACATGTCACGATTTCGAGACATGTCACGAAATCGCGGCTCCAAAAGGCAAGGCAGGGCAAAGGTTGGGAGGGGAGCCGCGAAATCGTGACATGTCACGAAATCGCGGCTCCAAAGGCGAAGCAAGGCGAAGGTTGGGGGGGAGCCACGAAATCATGACATGTCACGATTTCGTGACATGTCACGAAATCGTGGCTCCAAAGGCGAAGCAGTGCGAAGGTTGGGGGGAGCTGCAATATCGTGACATGTCGCAAAATCGCAGCTCCAACAGCAAGGCGAAGATAGAAGAAGAAGGCAAGGGCAGAAACGGTCGCGATATCGCGACGTCGCAATATCGCGACGAAAACAGAACAGCTAAGGCATAAGGGCGTGGGGGTCACGATACCGCGACATGTCATGATTTCGTGACATGTCGCGATATCGCGACCAGTAGAAGGCTGCCACGTGGATTAAGTTATGGTTGCCAAGAAGAAGATAGGCCGAATTAGACATGGGACTGCCATGTGTGTAAAAGCGACGCGACCTATTGAAGATAGAGGCCAAAAATGGACACGCGGGCAGCCACGTGTATTAAAACAAAGATGAAGGCCACGTATCTTAAAATGGAGATGACAGCCACGTGTATTAAACAGGGATAACCATCTTAAGGAAGTATTTCGACAAAACGACAGTTGCAGAGCATGGACAGTATGGGTGAGACGGCGGTTCAGAAGAACGATTTGACCAAAGCGGCGTTTGCAGGATAAGGGGGGGTCTTTAATGCGAGCTTCATAGCGGATCGGGGCGGTGGCCCATTAATGGAAGAAAATTCGAAAACTTGGCGGAGGAAAGGAATTTTTTTTGTTTTGTTTGGTGAATTCTCTCAGGTGGGGCATTAATTGCCTGGAGGGCCGAGACCTCGATAAAAACTCAAAAATTGTAAGGGAAAGGGATGGTGAGTTTGAGATTGAGTGGGGAAGAACTATGCCTGGAAACGGTATTGTAAGACTGTGTTAAGCAATTTACAGAGAATTAATTTGAAGTGTTGTTTGTGTGAATCTCGGCTTGCCATCAAGTGGTATCAGAGCGGGAGCTCCTGAGCATGTAACAGATCGCCGAAGAGAGGCAGTTGCACCAGGATCTATGGAAGGAATTTGTAAGGGAAGAAACAAAAATGCCTCCACGAAGAAACCGTGGTGGAGTAAGAAATGTGGTGTCGGTCGAAGACTTTCGAGCCTTGCAGAGGCAAGTTCAAGCCCTGCAAGAAGAGCTACGTAGAAGGCACGAGCCCGGAAGGGATGAGGGAAGTGAAGACGAAGTTGATGAAGAAGAAGACCAGCTTGAGGAAGAAGAAGAGGTTGTGGATCCTACACAAGCCAGGTTGTACAAAGCCATCTCTCAGATTGGAAAGCAACCAAAAATGGAGGTTTCTACATATTTGGGAAACCTAAATCCAGAAGAGGTGATTGACTGGATAAATGACTTAGAAGAATATTTTGAATATGAGGAGGTTGAAGACCCTAATCGGGTCAGATTTGCTAAGACCAAGTTGAAGGGTCATGCCAGCATTTGGTGGAGGGGAATACAGCTGGAGAGGAACAGAAGGGGGAAGGAGAGAATAACAAGATGGGATAGAATGGTGGAAAAGCTGAAGGGACAGTTTATTCTGGCAGATTACGAGTTGGATCTGCTAAGGAAAATGCAGAGTTTGAGACAGACAAACAAAACTGTCCAAGAGTACACCGAGGAGTTTTACAAGATCTCTATTAGAACTGGACATTTAGAGGCAAACAAAGAGAAGGTAGCCCATTATATAAATGGGTTGAGACTCGGTATCCAGGAAGAACTGAGCCTAGTTCGGGTAAGCACCATTGAGGATGCTTACCAATTTGCCTTAAAGGTGGAAGAAAAACTGAATAGGCGGTTTGAAGGCAAGCAAAGAGGAAGGGGCCGTGGTGGAAGAACTGGTGGGAGAACCAGTGGAGAAAAATATAAAGATATGAAGAAGACTGGTGAAGCCAGTAGTAACCAGGATCAAAGGGAGGAGGATGTTTATCAGCCTCGTGATCAGAACAACTACCCAAGAGGACGGGGTGGATCTGGATGAGGGTTTGGAAGAGGAGTATTTCGTGGGACATGTTTCCACTGTGGTGAAGAAGGACATCGAGCATTCGAGTGTCCACAACACCGAGAAAGGACGAACAAGAGGCCTGAGGGTCCAGCCAGAGCTGCTGTGGCAGAGGAAGATGCTGGATCTGAACATTCTGAAGAAGCGGAGAGAGGGGAAGCAATGATCGTAAGGAGAGTCCTATTGAATGAGGAGAAGGACACAGATCAGAGAAGAAGTTTATTCCGCACAAGGTGTAAATGCACGGGCAAGATTTGCAATATTATTATTGATAATGGTAGCACGGATAACCTGGTTTCAGAAGAAATGGTTACCAAGTTACAGTTAGAGAGGAAGAAGCACCCGCATCCATATCGGGTCGCATGGTTACAGAAGGACCATAGGGCTTTGGTCAATGAGCAAGTGCTCTCGTTAAATTTAATATTGGGAATTATTGTGATGAGGTCCTGTGCGACATCCTGCCTATGGATGCTTGCCATATGTTGCTGGGAAGGCCCTGGCAGTTCGATCGGAGTGCAGTGCATGACGGCCATGCCAACACCTATTCATTGACAAAGAATGGCGTATGCCATAAGCTGAAGCCCGTGAAGGAGGTGGATGAAAAGGTGTGTAATAGCTCCAGAATCTATTTAGTTGAAGGGAGAAAATTTTTGGACGGTTTGAAGCATGAACATTTGTGTTATGCAATAATCCCTAGAGTTAGGGAGGAGGAATGCAAAGATACCCCGACAGAAGTCCTAGATCTGTTGGAGGAGTTTCCAGATATTGTATCAGATAATGTGCCTGAGGGTTTACCCCTAGTAAGGAAGATCAGCCACCATATAGATTTGGTGCCAGGATCGAGCTTGCCAAATAAAGTTGCACACAGAATGACGCCTGTAGAAACTGAGGAGTTAAACAGACAGGTCCAGGAGTTGCTGGAGAAAGGATTGATTAGGGAGAGTCTTAGCCCGTGTGCAGTACCTATAGTACTAGCACCCAAGAAGGATGGAGAGTGGAGAATGTGCATAGACTCTCGGGCAATTAACAAGATCACTATCAAATACAGGTTCCCATTGCCAAGGATGGATGATATCATGGACTGTTTGAGTGGAGCTGAGTACTTCACGAAGATTGACCTGAAAAGTGGTTATCATCAGATCCGTATCAGAGAAGGAGATGAGTGGAAGACAGCCTTCAAAACCAGAGAGGGCTTGTACGAGTGGTTGGTCATGCCATTTGGGTTGTCCAATGCATCGAGTACCTTCATGCGGCTGATGAATGAAGTACTAAAAGAATTTTTGGGCAAATTTGTCATTGTATATTTAGATGATATATTAATATTTAGTAGAACCATGGAGGAGCACCTGGCGCACATCAGAAGGGTTTTTGAGAAGCTGCGGGAGGAGCAGTTATTAATTAATCTAAAAAAGTGCAATTTTGTAAAGAAGGAACTAGTGTACCTGGGATTTGTCATCTCAGCAGAAGGTCTAAAAATGGACCCAAAAAAGGTGAGAGCTATCATCGAATGGCCTACCCCAAGAAGCACAACAGAGGTGAGATCATTTCATGGTCTAGCCAGCTTTTACAGAAAATTCATTAAAAATTTCAGCAGCATTTGTGCACCCCTCACAGAGACAATGAGAGGGGATAAGAAAGAATTCAAGTGGACCTTAGGGGCTGAAAGGAGCTTTGATGCGTTAAAGAAAAGAGTCATAGAACAGCCTATTTTGGCACTTCCAGACTTTAACAAAGTATTTCAGGTAGACTGTGATGCCAGTGGCAGTGCAATAGGGGTTGTACTGAGTCAGGAAGGCAGACCTGTTGCTTATTTCAGTGAGAAGCTAAATGATGCTCGAAAAAAGTATTCAGTTTATGACCAAGAATTTTATGCTATAGTTCAGGCTCTAAAGAAGTGGAGACATTATTTATTGCCAAAGGAGTTTGTTCTATTTACTGATCATCAGGCTTTACAGTACATTAACAGTCAAACAAAACTGAATCAAAGGCACATGAAGTGGGTGGAGTTCCTCCAAAGCTATACCTTTGTGCTGAAGCACAGAAGCGGGAAATCAAACAGAGTTGCAGATGCCTTAAGTAGAAGGCAAAATTTATTGATTAAAATGACAGTGGAAGTAGTGGGATTTGAAGAACTAAAGGGTTTGTACCCTGAAGATCCGGATTTTGCAGAAGCCTGGATGGCTTGCTTGACACCTGTTACTATGGACAAGACAAGATGGTTGGATTTTCTAATCCAAGACGGAATGTTGTTCAGAGGAAGTAAATTATGCATTCCAAGGAGTTCCATGCGGGAAAACTTAGTCAAGGAGAAACACAGCGGAGGACTGGCCGGACATTTTGGCCGGGATAAGACAATTGCCCTGGTGAGTGAAAATTACTATTGGCCGCAACTACAGCAAGATGTGAAAAAGTTTGTACAGAGTTGTAGAATATGCCAGATGGCAAAGGGCGAAAGACAGAACACGGGATTGTATCAGCCGTTACCAGTACCTGAGCGGCCATGGGAGGACGTCAACATGGACTTCGTCCTCGGATTGCCAAGAACACAGAGGGGAAATGACTCTGTATTTGTAGTAGTTGATAGATTTTCCAAGATGGCACACTTTATCCCATGCCAGAAAACAAGTGATGCAGTTCACATTGCAGGGTTATTTTTCAAGGAAGTGGTACGACTTCACGGTCTACCGAAGAGCATTGTTTCTGATAGAGATACAAAATTTGTTGGTTATTTCTGGAGAACTTTGTGGAAGAAGTTGAAGACAGATCTGAAGTTCAGTTCTGCATACCACCCACAGACTGATGGATAGACAGAGGTGGTAAATAGAAGCCTGGGTAATTTACTGAGATGCTTGATAGCAGATCAACCCAAGGGATGGGATTTAGTTTTACCGTAGGCGGAATTTGCGTATAACAATTCAGTCAATAAGAGCACAAATAAATCTCCATTCCAGATAATATATGGAAACAACCCGAGAAATGTGTCTGAACTGAGAAAGTTGGATAAGAGAGAAAAGTGCAGTGCCGAGGCAGAAGAATTTGTGGAACATATGAAAAGTCTGCATGAAGAAGTAAGGAAACAAATTATAAAAATGAATACTCAATATAAGACAAGAGCAGACCAGAAGCGGCGGTTCAAAGAGTTCGAAGTAGGCGATGAGGTCATGGTCCATCTCAGGAAGGAAAGGTTTCCAGCCAAAACTTATAACAAATTAAAGATGAAGAAGTTTGGGCCATGCAGAATATTGGAAAAATGGGAGTCAGGCAATGCTTATGAAGTGGAATTGCCAAGTTGGCTTGACATTTCACCTGTTTTTAACATTTTAGATTTAGTGGAATATCATGAGGGAGAAAGTACAGAGGAACCAAGTACGAAATTATGGCAAATTCCAGCATCTACTCCAACCACAGACGAGGTCGAGGAAATATTAGACGCTCGTGAAGGCAGAAGCACCAGAAACAAACAGTATTCTGAATATTTGATAAAGTGGAAGGGCAGACCTGTTGAAGATGCAACTTGGTTGTCGAAGACGGAGGTTGACCGCCTGGGTCTTCCCCTAACAAAACAGAAGTGAGGATCACTTTTTAATTACCCCGGGTGTCTGATGCAGGAGCATCCGATGACAGTGGAGCAATCTTGCATCCTCCAAATTTTCTAAGTTTTCTAAGTACTTTGTATTTTGATCTTTTACAGTTCTTTTCCAAGGTTGAAGTTTTGTAAAGCAAGGGGGAGGTTTCAGTTTTATAAAGCAAGTTGGGGAGCCATGAAATCGTGACATGTCGTGATTTCGTGACATGTCACGAAATCGCGGCTCCAAAAGGCAAGGCAGGGCAAAGGTTGGGGGGGAGCCGTGAAATCGTGACATGTCACGATTTCGTGACATGTCACGAAATCGCGGCTCCAAAGGCGAAGCAGTGCGAAGGTTGGGGGGAGCCGCGAAATCGTGACATGTCACGATTTCGCGACATGTCGCGAAATCGCGGCTCCAAAGGTGAAGCAGTGCGAAGGTTGGGGGGAGCCGCGATATCGTGACATGTCACGATTTCGTGACATGTCATGAAATCACGGCTCCAAAGGCAAGGCGAAGATAGAAGAAGAAGGCAAGGGCAGAAATGGTCGCGATATCGCGACGTCGCGATATCGCGACGAAAATAGAACAGCTAAGGCATAAGGGCGTGGGGGTCGCGATACCGTGACATGTCACGATATCGTGACATGTCGTGATATCACGACCAGTAGAAGGCTGCCACGTGGATGAAGTTATGGTTGCCAAGAAGAAGACAGGCCGAATTAGACACGGGACTGCCATGTGTGTAAAAGCGACGTGACCTGTTGAAGACAGAGGCCGAAAATGGACACGCGGGCAGCCACGTGTATTAAAACAAAGATGAAGGCCACGTATCTTAAAATGGAGATGACAGCCGCGTGTATTAAACAGGGATAACCATCTTAAGGAAGTATTTCGACAAAACAGCAGTTGCAGAGCATGGACAGTATGGGTGAGACGGCGGTTCAGAAGAACGGTCTGACCAAAGCGGCGTTTGCAGGATAAGGAGGGGTCTTTAATGCGAGCTTCGTAGCGGATCGGGGTGGTGGCCCATTAATGGAAGAAAATTCGAAAACTTGGCGGAGGAAAAGAAATTTTTTGTTTTGTTTGGTGAATTCTCTCAGGTGGGGCATTAATTGCCTGGAGGGCCGAGACCTCGATAAAAACTCGAAAATTGTAAGGGAAAGGGATGGTGAGTTTGAGATTGAGTGGGGAAGAACTATGCCTGGAAACGGTATTGTAAGACTGTGTTAAGCAATTTACAGAGAATTAATTTGAAGTGTTGTTTGTGTGAATCTCGGCTTGCCATCAACATAGTTACCAATAATATTATAGATAAAATTACCCCATAGGCCCTCAAAAATGTAAAATGAAATATTTATTAAAATAATAATTTTTCTATTTTAATTTTTTTATAGCAAAAATGCATATCTAGGTATGTTGACACATCAATAAGAGATAAAACACTAAATTACAAGTCATATGTACATTATTTTTACCACATTTGCATATGGATGATCTTCTAACTCATGGAGGTGAACCACCACATTATTATGTGGGTGACCTTTAATATTCAATATAGTGGATTTCTAATACATCAAAATATTGTATAAATAGATATGCATCCTCCATTATAAATATATTACTCATGGATGCAATGTTATTCACTCATATCTTCTCTAATATTGCTTTTATTGTACTTTATTTTCTAAGAAATAAGATAAATATATTGTTTTACATATATAATTTTGTCTTCTAGTTTGACATAGTTATTTATAAACTGCATCCTTCCATGATTATTCATAACTTGAAATTCTAAGTTTTAGATTAGTAGTATTAGAGTGGCCTACATTTTGAGTGTATGTCAATAAACACAAGATTAGGATATCAAAAATTTAGGTATCATACAAGATATCCTTCTAATTGTCTCTCTTGATATTCCAAATGATCTCCGATGAGAACTAGAATGGACAACATCAAGATAGTCAATCCTTCCAAGGCGATGTTGAATAAAGCCTTCATGGAATAGATAAATAATATTATGGATATATTTTGTCAAATTATTTAGTGACTCTCTATTGTAAATTGTATAATTTCCCTACAACATTTCACTACCCTAGAATGATACAGTGCTCCCACAACTTTTAATGTATAGGTGACTTTTCATATTCGTACTTTTGAATGAAAAATAATGTTGGTGCCCTAGAAAATTGGTTGTATGAGTTATCTTCATATTTATCTATAAATAAATTTATATTTTAATAGGGTTACAAAAGAAAATGAAGACGGTGTAGTGTTCAAATAGGATTGGCCATAAATAAGGAATACTATCATGTGAGAGTACTCAAATGTAATGGTACATTTGAGAGAATGTCTACCTCTTAAAATTTATGATATTGAGATAGACATATAAACTTGTCAAATTACATAAAAAGCACGAAAACAAAAGTGTAAGAGTAGAAAATAACAAAAACTAGAACACCAAGTACCAACCAAAGAAAGACAAGAGTGACTCTCCAAAGAACCAAGATAAATGGTTGTCAATCCCAAAATCAAAATTAAAAGTAGAAAATACAACTCCTAATTTTGCAATACCCTAAAGGCCAAGACTCAAAAATGATGTTTTTGTCACAAGAGTAGCCTATATTCAAGAGAGGGGTGTTGAGAAATTTAGATATTATTTTCTTGTATTTCAATCCTCTATATCCACTAAACCACCATCTCCACATCGCTAGACTTAGTATAAATGGAAGTGAATCATGGAAATAAAACTAAATGTGATCATTGCTACCACACATGTTGTAGCAAAGGAGTCATAAAAAGAGACAAGTAGAGGAATGCTTAATTCACTCATAAATATGGATCAAGAATAAGCCATTATATTTTATTGTTAATAGTGAGAGTCAAAATAATTTATTTTATTCTTGGATGGTGAAGGATTTGTATATTTCTATCATAGCATACTCATAACTGTTGGTCACAAATCTGCCACAGGAAAGGATTTTGCATGTATGCGCGCCCTAGACCTGGACCAACATTGAAAGGCCGGAGGGAAGAGATGCCCTCCGTGCCAATCTCCGGAGAAAGGCCGGCTCCTGTACTAAACTACTTGATTTTTTGAAGATGAGAGTGCAGGAAAGAGATAAAAGAGTAAGAGTGCAGGAAAGAAATAAAAGAGTAGGGAAGAAACACAGTTGGTTGATTTAACGAGGGGAAGAACCGGCAACACGATTACTAACTAATACCTTGAAGTAGCAGCAATAAATACAAAAGATAACACATAAATGAACACCACGCTAACTTTCCTATGTATCCTCTGGACGAGTTCCAGGATTTACCTATTCCCCTACGCCTAAATCCAGATTTCAGAATTACAGCGAACAGGAAACATGTAAATATAGCAGAAACACTATCCACAGGCAGCATACAAGAACATTAACATGGCATTTTCTCCCCTATGTATCCTCCAGGAGAATTCCAGGGTTCTGTCCCCAATTACACACCTAAATTCAGGATTCAGAATTACAGTATACAAACGAAGACAGAATAGCAGAAATAATCACAGAAGGCAGCATACAAGAGAGAAATAAGGCCCAAAGTCTTTAATATTAATTGCAAAAATCAAGTTACAACAACTTTCTAGCAGAAGTTCCCCCCCTTTCTCATTACAATTCATGGGTTTTTATAGAGGACCCGACCCTCTAAGCCATCAATGCACAGCATATGGAAGTGCGCCCTCGAAAACCTGAGAAATCTGCTCTTGCTCCTCCCGTGACCGAGCTCTCACATCCTTTTCTACAATTAGCAGCTACGGCCGCATTAACCGGGGAAATTTGCATTTATGGGCCGCCTGACTCGTCCTGACTTCTCCGGGTGTGGTGCTCGAGTTGCTGCTAGGTCCGTCGGGCTCTCCTCCTGTGACTAATACCTCTTTTCTGATTGCCAAAAATGGGCCCCGGGTCTTTCGGGCAAGTAAAACTTCATTTATGAAACACTTGATTACCTCGAAAAGATACCCAGCCTTGGTGTGTGTGCCCTTGAAGAGCTTCGCTGATTTCCAGTTCGGGACCTTACTTTGCGATGGATGTGAGCCGAAGCGGATCTGACCTCCTTAGATGGGTACTTTGCGCGAAGGAACTTTCAGGAACAGCTTCGCGAAGGCCTTGTGCCGAAGCAGATATTCCTTCTCAAAACATGGCCCTCGATCTTTCATTGCTTCGCCGGAAAAATGAGTTGAAGGCTGCTTCGCAAGAGTCTTTGCCCGAAGTGGATGCTTCGCTGATGGGCTGCAAAAATGCTTCGCTGCGAACCTTCTTCAAAATGGCCGTTCGGGGGGTTTTTGGCCGAAGTACAATTTTGCCTTAGAATATTTCTTCGATTTTCAAAGGACAACTAGGTTTCTAGTGAGGGAGCTTCGCACAAAAGTTGGCCGAAGCGGGTACTTCGCAGCGTTTTGGGGCGAAGCAAATCTTGCTGGAAGAAGCGGTTCGCCAGGGAAAGGGCCCGAAGCGGATGCTTCGCTTATGTTTCGGCGAAGCATTTTTCACACTTAGAGATTTCTTCATCGTTGCTCTGTCGCTTCGCAAAAACTGGGCCCGAAGCGAGTATCTTGGGAGCTTCGCTTGCGAAGCTCTCTCTAGGCCTTAGAAACTTTTGGGTATGCATTTTCATGTTCTTGTTTTCTCCCTGCGAAGCCTATAACTCCTGCTGATATTGTGGGCGAAGCTTCTACATATGTGGCTTATTTACAAAGGGGGCAAAAATGATAGCCCAAAATTGCTAAGATGTTGTTTACAATAATAACAAGAAAGAAAACAAACCAAGAAACAATTACAGAAATTTGAATTTTACTACCCCTCCAAGCAATGTGACAAAATTGTCAACATTCCTGGCGGCTCGCGGGGCAACGAGCTCGCCTCGGTGTGAGGACCCTTCAGCTTTCATCCATTGGGCCAGAGTTACCTCCAGACCCTTCTCCTTTCTGCTTCTCCTGTTCTGAGAATGCCTCATCAACTACTTCTTTTCCTCTTTCCTCCTCTTCACCGGGTGTCTGTTCAAGTGGCGGCGGTGGAAGGCGATCGCGGATTCTCTCCATGGTTCGGCGAACATGAGCCCATGCTCCCTTCTGAAAAGGTTCCCGGTCTTGTAGTGCCTTAACCAGAACATGGAACCGATCAATCTGCCCAATATCAGCATACTTGGCTCTTGCGCTTAGGTCGTTCAAACAAGCCGCGATCCTGCAATACCTGAGAATAAAATCCGTAACCTGCCCTTCCATGACTGGCTCCTTCCATTCATCAATTTCAGAAACATCATTTTCAAAGCTGAGCCAGGCTGGTTTCAATTCTTCTTTTGCCAAAATATTTCCGTCATCGTCGGTGAAACTCGGGAAACCCAATTCTGAAAGGTTCTGGAAATATCCCAGAGAGGTACGCTGCTCCTGCTCAAACACATCCAAAAGTTGCTTCGCCTTCTGAGTTTTCCTCACCTTGGAGAAGAAGGCGCGTACCGTGGCTTGGGCAGTGGACCAATCTCGGGCTGTCCGACTCATAGCTGTAACCTGCAAATCTTGGTACTTAATGCTTTGTACCTCAAAAGCTAAATCGAGCCGGCTTCTTATCTCCTGGATTACCTCATCCACTATTGGTCCCTTTTGCGTAGCAGCGTTCTGGGCTTCGGTGATGTACGACAATATTGAGAGGGCACTGGAGGCCCGGGATCTGAAATTTTTTAGCAAATGCGAGCGGATGTCTTTGATTCTGTTTCTGTCAAACAGCTCTACACTTTCCTTTTCATGCAACTACAGTTGCATCTGCAAGATTCTTCCTTCAAACCATTTGGCCCTTATTTCAGCTTCGGCCTGAATCTTGCTCTGATTTTCTACTTCATTCTGCAGTTGTTCCATCTGCTGTTTCAAGGCATCCCTTTCCTGTTTCATTTGCTCGCATTGCTTCTGAGCATCTTCTAACAATGAGCGGGTTCTAGCTAGATCTTCTTCCAGCTTTACATTGGCGTTCTCTGCCTCACAGCGGCGCTGGTTGGCAATTCTTGCATGTGCGCGGAATGTTTCTATCCTTACATGCATGGACTCAGACTCATTATCAACGTCCATATATTCCAGGTCCTTGACCTTTTCTTGATACTCATAATCAGCAGAGGTCATTTCATCTAGGGGTTTTTGGACCTTGGGAATCTTCTTCACTTTATGCAATTTTCCGCTTTTCAAATCGAACACCGCGCACTTCTCTTCTTTCGCCAAGGAACGTCCCCTTTTTCTCCTCGCCTCCTTGAGCATCTTGTCGGTGTTTTGCCGGGCTCGGATCAATTTCTCTGCTAGAGGGCTCTCCTTGATCATAGCTAATTCATCCTCTAATGAGGCTGGGTTAACAGCCAAAGGGGTAAACAAGTATAATGACTGTATGGGTGAAACGTCGTCAGTGGATTCGGCGGCGGGTGTGGTGGGAGTTTTGGCTAGCGAAGCGATGGCATGAGTGGCTGTGGAGCGGGAGTCGGGGTTCGGAGGTGAGGTGTCACCTCCGGTCTGACCAAGTATTAACGGGATGGTGGCGTGGGCGAGCGAAGTGGTGGCTGCTGTCACGTCCCGGCCTGACGGCTCAGACGGAAGGGAAACATCCATGGGATTGGCGGAATCATGAGACAAATCGGTGACAGCAAAGGAAACTACACGGGAGGGCGATTGCTCAACTGGACAAGTATTTTTGGGAGAAGGTCCCGAGGGAACTTCGGCCGGGACTATTGACACAACTTGAGAAACCAGAGTGGAAGAAGAGGAATGCGTACCTGTGTGCTCTAGTGATAGAGCAGAAGCGGCGAATTCCTGCGTGCTGGGTTCACTACCCTTCTCAGCTTCTACATTCTCAACATTTTCAACTTCTCCACCAACGTTTCCTTCATCTTGGAGGAATTCCTCCACATTAACAATGTCTACCTCGACGCTCTCCTCTGTCCTTTGTGACACTGTTTTTCCAACATCGACTTCCACCGAGCCTACTGCGGACTGTTCATTGGAAGCACCGGAAGGTCTGGTGCGAGGCCGCTTTGGATGAGGAGGAGGCATCTGGACCTGTTCAGGTCTCTTTCTCTTCTTTTTCTCCTCTCTCCTGCTGCTGCAATGGCCTTCCAACATCAACATTGGAACCTCCAACAGGCTCTTTAGGCGGCTCCTGGGGTGTCGCCATTGCTTCGTCTTCTTCTTCCTGTTCAGAATCATCAACGATTCTCCTTGGGCTTTCGCCCGAACCTGGGGCACTGGGAGGAATGAAATCAGCGAAGGAGAGGGGTTGCCAAGATCCGACATTAGCTACATAGAAAATAGCAAAGTCCTTATCCATTTCCAAGAGTCCATATGACCTTTGCTTCCGGCGATGAACCCTCATCACCCACCATTCTTTCAGTTGTGCTTCGCCCCAACTTCTTATTTCTCCCCTTAAATCATCTTTCATTTTCCTCCAAAATGCAGAATCTGGACTCGGGAAGGGGTGCCGAACGGGATCATACTCAACTTCTATAGTGTAAAACTCATGCCATGGGGGCAATGTCTTCATCCTTTCTAAGTGCCACTCTAAATCTCTGCCGGTGGGATTATTCCTCTGTTCCACTATCTCCGGCCGAGGGCAAACATGAAAGTTTTTGAATCTAAGATGGTCTCTCATTACTCCCAAGGGGTCATAGCACCATCGCTGCGGAATCTGCAGCAGGCCGAAGTCGGCGAGTTTATCCTCCAGGTAGACATGTTGTTTCAGGGCGAAGACTTCTACGACTCCCATTTTGAAGGGGAAATCGCAAGTCGGAGCCCACTTTCGGCCGTGGCCGTAGATGACGTTTGTTGCGTCGCTCTGACGAGCAACCTCCAAGGCGAACTGGTATTCAAAAGGAAATACTGGTAGCAGGAAGGGTTTCCCCGTGAACCCAAACAGGCGGACGACAAGTCCCTGGGTCAATTGAAAAACATCTCCCTTCCTTTCATTAACTACCTTATCTCTAAGGTCCACAGGTACTCGAGGGCAAGAACCATGCAATAATTGAAGAGCAGGTCCTAAAAATTGCTGGTTAAACGCGTAATACGACTCCGTCCTCGCTAGGAGGGGAGTCCATTGATATACCGGCAGCGGTGCTCCATCCTTGCCGCTCGGAGTAATAGCAATATGAGGAAAACGCCTGTGGGTATGATAGAAAAAGAGCCAAACCAAGAAAGAGCAAGGTCCAAAATATTGGCCCGTTCCAACATTTTTTATACTAGCCAGCCGCGTATGCAAAGTCCGGGCCACCCATTCTGCCCAGTCAAAGAAAACCGGGTTCGTGTTTGGCCTTGATGGGTCTGGAGCATAAAACTCTCCTCGTGAAATGCATTCGGCCAGTGACACTTGCCAGGGATACACATCAGCATCTGTGGACAGGCCCGCGACCCACGCAATGATGGAAAAGATGTCCGTACTCTTAAAATCCTTTAGAGGGCGAGGCATCTGCGGTAGCTTGCCGGAAGGGAGCCCATCCTTGAGACTTTCACTTAGGAATTTTACCATGTGGCTGGAAGTGTTGAATCTGTCCATTTGTTCGCTTAGAATGACATTGCGAACAAAATAACCTTTAGGCGGCCCTTGCAAGGGAGCGAAGGCAACCTGCACATCCTCCTTAAAAATTGTGAATAATTTATTGCCCGCAGCGTCCAGAACTTGTCTGGTGGAGGGTTGATAATTTCTGGCGATAGCACAGATCAACTCAGGACATTGATGTGTCGGTGGAGTCAGGTACCAATATATCTGTGAGTAATACGCGGCAACCCTCTTGTTTTCTGCAGATAATCGACTTTTCATGTAGTCGATGGTATACCGCAGCTCCGCGATGCTCGTTGAAAGTTCAGTGTCCTTTATTCTCTCCCACCCGTCAATGGGCGGTTCTGCAAGTTGCTCCTCCTCTGACTCCTCTCCTTCTTCCATGGGTTGTTTCTCAGGACGCAGGTTAAGATCAACTTTCTTTGGTCTATGCTTTTTCTCTTCCTTACCCTTTTTAACCTTCTCTGGGCCGACTGCTTCGGGCTCCTTCCTTTTCTCCTTTGAATTCTTCTTTCCCATCTTGATTTGCGAGAGTAGAAAAAATTCGGGGCAAAGAACGAGAAGAACGCAAAATTCTGGCGAGAGCTCCTACACTGTGTTTATCGGCGGGTGAACAGTTTTTTTGTTGCTAAAGCCTGGGTTTTATAGCTGCGAGTTAAACCCACCACCATTTATGGCACCTGCCAAAATTAAATTCAAAAATCGCACCGAAGAGATTGCCTTGTTTTTTGATTGGCTTTGCGGCGCGGGTGCACGCGGGCCGATGTACTTTGAGAACCTAGCCCGGCTTCAAAAATTTAATCTCCCTGCCACCTCGTACTTGGGCACGACTTTCAATCGTAACTACATTCTCTTGGGATGCGCTCCGCCACCTTTGCATTAATCCCGCACGTTTTGGACGTTCTCCTAGGCTGTCGCTGGCACACGTCTCAAGGCACGTTTTAAATGCTTCTTGTTTTGCGACTTATGGTTTGGCGAAGCTGATTCTGGCGCAAAACACTTCGCAGCGAACCTCAAACCACCCCCGGTCTTCTACACTTCGGACCCGAAGCTGTTTTCTCATGGGATCCAGGCTACCTTGCTGCCTCATCGGCCGCTTCGCGAAAGACTAGCCCCGAAGTGGGGATTGAGCTACCTTGGGAGTGAAGCGCGTCCTTTTGTTTCTATTGCCCGAGCAAAGCAATGGTTCGCAGATTTTTCCTTTTGAAGTTGCTTCGCTTAGCTTCCTTTTGCGAAGCATTTTCCATGCCTTTGTCGATTAAGGACTTTGGGGAAATTTTTCTTCTTTCTCCTCCAGCGAAGCTTGCTGCCAAGCGCAGCAGTTTATATCGGGTTTCTCCCTTAGGATTCGGGCACTATGAGCCATTCTCCCTTAGGATTAGTTTTTTTTTTTTTTTTTACATCTTTGCAGCGAAAGTGCTTCGCAGCGAACTGACTCACATCAGCCACTTCGCGTAAAACATTTCCGAAGGAAGTTCCCTTTTCACTTGACAAAGCCGAACTTTTAGCCGTGAGGTGAAACCTCATCGTTACAACGGCGTGAGAATACAGTCTTTATCTAACTACATACTTAGCTTCTAGAAAGTCTTAAAACAAGGTATGTACAAGTATGAACAACAGTATATACAGGGATAGAAATTTTCAGAGAACCTTTTACCGATGGAAGGTCTTCAAGTGAAGACCGTTTACAGGAATCGGCAGAGTCTGGCCAGTTGCGTCTTTGAGAATGAAGGAGTTAGCTGAATTTACTTTGGCGATCTCGAACGGTCCTTCCCAGAACGCGTCCAGCTTATCATGATTGCCTGGCTTAACCTTCCACGAATCCCATTTCCACACCAAGTCTCCCACCTTAAATGTCCGGACGGAGGACTTTTTTCTGAACCAGTTTTGGGTGATCTGGGCATGCTTTGCGAAGTTTTGGTATGCCTTATCCCGATCTTCTTCTAACTGTAGTAATTGGGCTAGCCTGACTTCCATAGGACCGGATTCTGCTTCTTCATCATTTAACATCTTCAACGCAGGAATTTCTATATGGGTTGGCAGGACAGCCTCTTTGTCGTATACTAGGGCGTACGGGGAGGTTTTGATCGACTTTTTGATAGATATCCGGTCAGCCCACAAGGCTTGATCTAAGAGAAGGTGCCAAGTCCTTTTGTTCTTGTCAATGAGCTTTCTCAACACCCTCAACAGGGTCTTATTCGTTGATTCTGCTAATCCATTACCTTGTGGATAGTAATTGGAGGTGACCTTGCGGTATATCCCATATTTGCAGGCGAATTCATTGATTTTGGCGCCTGTGAACCCAGGACCGTTATCCGTGACTATTGCTTTGGGGATGCCAAACCGGGTGATCAATCCTTCTAGGAAAGTAACCACCGTTTCTTGATCAGCGTGTTTTGTGGGCACTGCTTCAGCCCATCTGGTGAAGTAATCAGTTGCCGTTAAGATGAATTTATGCCCTGCAGAGGAATTCGGAGAGATGACCCCCACGAAGTCCAATCCCCACTGTTGAAACGACGCTTCCACCTGTACCGGCTGGAGAGGCATGGGAGCATTTTTGCTTCGGCCAGCGAACTTCTGACATTGTTCGCATTTTCGGCAAACCGCAAAGGCGTCGACGAAGAGCGTAGGCCAGTAGTAGCCAGCCCTGATTATCTTTAAAGCAGTTGTTCTTCCTGCGAAGTGGCCCCCTGATAACCCTGAGTGGAATTCACCAAGGACCCTTTTCTTATCGTCCTCCCTTATGCATCTTAGGAGAACACCATCGATATTTCGGTAGAACAGGCCTTCGGGGCGTAAAACGTAACGAAGGGACCGCAGCCTGAAGTGTCTTCGCTGCGAAGCATTCAAATGTGGAGGACACCTTCCAGTGTTGAAATATTCGACTATTTCACTGACCCAGTCCTTTTCATCTTCTTCTTGATTTGCGAAGCTTTCTTCTGCTGTTAAGTCATCCCATTGACAGGCTGTCACTTCGGCCGCGACACTCTTCGCAAGCTCTTGGCAAAGCGCACGACCGCGAACTAATTTTGTGGGTCGAATTTCAATATCAAATTCCTGTATTTTGTTGACCCAACCAGCCCTTTTGCTGCCCAACTCTCCTTGGATAATGAAGTTCCTCACGTCTGGATGGATAACAAACACTGTAACCCGACTTTGGGAGACAAAATGTTTGAACTTCCTCAGAGATTTCATGACAGCATGCACTTGTCGTTCTATGAAGTTGTATTTCTCCTCATGGGGTTGTATTACCTGACTTAAAAATGCAATGGGGCGTTCTTCGCCGTTTTCTCCCTTTTGCGTCAGGACTGCGGCGTAACTCTCAGGTTCCCCTACAACATACAAGATGAAATCCTTACTATAGTCAGGGTTAGTTAGAACGGGTGCCTGAGCGATTCGGGCCTTGATTTCCTCAAATGCTTCCCTTCTATTACCGGTCCAGATGAATTCTGCATCCTTTTTTAAAAGCTCAGACATCGGCTTGATGATTTGAGCGAAGTCTGGAACAAACTTCCTCACAAAATTTATTTGGCCAAAGAAGGACTGCAGCCCTTTCTTATTCATCGGTAGCGGGAGCTTTAAGAGAGCCTCAGCTCTATCGGGGTCTATTGCGAGCCCTTTCTCTGATATAAGATGTCCCAGTAATTTCCCTTCATTTACTGCAAATATGGACTTCTTCGGATTGATTGAGATACCAAATTCTCGGCATTTTTCAAATATTTGTTGTAAGTGTGAGGGATGATCTTCTCTTTTCCGGGAAAAGACAGTCATGTCATCTAAATAAATGACGATAACCTTATTCAGCAGTTCGCCGAATGCTAGGTCCATAGCCCTCTGGAAGGTAGCTCCTGCGTTTGAAAGGCCGAACGGCATTCGCTGGTAAGCGAATGTCCCCCACTTAGTAGTAAATGTTGTTTTATGTTGATCCCCATCTCTAACCCAAATCTGGTTATAGCCTGAAAAACCATCAAGTAGGGAAAAACGTTGGGCTCCAGCTACTGAGTGCAAGATTTGATCAATCTGCGGGAGAGGGTAGTGATCTTTTAGCGAAGCCTGATTTAGGTTGCGAAAGTCTACACATAGCCGAATGTCACCATTTTTCTTCCTGACGGGGACTAGATTGGCTACCCAGGAAGAATGCTTTATGGGATAAATGATCTTAGCTTCAAGCATTTTCAGAAGTTCGGCTTTCATCAGGGCTTCGATCTTCGGGTTGACAGGTCTTTGCCTCTGTCTGAAAGGTTTGACCCCTTCTTGCAGCTCGATTGTATGTTGAACCAATCGCCGGTCATAGCCTTTCAGATCTTGATAAGACCATGCCACTATATCGGGGTACCTTCTGCACAAAGATCGGATTTGTTCTAATTCAACCATGGTACAATCTGTTCCAACTTTTATCACTTTCCCGGATTCAAGCTCTAGATTTTGATATTGCCTAGCGTCAACTTTGATTCTGTGAGAAACCACTCTGTCGTTTTGATCGAACAGGCTCTCTAGAGTGATCAATCCTCTTGGAACATGGTTATTTTTTAACTGGACCAGTCCTTCATACTCCTCGTCCTTCAGGTTCCTTTCTTCAACAGTGGCTGCTTCTTGGACCAAGAAATTGATGATTTGTTCATCATTGTCGAAAACTTGCCAATGCATGTCCCTATCCGGCACAGAGGGCCTATAAATCATCCTCACGGCCTTGGGCTTGTATACCATGTCGTCGGCTGGAGAATATCTAGCCGCGATGGAGGCCAAGACGTCAGCGTGTCTATTTTTCTCTCGTGGGATGGACTGCAGATTGAGTGACTCAAACTGTTCAAACAGGTCCCATACTCTGTTGCGATATGCTTTAAGATAATGCTTTTTGGAGATGCACTTGTTGGTGACCTGATTACATACCAATTCTGAATCTCCAAAGACTTGGAGATGTTTTATGCCTAATTTCTCTACTTTCTTCAGTCCTAGGCATAAGGCTTCATACTCTGTTGCGTTGTTGGTGCAGCTCCAAACTAACCGGTAGCAGTATTCTTTCTGCTCTCCAGAAGGTGATACAAAAAGTATTCCTGCCCCGGCGCCATTTTTGCATCGGGCGCCATCAAAGAATAGTTTCCATAATTCCCCTTGGGCAGATACCTTATTCTCTGGCTTAATGTGTTTCTCTGACTCTGTGATGGTGTAACACCCTATTTCTGTCTCTATCATGGCATTGAAGTCTGTCAATGAAAATTCATCTTCAGAATTCAGTTGTGCAAGCGATTCTTCCACTAAGTCCACTTGTTCTATTTCTTCGGCGATAGCGTGTACAAGACTATTGTTTTCTTCTTCGGACATCTTTTCTACGAGAAATGTAGAAGGTTTCTCGTTGTAAATTTTGACCTTCTTTCCCTTGAACGGGACCTCTAAATGTGAATAGTCCATGGACAGATATCCACCTAGCTTTGCTGTGAACTCCCTCGAAAGGCACATGCTAAAATAGGGTTCTAGATCCACAACTACCACCTCCTGTATTACCACAATCTGGGGCGCTTTGTGCAGTCGAATAGGTATATCTTTGATTACACCGACCGTTTTCACAGGAGTACCGTCCAGTTGGAGCACACCGTGGCTGCTTCGCGTGTACTCCATTCCTATTTCTTCGCAGACCGCTTTAGGCATGACGGTTGTTGCGGCCCCTGAATCAATCATACAGTTGTGAACAATATGCCCTTCCATTTGTAAGGACAGGTAGAATGGGGGAGGCCTATTCTTTCTTATTATTGACGTGGATAGGGTTTGCACTAGGGCAAGCGGCGCTGATTTCCTAGCTTTCACGGACTTCAAGGACTCCTGCAACAGGTCCACTTGTCCTGGCAGCTGTAAAGCGTCGTATAGACTAATCTTGGTAGGGGTTCTCTTCAGTTCGTCCATGATGTTATACCCTATGAGGGCATGTACTTCGGGCTCCATTTTAGCTTCGTACCTTGTACGATATTGCTCCGTGGCTTTGACTCTTTGTCGTTTTGTCAATGAAGGGAACTTAAGCTTTTCCCTGGCCTGTTCTTTGGTTTCGGCCTGAGGCGGGGCTGCGGAGGCCTGCTGGGTCTTCTCCTTTGCTGGCACAGGATGCGAAACTTTGTCTGGGGCCTTAGCAGGTTGCTGCTCCTTTTCGCGGCGAGTATACACCTTCAAGGGAACCATTTGAGCTGCATCCACCTCCATTGGTCTTTTTCCCTCTCTAGTAAGAACTGAAACTTGTTCTTCTTCATCAACGACCAGGTCCTGATCCGCTTGTCTTATTATATTGACTTGACCGCTAGGGCTGCTCCCTGACAGTGTCTGCACATAATGCTGATGCAGCATACAGGTATTTTCCTCATGTGGGTCATTACATGTGGAACACCAATGCACATAATCCGAAGTGCTTGTCCCTTCGTCAATCACGACATTCCTTGCTGATGACTTCCCTGGTTGAACCACTTGATCTTTGGTGAGCGCTGGTGGGGGATAAGACCTTCTGGGAAGAAATTCCTGTTGTGCTTGCTTCTTTTTCACGATAATCATGTCGTTGGACAAGGTTTGCACAGTGGAATTCAGAGATTGAACTTCTTGTAGTATTTTTGCCTGCATATCTTCAACTTTGGGGGTTGGTGGCAATGGAGCCATCGTAGGTATCGGAGGCAAGGCAAGGTATTGAGGCGGGGCCAGTAACACGGGAAATGCCGAAGGGACGGTGGGTTGTGGTGCTGAAAATGTCGGAAAATGCACTTGTGGCGTAAAGATCTAGGTTACAACGGGGTTGGGGTTCCATGATGAGATGGGATATACAAGGGTTGTGGAGGTTTGCGAAGTTGTTGCACCTAGGTATTGTGTCTACAGAAAATTTGGAAATATAGGCATCGACATTCTTTGAGGAAGCTTCCCCACGGCTATCAAATCCATTTCCGCTTTCTGGGCCAGTTCATATAGTTCAGGGAAAGTATTCACATTCGAATACCTTACCATTACATTGATGTCAGGGTTGAGGGCCCTAAGGTAATAGTATGTTGCAGCCTCGTTGACTGTCGAAGTCCAGCGGGTACTCTTTGCCAAGTCCGAGCGAACCTCACATTGAAATCCGCAATCTCCTCTTGCGGGTGTCTTTGAATTGTTGTGAAGTGGTGCAAGAGGGAGGACGGGTTGGCAGACTCATTGAAACCTCTCATTAGTTGTCCAACTAATTGGTCCCAACTCGTTATAGTGCCCGGAGGTAAGGACCTATACCAATAGAGGAGCTTTCCTCGGAGAGACAAAACCAGAAGCTTTACCATCACCCTTTCTTCTGTGATGTCGTGTATCGCTGCTAGAGAAACTATATCTTGGATATGTTCCAAATTTTTTTTCCCCGTGCCATCGAAGGTAGGGATCTTCTTCATTGCAGCAGGTGGAACCTGCCCTTGTCCCGCTAAGTTTAATGGTCCGGAAGAGTTCCATGCCGGGAATAATCTGGGCGGTTGTTGTTGCGGTGATAGCTATTGCTGCTGCTACTGCTGCTGCTATTGTTGTTGTTGTGCCATGTTGGTGCCTAGATTCGGAAACACCGGAGTTCCCGAAGTTCGTTGTTGATGGCTAACTGAAACGGAGGCACTCGGATGATCGGGGGAGTTAGGAGGGTTTGGAGGAAGACTAGCCGTTGTACTATCTAAAGTTGGACCTTGTTCGTCAAAGGCAACCTCTTGCGAGGACGTTCCACGTAAAAGTGATTCAGGGGTGACTAGTCTGGAGCGTTCCCCGAAGGCATCAATATCAAGTTCAAAGAACTCGGTTTCTTCTCCACTATTCCTAACTCTCCATCTCATTTGCATGAAGGCACGGATTTTTAGTACCGGTCTCTACGACTTTGAGATTCCCAGGTTGAACAGAGTCGCCAGATGCTAGAGTCTTCTGGTAATGAGATAAGCATCAGCTCTCACTACCACTCACAAGATGAGACTGACCGGGTCCCACCGGGCGTGCCAAAAACTGTTGGTCACAAATCTGCCATAGGAAAGGATTTTGCATGTATGCGCGCCCTAGACCTGGACCAACATTGAAAGGTCGGAGGGAAGAGATGCCCTCCGTGCCAATCTCCGGAGAAAGGCCGGCTCCTGTACTAAACTACTTGATTTTTTGAAGATGAGAGTGCAGGAAAGAGATAAAAGAGTAAGAGTAGGAAAGAAATAAAAGAGTAGGGAAGAAACACAGTTGGTTGATTTAATGAGGGGAAGAACCGACAGCACGATTACTAACTAATACCTTGAAGTAGCAACAATAAATACAAAAGATAACACATAAATGAACACCATGCTAACTTTCCTATGTATCCTCTGGACGAGTTCCAGGATTTACCTATTCCCCTACGCCTAAATCCAGATTTCAGAATTACAGCGAACAAGAAACATGTAAATATAGCAGAAACACTATCCACAAGCAGCATACAAGAACATTAACATGGCATTTTCTCCCCTATGTATCCTCCAGGAGAATTCCAGGGTCTTGTCCCCAATTACACACCTAAATTCAGGATTCAGAATTACAGTATACAAACAAAGACATAATAGCAGAAATAATCACAAAAGGCAGCATACAAGAGAGAAATAAGGCCCAAAGTCTTTAATATTAATTGCAAAAATCAAGTTACAGCAGCTTTCTAGCAGAAGTTCCCCCCCTTTCTCATTACAATTCATGGGTTTTTATAGAGGACCCGACCCTCTAAGCCATCAATGCACAAAATCTGGAAGTACACCCTCGAAAACCTGAGAAATCTGCTCTTGCTCCTCCCGTGACCGAGCTCTCACATCCTTTTCTACAATTAGCGGCTACATCCGCATTAACCGGGGAAATTTGCATTTATGGGCCGCTTGACTCGTCCTGACTTCTCCGGGTGCGGTGCTCGAGTTGCTGCTAGGTCCGTCGGGCTCTCCTCCTACGACTGATATCTCTTTTTTGATTGCCAAAAATGGGCCCCGGGTCTTTCGGGCAAGTAAAAATTCATTTATGAAACACTTGATTGCCTCGAAAAGATACCCAGCCTTGGTGTGTGTGCCCTTGAAGAGGGCACCCTTGAAGAGCTTCGCTGAATTCCAGTTCGGGACCTTACTTTGCAACGGATGTGAGCCGAAGCGGATCTGACCTCCTTAGATGGGTACTTCGCGGGAAGGAACTTTCAGGAACAGCTTCGCGAAGGCCTTGTGCCGAAGCAGATATTCCTTCTCAAAACATGGCCCTCGATCTTTCATTGCTTCGCCGGAAAAATGAGTTGAAGGCTGCTTCGCAAGAGTCTTTGCCCGAAGTGGATGCTTCACTGATGGGCTGCAAAAATGCTTCGCTGTGAACCTTCTTCAAAATGGCCGTTCGGGGGGTTTTTGGCTGAAGTACAATTTTGCCTTAGAATATTTCTTCGATTTTCAAAGGACAACTAGGTTTCTAGTGAGGGAGCTTCGCACAAAAGTTGGCCGAAGCGGGTACTTCGCAACGTTTCGGGGCGAAGCAAATCTTGTTGGAAGAAGCGGTTCGCCAGGGAAAGGGCCCGAAGCGGATGCTTCGCTTATGTTTCGATGAAGCATTTTTCACACTTAGATATTTCTTCATCGCTCCTCTGTCGCTTCATAAAAAATTGGTCCCCAAACGTGTATCTTGGGAGCTTCACTTGCAAAACTCTCTCTAGGCCTTAGAAACTTTTGGGTATGCATTTTCATGTTCTTGTTTTCTCCCTGTGAAGCCTATAACTCCTGCTGATATTGTGGGCGAAGCTTCTACATATGTGGCTTATTTACAAAGGGGGCAAAAATGATAGCCCAAAATTGCTAAGATGTTGTTTACAATAATAACAAGAAAGAAAACAAACCAAGAAACAATTACAGAAATTTGAATTTTACTACCCCTCCAAGCAATGTGACAAAATTGTCAACAATAACCATATAATATTGTATGGTTATGACAAAGGAGATATATTTATATCACTCAACAATACCTCCTCTCCTATATCATCAAGTTCTTCAAGTATGAAGTTTTATAAGATGTTGTGTCCTTACATGTTTCTGATTTGATTTAGCATCAACCATTTATATGGAATAGACATGGTGCTTATTAGTATAGTCCTAGAAGTGTCAACATCACTCTAAGATATTAGTAATTAAGTATACCATTGATATCCCCTTTTTCTATTGCCTTAATCAATGTTTAACAATAAATAAAGATGATAGCGAAAAAAAGAAAATTTATTGTGTTGATGATCGATCCATAAAGCACTAGGATAATTGTTTCTACAATAATTGTAGGTAATGCACAATAAAATCAAAAGGACTAAACTATAGGTAAATACAATAACTTGCTTAAGTTAGCAACTAAGGGTCCGCTTCATTATGAGGTAAAACCATTACCTAGTGTACCTATTCATCAAATAGTAGTCATTGAAAATGATGAAATCAAGAAGCAAATCCAAGAATTGATTCAAAAGGGCACATCAAACCAACTATTTTACCATATTTAAGCTCTATTATTTTAGATCCAAAAATAAAGATAGAATGTGGAGACTATGTATTAACTATAGAGCTTTGAGTAAAATCATTGTGAAGAATCACTATCATTACCTTGGGAAAATGACTTGCTATACCAAATCCATGGTGAATATTTATTTACCAAAATTAATCTCAAATACAACTATTAAAAATAACCGTATATCCCATAAAAATATGAAATGCTACATTCAAATCCAAGAATGGTTGAGTCATTGGTTATACCTTTTAGCTTGAATAATGTGACTTCCATATTCACGATGCTGATGGATGAAATCATGCACTCCTACACTAGATCATTTGTACTATTTTACTTACATGAAATTTTAATCTTAGCAATACATAGGAGGAACATCTAAAACATGTTTCATAGGTACTTCAAATTCTTTGAAGATAAAAGCTATATGCTAATTTAGAGAAGTGTTCATTTGGCATGATAAATTTTTAGTACCTTGGTTAAATTGTTTCAAAGGAGTCTATCATTGATCTTGAAAGACTCAAATACTTAGAGATTGTCCTATCCTAAATACTCTAACAAAGACTCATAGATTTGTGGTTCTTTCCAATTTTTATCAAATATTTGTATTAGGATTATCACATGTTGTTTAAAGATTACACCATGTGACCAAAGGAGATGTCATATCAAAATTCTATTTGGGAGATACACAAAAGAATGTGTTTGAGATGTTGAATTGTGTTTAGCCCATAAACTTTTCCTACTTTATATATCAACCTTTTGAGGTAATAATTGATTCATTAAAGCATACATTGGAAGTTTTTTTATACCATAAAATAGACATACAACTCCCTATAAAACTAAAACATTCAATAATGCAGTTAAAAAACACCCCACATATTACAAATACCTCTATGGAATTTTAAACAATGTTATAAGTACATCTTGATCACGAAAACCATCATTCATATGGATCATATGCCTCTAGATTTTATTTAGATGCAATGTAATCAAAGAAATGAAAGACATCAAAAGTGAGCCACATGCATGTAATAGTCTTATTTGATCATCAAGCATAAGAATGAGAGTGTGAATTTGAAATAGATTATTTTAGACAACCTCCAATAATGAAACTCGCCATCATTGTTGATTCTTGGTAATATGTTTTCTCATAATTTTCCTACAATCCATAATTTTTTATTTTTATAATTTGTTTTATAGCCATCCAAAGCACTCTAATTTTTCTTTCCCATAGATTCATTAGGTTAAAAATCCTATGTTAGGGGTTTTAAAATGTCATGGAGGAGTTGTCATTATTGACTACGATAGACTACCCATAAAGCATCTAGTAAGGTGAGGGGTTATCAACCTCTAATATCAGTCCTTAACAAAACCCATACATGGTTTTAAGCTCCCATGTACATTTGGGTATATAGGTAGACCCCCTAACAATAGGATAAACTTTTATCCATATAAATATATTGGTCAATTCCATTTTATAATGTATTAATAAGTAGTTAGCCTAAGATGGTACTTACATTATACCTTAGAGTTAAGCAATACAACTATGGAAATAGTTGAATCATTCATAGTTAGTACCCTAAAGTATTAGGTTGGACACTATATTCAAATGAGATGAATATATTGGTGATTCCGCAAACCAAATAAACCCTAACCTAGCCTAGTAAAAATAATTTTGTAAGGACTTTTAGGAATATTGAGAGTGTGATTAAGAAGATGTTGAATCCTAACCTAAGTATATTATATTTTTCAAGAATATTCAATAGTTTACAAAACTAAGGAATAGAAGGACTATAGGCATTTTTCTAGGTAAGAATTGTAATGTATTTGATAGGGCAATTAGCTATAAGAAAAAACATCTAGATACAAAATCTAACAATCTATGAAAAGTAGTACCAGATGTAAAAGAAAAAGAAGAAGAAGAAGAAATACAATACTAGGTTCTAGGAATAAAAAAGTCCCCAAAAATTATCGTTGAAGGGTTCATGACTAAGGGTCAATAGTGCCTATGAAAAAATGGCTAAAGAGAATTAATAATAGAATTTAGAAAAAGTGAGTGATGAGGTAAAGAAATGATAAGGCCTTATGGATCAATTTCAAAGTTTTATCTGAGACTCCTTGATTAATGGAATAAAAAAGTTAGACATAATGCGTAAAATGCACCATAATACACAAAACATCCAAATATTGACCACCAATATCTTCAACACCATTTCAAAAATATATACACCATTACGAAGAATTTGCACTATATATGACCATTAATGCCTACTCACATTAGAGCACTTTTTTTATAGTCTCAGGAAGTGCTTCAAAATGATAACAAATCTTCATAAATAATATGCAATAACTTGGTGCAGGAAAAAATATGAGGAGTGGAAATAGAGAGTTTTACAAGAAAAAAATCTAAGCAGTAGCATCAGAGGGTTTCTACGGAATAAAATCTAAGTAGTGGTGTTAGAGGTTTTTACGGATAAAATTTGAGTAGCATCGGAGGGTTTCTATGCAATAAAATATGAGAAACAGTATCAGAGTTTTTGGAAAAAATTTGAATAGTAGTGTCAAAGGTTTCTATAGGAAAATAATTTGAGCTTCGACGTCAGATGGTTTCATGAAATAAAAAATTGTACCAAAACCCTAATTTTTCATGTATGGTTGTGATGGGAAGAAATTATGTTATAATGGGTAGGAACGATACTATAGTGGGTAGGAATGGTATTGCGGGTGATGGTAGTGTTGTGAGTGGGATCAATGGTGAGGGTGATGGAAGTGATGAGGGTGAGAATGGTGTTGTAGGGTTTGGTTGTGTGGAAGGTGGCAGGATGGATATTGTTGCGCATGATCAGGGGATGGGTTTCAACCTTTATCGGGAAGTAAGATTAGTGGAAATTTGGTATGTGATGGGACCCCATTGGGGGCGACATTGCATAAGCCATTCAACCATAGCATTGATGTGTCCTTTGCAGTAGTGGTCTTGTCTAGTTCAAGGAACCATGGGTCAAAAATGGTGTTTGATATTTTCCTAGAGAAAGATACTCTTAGGGTTCTGGAGGAGCTGATTAAAATTAAAATTGAGGATGGTGTGCTTAACTTGGTTGGAAAATTTATGGTGGCATGTCTTGATCTTGATGTAGTCCGTAGATGGGTATTTTCCAAATGGAGGCCTTAGAGCCATTAAGAAAATTTGGCTCTCCCTAAAACCTTCATAATGTTTAAATTTTATCATTAAGAAGACTCCAATAATTTTCTTAGTGGGAACATGGTTCTTTAGGAATTGATGTCTCTTCCTTAAAAGGTCGACTTTAAACTTCTATACTGATTCATAGAGGATAAACACGGCCGATGAATGGGTTAAGTAACTTGGTTTGCCTTTCCAGTACTAGCATGATGATGTGTTACAGGGTATACCCAAATGAGTGGGTGAACTCATTCTTATTGATGCAATGACAAGAGCTAGGTCAAAATTTATATATGATAGGATGTATATTAATGTTTAACAATTGTATATGAAATTTCAAGACATCTCTTAGGTCAGTTTTTGACAAAGAAGTCAACAAGGAAATTCTAGATTAAGGTAGATATGAAGAACAAATCAGCCCAAAATTAGTCTCAAAATAAAAAAAGGATAGCTTGAGAACAAGGGTTGGAAAATCCTTGACCCCTAGATGGATATATTCAGCACATGGGGTAAACTTTAAAGCAAGTTTTGAAAACTACATCAAAATCCCTAGGTGTAAGCTAGGCTTGAGATAATCCTTGAATGTGGGATTCAAAAGCATGTTAAAAAAGTAAGTGTTTTACCTTCTTCAGTCCCCTTATTATTCAAAATTATTTTTATTGTCTTAAAACCCATGGAGTGGAGGAATTGTTAGAATCTATACCACCAAATATGCTTTCTCCTCCATAGTTTCTAGCTCCCATTAATTTAGAGAAAGGGTCTTTGGGCCCAAAAACCAGAAGCCACAAAAAAAGGATATGGATGTGGGGATTGAGGAAAAAATGGGGAAGCCCCCAAATAAAGAATATCAAAAAAAGGAGATAGACTCAGATATATCCAATGGGACTCAAATAATGTTAGGAGGGGATGAAGGATTGGTTCTAGGAAAAAATCAACTAAAGATAATGTCCTTTAATAACATTTCTCCTCACAGGTTGAGGGGTGGGTAGAAATTCTCTTTTAATCATGGTAAATAAAGTTTCTTTCCTAGAATGTGAGAGGTCTTAATGGTCACTTAAAAAAAATATTAGTGGCTTCTCTTAGATTTAAGCATAAGCCAGATATTATTTTTTTGGAAGAAACTAAGATGAAAGATAGTAGAGTATATTTTGTTAGAGCAACTGTTTAGCAGAATGTAGGTTTTTGTCCTAGCCCTATTCATGAGGCATCAGGAGGTTTGTTGTGTTTGTAGAATTCAGATAAACTGGTGGGTTCAATATTGTCAACCTCTGATAGAATAATAAATTTTCTATTTTTTGTAATGAGACTAATAGCAGATGGATCTTAACCAATATATATACCCCAAATTCATATGTTGATAGAGGTCTTTTATGGAAATATTTGAGCACTAGGAGAGAAGTTATACAAGGTAAAGTTTAGATCCTGGTTGGATATTTTAATTTTTTATTGTATCATGCTAATAACAGAGGAGACATTGCTGGCACTTCGAGAGGAATGGAATATTTTACCTCTTTTTTCAATACAAATTAAATTATGGACTTAGAACTTAAATATAGTAGGTTTACATGGAGTAATAGAATGATTGGTAACCAACTCATCCATATAAGGTTAGAAAGATTCCTTATATCGAAATAAGTTGGTTTTTGTTTGGATATGCCTCTTTATCATCCCTTCCAAAAGTGGATTCGATTCGTAACCCTTTTTTTGAATCTTCTCAAGGCATTTTCAAATTTTCTAAACTATATCTTTTGGTATAATTCTATAAATTATATCATTAGGATGCAAAATAGAAACCTTTATATCCACTCCTATAATAGTTTCCTCAACTTTAGCTTTGAGGACAAAGCTTATTTTGAAGAAGGATGGTGTTAGGACCTTGCATATTATTATTTTTAGTTTATTATAGTAGTTAAGTTAGTAATGAGTAAGAACCTCTTTTTGAATGTAATATTGATCCTCAATCATTAAAGCTAGGGTTAGATAAATCATATAATTTTAGATATTGTATATTTTTATTTGTAAGCTAACTTGGGTAGAGTTATCTTCATATATTGCATTGTAAGAGAAGGAATCTTATTGTGTTGAGTATCATTGATAACGAAGGTTACCTATTTTAAGTGGCTTACAATACTTTGTAAACTATTCGGTATGATTAATAAAATTATTGTCTTTTTCTTTTTAAATAGGGTTTTGACAAGGTTGCCCTTTTTCATTTTACATTAAGTTTGTTGCATTGAGATATTTGGTGTTGTTGAAATTTATAATTTGGTGTGGGGCTACCTCAAATATCAAATTGAACTATTGAACCAAGGGTTTGTTGGAAAATTAATAAAATAATTTTTATTTGTGTTTAGTCTACATAATTATGTTTTCATGAGAATTTATTTCTAGTTCTAGTTCATTTATGAAACCAATCCTTACATTAGTCAACAACTTTCTTGTGGTCCCACTACTTTATAAGAATTTTTTCAAAATGTGTATCACTAAGAACTACTTACTTTTTTCAAGTGTGTTGAAAGACTGCTTATCTTTTATTTTTTATTCTATGGAAAACTTCTTCCAATTTCCATCTAAGAGTTCTAGTTACAATTTGGCAAGCTTTATCTCATTTATCTTTTTTTATTAATGATTACACAATAGGAAATAATTTTATGGCATTTAGATTAGTGATTAAAAAAATAAAATGAAATGAAAACTCTCATGAGAAATCTTGTAAGAAATTTGAATAGTTGGAAAATTAAAAATTTCATCAAACTTGGCCATTTGGAAAAAAATAAAAAAATACAAACATCATAAAAAAAATTCATTGAGAGGTTTGATTTTATATTTTTTTGGTTTTGATGATCAATAAATCTTTTTTATAAAAATATAATAAAAAATCAGCTTTCTTGATCTCAAATTTTTTTAATAGTATTTTTTATATTATTTTCTTTGATATTATGTGTTTGGTGGAGTATGTACAAGTTTTCATCAAATTTCAATGAATTGTTAACAAAGTCTCCAAAATTAGAGTCCCAATTTTTTAACAAGTTAGGAGTCTTCCAACTATGTTTTACATAGATAAATGGGTGTACATTACATTAGTCTAGTATTAAATTTTGTACCATGTGATCAGATATATCAAATCCATGTTACAATTGGGAAATGAAAGTTCAGCAAAACTCAGCTTGTGTAATTTTTGAAGGTCACACGAGCTAAAAAAACTAACTGTTGAAAAATGTTGCAAAATCATGACCACTCAGGAGCAAAATTAGGGAGGTCCTAAAAATAAGGTGAAATCATGACTAGTAATTTTGCATCAGTTTCGTTGGTCAACTTGGTCAACACCCTTTGGGAGGCAGAATTATCATGAAATCGTGACCAACGAAAATGTGTCAGATTCATGAGTCATCTTGGTCAACAGGGAGTAGAGGCCAAAACTATCGCGATATTGCGACATCTTGTTTTCGCGATTCAACATAGATAGCGTGGTCTTCAATACAAAAATATCATGATTTCGTGACTATTTCTAACACTTAGAAATTTTCATTTGTGGTTTAACTTCTCAACTATGGTTTTTAGTTCAACATCACAATTTATCCTCCACAATATGGGGACCCATTCATTTATGTAAGATAGCGAGAGATTTTAAGACATGAGAGAGTAGATACAATGAAAGGAGAAAGTAAATCTGAATTTAACATTTCTCTATTAAATAAACAAGGGACACACACAGTTCTCACAGATACATAATAAATATTTCATATATTGATAGAAATTGAAAATAATTGCTATTGTAGTTTTATAATGACAAATAAGTAGCACCATCTACACCAAGTGCTTCTTACTCTGGAAGCTTACATACATCTGCAAACATAGTTGGAGGTTGAATCTTAGACTAGCATCTCTGAATGCAGTTGTTTCAACTCCTCTACTCTTCAAATTTTTCCTCCTTTAGATTTTCTTCATGCTTTATCTCTACCTCTTCTCTCTTCTCTCTTATTTATTCTTTTGAACTAATGCTAGGGACTCCCATATATAGAGTCGTGGATGGATAGGAGTGCAAGAAAGGCTCACCTACACACTAACATGCATTAAATATAAACCTGATGCTAACGGACTTTTTGAACAACTGCAGTCAGATCGCAATATACCGGTAATAAATACATGTACAACAAAATTGGGTGATTGATGCAGAACATTACAGAGGTGTCAAGTCTGGTTTAATTTTCTAACATCCTCCTTTAAACTAGATTTCATAAAAAATTTAACACCAAGCATTTCCCTTAGCCTATTGAAGTCTTCCTCCTTCAAATATTTTGTGAAAATATTTGTAATATGCTCTTTGGACCTATAAAATAATAACTCAATTTCGTCACCAGCTCTCCAACGAAGTGGTATCGAATCTCAATATGCCTTTTCTGATCATGAAACACTATATCCTTTGACAGTACTATGGTTGAATTGTTGTCACAAAATACAGTTGTTGCTCCTTCTAGTGTATGGTTGAGCTTCCCCAAAATTCGTCTGAGCCAAACTACTTGGCATGTGGCTAAAGTGGTGGTAACATACTCTGCCTCAGTAGTTGATAGGGCAACAATTAATTGCTTCTTTTATGACCATGAAACTGCACCCAATCCAATATGGAATGCATAACTGGAAGTTCTCTTCTTGTCATCTATACTACCAGCCCAATCGTTATCTGTGTAGCCAATAAGCTCAAGTTGGTCTTTTTTTACATACCAAATTCCATGATTTTTGGTTCCATTGACATATTGTAAAATCTTTTTGTCTGCTTTCCAGTGAGTGTCCTTTGGTGACTCCATAAATCTTCTAATTAATCCCACTGTAAACATCAAGTCTGGTCTAGTTACAGTCAAATACATGAGACAACCAACTAACATTTTATAGAAAGTTAGATCAACATTTAGGATACAATCAGTTTTTCTCAGTTTCAGTCTTGTTGCAACTTGTGTAATGGTAGGTTTGTTGCCCTCCATCTTAAACCTCTTCAAGACATCCTTTGCATACTTACCTTGAGATATGAAAATACCATCCGTAGATTGAGTAACTTCAATGCAAAGAAAATATTTCATCAGGCCTAAGTCTATCATCTCGAAATCCTTCATGGTTGTTCTAAAATATTCAAATAGCATATTACTATTTCTAGTATATATCAGATCGTCTATATACTGATAAAATATCATCATATCCCCCTCTGCATTGGTATTTATGTAGAGAGTGTGCTCATATGGGAATTTGATGAACCCATTCTCCTGAAAGTATGCATCAATGTGGTTGTACCAAGCCTTGGGTTCTTTCTTCAGCCCATACAAGGCTTTTTTCAACTTTAGGACTTTGCCTTCTTGCCCTTCTAGCTCATAGCCAGGTGGCTAGTCTATATAAACCTCTTCTTTCAATACTCCATTTAGGAAAGCAAACTTAACATCCATCTGGTAAAAATTCTAGCCTTTCTATGCTGCTAATACCAGAATCATTCTGACTGTATCAAGTCTTGCTACAGGTGCATACACCTCATGATACTTCTATTTGTAGCCTTTTGCCACCAATCTGACCTTATGCCTATCCACTTCATCTTGGACATTAAACTTAGTTTTATATACCCATTTTACTCCAATGGTCTTCTTTCCTACTGGAAGATCCATTAACTGCCAGGTCTGATTTTTCTCTATGGTTTTTATCTCATCATCCATAGCTTTTACCCATTTTATGTTCTGAATTACTTCTTCAAATGAAATTGGATCACACTTAAAAAATAAAGCAAAATTAGAATGTTCATCTATTTTATTTCTGTTTACCTCATAAATGTCTTTGTTGGTGTCTTTAAGTTGGAGATCCTTGTTGCAAGTGGAGGTGATCATGATGATGATATGATGTTGCTTCTGGTAGTAGTACTACTAGTTGAAGCTATAGGTATATGCACTATGTCTTCTTCCAAGTCCTCGAACTCAATAATTGCTAGCTCTGGCTAGTCAATCTTTGATTTCCAGTTTCATGCTTCATCTTCTAGGAACTTGATGTCTCGGCTTATAACCAACTTCATTGTAACAATGTTATACAACCTATAAGACTTCAATTCTTCACTGTAACCAATGAAGATGTATTTCTCTATCTTTTTGTCCAGTTTTTTTCTCTTCTCATCTGGAACATGTGCATATGCTATGCACTTGAAAACTCTTAAGTGAGCAACACTCAACTTCTGGTTGCTCCAGGATTCTTGAGGAATCTTGTCCTTCACACTCTTCATGGGACATCTATTCAGTAGATAAATTGCACAACATACAACTTCTACCCAGAAATCATGTGATAAACTATTTACATTCAACATGCTTCGTGCCATCTCCATTATTGTTCTATTCTTCCTCTTTGTAACACTATTTTGTTGTGGTGTGTATATGGTTGTGAACTAACTTGTAATTCTATTTTCTTTATAAAAATTATAGAATTTATTGGAGATATATTCACCTCCTCCATCTGTTTTGAGAGTCTTCACATAATTATCACTTTGTTTTCAACCAAAACCTTGAACTCCTTGAATTCACTGAAAGCCTCTGACTTTTGTCTGATGGGATATACCCATGTCGTCTTATTGAAATCATCTATGAAAGTCAGGAAGTATTTATTCTTAGAAAATGTGCTACTTTGCATAGGATCGCAAATATCTGAGTGTGCCAGCTCTAATAGTTGTGAAGCTCTCCAATACTGTCATGTAGAGAATGCACCTCTATGTTGCTTACCAACTAGATAACCTTCACAAAATTGATTGGGTTGTTTTATAAGGGGTAAGCCCTTCACCAACTATTTCTTGTGCAACAATTTCAGGCCATTGAAACATAGATGACTGAATCTGAGATGCCATAACCAGGTAGCATCTTTCACAACTGCACTAAATAAAAGTAGCAGTTCATTTTGAATTTGCGAGGGAAAAATTTTGTTCTTTTTCATGGTTACTGTTACCACAAGGCTATTGTCTTTGTCCTGAATGATATAGGATCCATTTTTAAACTGCATAGTGTACCCTTTTGCACAAGTTGTCCAACGCTCATCAAGTTATGATTCAACCTAGGCACATAATACACATCAATGATTTGCTTCCTTTCACTTTGTCTAGTATGGATTATAATTTTCCCTTTGCCCACGATAGGCACCTTGTTGTTGTTCCCCATTTTCACCTCAAATTGTATGGTTTCATCAAGCTATAAGAACATTTCTCTATTCCCAAACATGTGTTTGTTGCACCTACTGTCGAGATATCAGGTATTCTTCTAGCTCTCCTCATCAATACTGCAAGTTAATAGTATATTACCACATGCATCTCTAGTTTCTACATTTTTATTTTCATTTGTGTAGTGGGCTTATTTTTTATTATCCTTGGCCAACTTCTTTCTACACTCATAGCTATAATGACCAAATTTCTTGGAGTAATAACATTGAATTTTGGATTTATCACACCTTTGATTTGATCCTCCTTTGTAACTTCTATCGTTACCTATCACTTCGAATTAATAAAAATTGCAGCTTATCTCTCCTTCATTGCAATTTGACCTTCCTCCTCTCTTGTGGCCTCTACAATGCTTGCCTATGTTGCTCTATCCTTTTCTTTCTTGAGAACATTAGACACCTTGGTGGGATTCTTCTCTTCTGTTGTTGTATTGAAATGAGACCTATGATTTGAAGGCTTGCTCCAACGAGGACTGAGATGATCTATTTAGTCTCTACTCATGTGTTTTTAGAGAGCCCATAAGCTCATCAACAGAAAGGATTGTCAAGTCCCTTGACTCTTCAATCGCTATCACCACTGAGTCAAACCTTACTGGTAGGCTTCTGAGAATTTTTTCCACAATTCTCTCATTCACAAAATTCTCTCCATTCAACTTCATATGATTAATGATACCCATGGTCCAAGTAAAGCAGTCACTCATGGACTCTGATGCACTCATCTAAAGATTTTCAAATTTTCTTTTTAGCATCTGTAACTTCACCAACTTCAGTTTGTTGGTACCATGGAAGGAGTTGGCTAGAACTTACCATGCCTACTTTGATTTGGTTGCTGCTATAATTCTTGGAAAAATTGTTTCCTCGATCGCTTGCATTATGTAAAATAATGCTTTTTGATTCTTCTTTTGATTCTCCTTCAACAAATCTGACTCCACTTGGGAGAGAGCACTCAATATTGTTGCATCTACTAGTTCTGGTTAACCATTTTGTACTAGGTTCCATAACTCCTGAGACCCGAACAAGATCTTCATCTGAATGCTCCAGTAATCATAATTTTTACCATTAAAATGTGGGATTTGCAACTATAAGGAATTTTATCTAGAAGCCATTGTTTCTTGTCTTCCACTAACAACACTGGGCTCTGATACCAATTTGAGAATTTAGCAAAACTTAGCTTACGTAATTTTTGAAGGTCACAAGAGCTTAAAAAAAAACTAACAGTTGAAAATTGTCATGAAATCATGACCACTCAGGAGCAAAGGCATGGAGGTTCTAAAAATAATGTGAAATTACGACCAACGATTGTGCATCAGTTTTGTTGGTCAACTTGGTCAACACCCTTTACGAGGTAGAACTGTCATGAAATTGGGACCAATAAAAATACATCATATTCGTGAGTCAGCTTGGTCAACAAGGAATAGAGGCTAAAACTGTCGTGATATCACGACATCTTGTTTTCGCGAGTCAATATAGACAATGCGGTCTTCAATACAAAAATATCACGATTTTGTGACCGTTTCTAACACTTAGAAATTTCACTTATGTTTTACCTTCTCAACTATGGTTCTTATTTCAACATCGCAATTTCTCCTCCACAATGCGGGGACCCACTCATTTATGTAAGATAGCGAGAGATTTTAAGATGTGAGAGAGTAGAGACAATGAAAGGAGAAAGCAAATTTGAATTTAATATTTCTCTATTAAATAAACAAGGAACACACGCACTGCTCAGAGATACATAATATATATTTCATATATCGATAGAAATTGAAACCGACTGCTATCGTAGTTTTATAATGATAAATAAGAAGAATATTATACACCAAGTGCTTCTTATTCTGGAAGCTTACATACATCTGCAGACATAGTTGCAGGTTGAATCTTAGATTGGAGTCTCTGAATGCTTCCGCTTCAGCTCCTCGCTCTGCTCTTCAAAGTTTTCCTCCTTTGGATTTTCTTCATGCTTCATCTCAACCTCTTCTCTCTTCTCTCTTCTTTCTTCTTTGAACTAATGTTAGGGACTCCTATATATAGAGTCGCGGATGGAGAGAAGTGCAAGAATGGATCACCTATACACTGACATGCATTAAATGCAAACCTAATGCCAACAGACTTTTTGAACAACTGCAATTAGATCGCGAGCTACCGGTAATAAATATGGGTACAATAAAATTTAGCGATTGATGCAAAAGATCAGAATCTGTCAGATGTGTCAAATATGGTTAACTTATCTAACAAGAAATACATTTTGAATTATTAGAGAGTCGCCTACAAATATGGTCCCATGTCTTGAGACATGGTAGTAAACTAGTAAGAATTGCATAACTAGACTGTCTCTTGATTTATTAATTAGATAATATTATGTAATAAATCAACAAATATGTAATCTAGGAAAACATAGTAGAAACAAAGAGCCATAGGTACTCTATATTATTCATGAAGGATATTTGCAGTTATCTCATTTATGGAACAAAGCATACTCTAGATAGGACAAAGTGCAATGAGTGCTAGTAAATCTGTTATGTGTGTAGGTTATTATTATTATTATTAATAATAAAACATTTAACTAGAATAGATGTCTAATTGTTCCCAATCAGCTATTATCCGAGACAATTTCTAGACCCAGTGTTCAAATTTGAGATTATCAACTATTTTAAAGATTTAGCACTATTTGTCCAGACCTCAATAATATACTATATGATGAGAAGCAAGCATCTCCAGAATGGAATATAAAATAATATACTAACTACCATACCCTAAAACTACTTCTCTGGCAGTTGATGTATGAAAGCCTTCCATTAATAATCTTAGAATCATAGGCATTCCCTTGCAAGTTGAAAAAGATGTGCATGCATGAATGTATGGATTAATTGACGGTGTAGAGAAAGTTTATGGTGTTTTCCAACACCATTATATCAAATCCCACAAATATATATACAGAGAGAGAGTATAAAATGCTTATTAATATAAGCACCGTTAGTGAGAAAGACCCCAGAGAAAACTTGTCGAAAACCATTGTTAAAGTCAACATCACACAATTTGTTCTATTTATATACTTCTGATGAAGTCTACAACTTGTAAGGTGTACTTTTCAGTTTTGGTCAAAGACTATAACAGACTTACATTATGTTTTAGAAAGAGCTCACTTGGTGACACGAGGCAATAAAGTACTGGCTACGGTCTCCTTATTGTAAACGTGTAGTTCTTTCCTCAGTTGGCAATCATTTTATTTATTAGTTGATAGGCTATATAATATTTTCCACTGTGAAGGTTTGTACTCCATGTTTCCGGTATGCAATGTTGATTAATTATATGTCAGAGAAGGATCTAGGGCATTTTGTGTGCGACTGCGTGCTGTAGCTAGGGCAATCTGTGTGCTTTTGGGTGCTAAAGCTAGGGTATTTTTCTGCGGACGTGGCCCTAGTTAAGGCACGATCAAAAAACCGAAGAACGCTCTTGAGCAGTACGGATCTTGGAAAATCGCACCGACAATTTTGCTATCAACAAGAAGGCAGAACTGCATCCTTACTATGCTCGGTTCTTAATATTCTTTGATTATTGTTTTTTCACCCTTTTCCTTGCAGCCAAAGCCTAGAATACACTACGAAAAAAGGCTGGAGCCGCTGGGTGGTCAGATACGGAAGTGATTGGAACAAAGATACAACCAAGCATGTCTGCAGTAATAGTAATTGGATGACATGGAATTTTAAAAATCTGCACTCCTTTACTGCTCAGTTCTTAATATTCTTTGATTAATGTTCTTTTACTTTTTTCCTGGAGCCAAAGTCTAAAAGGCATTACAAAGAAGGCTGGAGCTGCTGGCTCAGCTCCCATGTAGTAGTTAAATTGGGAACAAAGACCGAAGAACGAGGTTCTTCCACAGTCCAGGTCTGGGAGAATCACACGGGCAATTCTGGGAACGTATTGTTGATAGCACTGACACAACCAAGCAGAACTGTAGTACATGTGAATGGGTGATATTGAATTTAAAAAAAAAATTATAGTTTCTCATCTGGATATTTGTATTGATCTTGTTTTTGAAAATCCCCTTAGTGCTCAGTTCTTTATATTCTTTGAGACATCAGCATTTCTTTGTCTCGGTGGAGAGCAGTTCTAATAACTAAACATTTAGACGATAACGCAAAGATTTCCTTGCAATATTTTATCTGGCAACGTAATTCCGTCCAGACTAGGGCATTACGCGCATACCAGTGATTTATGATTTCTTAGTCTTTCTTGGTGTTTATAGATGCTTGATAACGTTGGAGTTTAGAATCTTGCAACGGTATTTGATAAAAGAACCAGCAGCTTTCCTTGCAAAAACTTATTAGTAACTCTTTCCTTCTTTGAGAGCCAGACTCAGTGATCGCTGCTGCACTAAATCCATAACCGTGCATGAAATCATGAAATGCAATAGTGAAGCTTAGTCATCCACTGCAATCAACCTCTTGGTATAATTTAAGCACGTGATCATCCTCTAGCTGAAGGGAAGTTTATATTTTATCACGAAATATCCATTCACCAAACATTTCAAAGGGCAGAACAACCTAGAAAGCTGTAAATTGTGCTTTGCTACAACAGCTTGTTTAACTCTTATTTTCCATGTTCAATAAGCACTCACATTAGAATAATAACCTCTTGTAGGATTGGGTGCAAGATTCAACTGCTTAATTGGAGTAACTACTTGGACTATTGGCCCTAAAACGCATTTTGTGGAGTACCACAAAAACCCCAGAATAACTGGTATAAGTGTGTCACTAGTGAATCACCTTAAGAGTATACAAATAGCTGTCGTTTGGAGATAAACCCATAGTTGGTTTCTCAATAATTATTCCCTCATTGAATATTGTTGGCTATTAGAGAGTGGTACTCTCTTATACAACCTTTGTGGTTGGTGAGACTTACCTTAAGCCATTAGGAATCCATAGTCAGGGACTTAATTCATCACCAAAATTTTTCATACAAGTATCAAATGACCGTTAGTAATGACTTCATGATGAGTATGGAGATAAGAAAGGAAATGATCTAGGAAAGGTGGGAATTGTAGGTAAATTTCACCACCTACATCCACAATCCTATAATGTGAGATGGATTGTGATTTTTTTCAAGCCATATAGTCATTTTGCTAAGGCATCAATACAACAAATTGTATGCAACATCAATTTTGAAGGAAGAAAGATCAGCACCGATGAAGCTCCTATGACAGATTCAGCTATAAAGAGAAGGAAAAAATCATACCCGAGGAGTGTGGGACAGTGAAAAATACAAGTATGCATGGCTAGATGTATGAAATGGGGCTAGACAAGTTGCAAAGTAGTAAGTAGAAGCTTGCCAGACTAAAATTAATTCTAAGGTAATGAAATATGATAATCAAAAGCAGGCAATACCCAAGGATGGCCATGGATTCTGCATCTAATTTCATCTCTATTTTAGCATAGATCATTTCTAGATTAGAATATATGCACTATACTAAGTTTTGGTGCAATTTTGAGTAGTTTTGCACCTTCTATTATGTTTTTCGTTGTTCATATTCACTATTGCATGCATCTCTTTGATTTCATCTCAATACGCACATGCTATTAACAAATTTGAGTTCTTTGTATGTAGATCTAGGTATCTCCGTGCGCAAGGAAGGAACTAAAAGTTTGAATACAAATATATCATCGCAAAGGTACCAAAAACCTGCTCTTAGGTAATTCGTGAGAGCGAGGAAGGCCTTAAAGCGCATCTAAGTCATTGAAAATATTATAACCTTTGACACCTTGTAATGATTGTATCAATTCAGAGCCCTCAAGAGGACGCATTGTAACCATGAATTTGACAAGTTGGTTAATATAAAGAGGACCCCATTTCTTATATATATTGTTATCATATTTACATTAAATGTCACTTTTTAATTCTTAAATCAACAGGTGCAACTCATTTCCCTTTTTCTAGATGCACCATTTTTCTACTCTATAGTGGTGATCACGGTGGGACCCTTGTACCATTTGATTTAGACAAGTTTTAACTTTGTTTTTACTGTTGAAATGTTGTAGTTTTTGGCTGTTCTGGCATGAAACGGCCCCTGATTTCATAATTAGAACACCCAAGAGCGGCCACGGTAGTAATCCCACCCCGAGATGACCCTCAATTGGCAACTGTCACACCCTGGTGTGGCCACCAAACAAAGAGCCTGCAACCCAAATTGATAGAAATAGCAGCAAACTTAGGCTTTCAAGATGAGTATCTTGATCTTATTTCACATCCTTGCTATTTAGATAAAGTTAGATTTAGCTTTTATTTCTTTTCCTTGTTTGTTTCAAAAGTAGATATTGCTTTTCTTAATCTCAAAAACAACAAAAAGACAAAAAATAAGAAAAGAACCAAGTAAGAATGTATTTATGTGGTTTGATTACTTATAGCCTACCTAATGACTAGGTTGCCATATAGGGCATGAATTTTGTAGGTTCAATAATTTATTCAATACTTTTGAAAGTGAAACGTTATTTTACATTTAGTGAAGTTATCATTGAGTGCTCTTTTATTTTTACTTTTTTAAAGTATAAAATGAACCACACACACCATGTCTTACGTTAAACATCAGGGAGTTGGAATTCATACCCAACACCTGATCAAGACCAATGGTGGATTTCATCACCACCTTGTTGGCTTGCATATTGTGATTTTCAAACCCATTTGTGGCAAAGACCAACTCCAAGAACTATCCTATCCATAGAAAATAGCATGTATTCCTCTTCAAAGGGTGTATCGTTGACCACGGTGTGTTGGATGAGGACTGGTAGGACCTGTGCTACCTCATCATATATGGGATTCATCTCCATATTTTGATGTGTGTGAGTATACAAGTGAAATCCTTTTAACAAAAGAATATCATCCAAAAAAAGGAAAACACATGAAAAGAGATCTCTTTGCAAACAAAAAATAAAAAACACACCAAATAATTTTAGGAAACACATATAAAATATTTAAAATATATAAACACTTGTAATATTATGTGTTTTCATTCTTGTATACTGCATCGTTAAAAGTTATAAAAGATATGATCACATAGGGTTTGGAACAAAGTAGTTATGGTATGCATCTACAACCAAGCCCATTTAAGGGCTAATGTTACGGAGAGTAGGCAAGGAGACATAGACCGTCTTCAATTTAATCCTAAGGATATGATTATACCTCCTTGGCATCCTCCTACTCGCTCAAGCCCTAGAATTTCAAATCAAGAACCTAACCTACAAGGGACCCCTACATGATACACCCCTACAGGTCTTGGTCCTAATCAAGGAATATACTTATATTGAAAAGGAAGTAACAATGAGATATTTATATGATTTAAAGTAAAATAAAGAGGGAATTTTTTCAAAAAATTTAGCTCGTTGGAGAAGTTTAGTTGGCCGATTAAGACAACCGATGTCTCAGAAATATATGCTTGATATATTTACAGGAAATTTACAAGAAAAATTATCTTATGCTTTAGAAACTACTAATGTCACATCTTTAGATCAAGCAATTGAGTTAGAAAGAAAAGTGGAACAAGCTCTCATCAGGAGAGGTCAACTCAATATTAAAGAAGATAGGTCAACTAAGTCTCAATATAAGGATAAACATATAGGAGATAATAGTGATAGTAGACCTGTTAATAATGTCATTAATAGCCTATAGAATATTGTGCTTCAAAAAAATCCTCAAAGGAATTTCACAAGAATCAATATCCCTATGGAAGTGGTTTTAAAGCAACCACTAGATGCTAAGGCAATAGAACTACCTCCAGTAATACTGTCGGATACTACATCTCATTGGTATAAAGTAGATCATCATTGTGCATATCATAGAGTAGAAGGACATTGGACTAATTCCTGTAAAAGATTAAAATATTTGGTTAAATACTTAATTGATTTCAGTCGCTTTGACACAAGCAGTTTTCAGTATTCTAATAGCCAGTCAAATCATACTAAAACAAGACAAGCCAATCAAGTGTCTTATAACAATGTACCACACCAATATAATAACAACATGTTTGGGATGATAACAGCTACTTAAAGAAAAAAAGTACAAAATATGGATGAGTCGGTAAAAATTCAACTCTTAGAACTTTTACAGAATTCTCAAGCCCATAAAGAAGCTATGATAAATGTTTTAGAACAACAGCCAGTGCCCTCAGATATCTCTCTGGGTGACATGACAAAAGTTATAGACTATCTCAAAAAGCATCGTTTAACATTTTGAGATGATGATATGACCTCTTTATAAGTGCAAGAAGATTCTTCACTATATATCATTGCTTACATTAGTGACACTCTCATTAAGAGGGTTATGATTGATAATGGCTCTTCACTTAATATTTGTACGTATTGTTTCTTTCAAAAGTTTAGATTGAAGAAAGAAGATTTAATTACATCTGGTGACATCATTAAGACTTTCAACAATGATTTTCAATAAGCTTGTGGCACTATATTACTCCCCCTTAGGGTTGGACCAAAAATTTTAAACATAATATTTTATGTGGTGTCTTGTTCTGCATCTTTTAATATCCTTCTTGGACGACCTTTGATTCATGCAATAGAGGTCGTCCCTTCTACTTTTCATCAATGCATAAAATTTGAATTTGAAAATCAAATCATTTCTATTATGGGCGATCCTCGTCCATTCGAATTTTGCTCACTAGAAGATCTCACTCAAATTAATTCATCACAGTCTTCCTCTAAAAATTCTTCTACAAATGTTTCATCATAAGATCAAGATGAATCTTCTTATTATTCAATGAAAATATTAGTATGTGTAAGAATGATTATTGAATGATGGTCTATTTTATCTTTATTGATCAACAATCCATTGTGAGAATAAAATCTATATTCTAAGGATTAAAAATAGAAATTATTATTCCAAAATATAAACTTATTGATCTAGAATATCATTCATTATCAAGCTAAGAAAGGATTTTAAAAATTCAATATTATTAGCTATAACAAATCATGTTTAATCTATTGACTAAACCCTCGGAAAATTAAAAGTTTAAATCTTGTAAATGTGATTTTGATATGTACCATGTATGCTTGTGGGTATACATTCAGCACTAAATGTTGAGTGGAACTGTTGAAATATAATATTTGATGTATCAGATTTTGAAATCCCCATATTCAAATCTAAGATGAAGTACCATTAGAGTAGAATATGGTTTATGCTTCCAATTTTTTATTTTTCTATAAATAGTTTTGTGTACTCTATGTGTGTTGATTCAATAGTGGAAAATTAAATAGATTCTTATTGAGAAATCACTTATAATTAAGAAAATTAACTAATATTTATAATCCAAGTGAGCAAAAAATATGACTGAAAAGGAATTGCAACTAACCATTGTCAAAGTATATCATAGAATAACATGACTGGCTTGATTGAGGAAAACTTATGGTGATCAATCCATTTCTTAACCATTAGAAATTAAATGCTATATAGATATATCTTGGGCCAATTATCCAACCAAGCAAAAAAACATATACAAAAACCTATGAATTGAGGAGTGATATTTAAGCTCCTTATTCAATAAAGACAAGTTCAACACTAGATTTAGAGGTTTTTTTATATAAACGGGATTTTGTAGAATATTTTGCCAAGACTAGTCCCAATTACAGTGATTGGTATTTTAGACCTTGTCTAACACACTCTTAGACTAGGATTGGAACTATCTCATTATCAACTTGACCAAAACAAACTTTGAATCTTTGGATATATTGGTTACTTAGTGGTAGTATTGGGTATTATTTTGGGATATCTAATCCATGCCTAGTGTGATGGATCTCTAAGGTGATATTGATTTTTTTAATATTATCACCAAGGAGGAGGTATATCCCTCCTAACAAAATGATGAGGAAAATACCCCCCAACAAGAATATACTAGATTTTTCATCATGTTGAATGTTTTACAATTATTATCATCGAGTAAAGGAGATTAGATTTTATTATGTTGATGGACACACTTATTTTATGGAGGTCATGGTATGTCATATTTTCATTGTTAGTTTAACTCTAATAATTGTTTACAAGTGTTACATCCTATGGATAACTTTTGGGCATATAATATAATCTAAAGCATGACATACAAAAATATATATAGTTTTTCACTAATACAATCTTAACTACCAAAAGCATTCGTATGTATTAGTTTGTATAATTTAATATTTTTATTCTAAAAGTATTATCCCTCACAAGAGGCTATTTATAGCTAAAAATATCTTCGTTTTAAAGGGGAGAAGAGACTCTAAATCTATCTAAAATATTATTGAGATTTGCAATACAACCAAATGCTATGATTAAAACCTTTAGTTATATCTACACAAGGCATTATGTACCCCTTAAATGTAACTCATGTTTGCATATGATATTTTAACACATGGGGTATGTAAAGTGGGCCATGTATTAAGAAATCATAGTATCATGTATGTAACTCCTTTGAAATCATGTACATAATCATCATATTATATATAGTTAGAAACATTTTTTGGGGGGAAAAACAATTTATGTAGAATCTAAAATAATACATTCCACAAGGATTTCCAAGTGATCCAAGCTAGCACATCATACAAAATATAATAAATCCACCAAGGAAATCCATGGATCATTCTAACAATAACTTTGACAGGACACAAGAACCCATGACAATTGGGTTCCTCAACCTCAAAATTATATTTCTTGGTCCTCATGAATTAATTTATTAAGGAGTCTGGATTTATCCTGATCAAGATCATTCTAGCTATTAGATTTCTAGTAAGGGAATACTTTAGAAGCCCTCTTCGCAAAAAAATCAGCCACTCTATTTCGTTCTCTTGGGATATGAACAAAATAAATTTCAACAAAATTCCCAGCCAAGCTCAAAATCTATTTCACTATTCTAGCCATAAACCAGGAAGCATCCTAAAAATACTTTTTTTTCAAAAGAGACACCACTATCATGGAATAATATTCACAAATAACCCTTCTCCATCCCAAAGAAAATATTATTTCAAATACATGAAGAATTGTCAATGCTTCTATATGATTATTCGAATGAATTACCTTGTACATAGAGAAAAAGAGGTGGACCACACCCTCACTATCACGACCAATTCCTCCTATACTAGCATTACATGGGTTTCCCTTGGAAGAACCATTCGTGTTTATTTTGATAACATGCCTAGGGGGGACTCCACTTCCCAGATCTATTGACCTTCAATGAACCAATCCTCCTAACAGGGCCTCTTTTTGCAGCTAGTGATGATAAAGAAATCTCCAATCTATTGATAATCTACTAGTCAGAGGAATTAAGAGGAGAACTCAGAATACACTTGGCCTCAATAGTCTCCTTAACCATCCTTTTGACTCTAAGCCATACTTGTAAGGCTCCAAGTTGACATCCTTGAAAAATTCTTCAGTTGCATTCCAACCAAATCTGCCAAAATATGAAGGAAGGACCCAAATCCCAGGCATTTTGAAGACATGAAGTAGATGCAGGGGATCTACCCAAGCCTTCCTAAAACTCAAAAACAAAATTAGCATGGATGATAGGCCTTTTCTAGATCTACCACCACAAGTTCCAAACCTCCAAGGAATATGAGCATTGGAATAAATATGGGGAATGGTTTCCTCACTATTTCGACAAAGAAAATATAGTGAAGGACCTTGAAAACCTCTTTTCTGAATATTATCCCAAGTTGAAAATTTCTTCTAACACAGAAGCCAAAGAAAAAAATTACATTTGGGCCAACCAAACTTATTTCAAATCTTCTTCCACTAGGGGGACACAATCTCATCTCTTATATACATAATAAGGGTTCGATAACCCATAGCAATGGTGTATTTCCTTTTGAATTATGGCCTCGAGTAAGAATATCAGAGCCTTAAAAAGAACAACATGGTCTCTCAGCCAAAATAGAAGCCAAAGTGTCATGATCCTCAAGACAACAACCCTTTGGCCAGCCCTGTGAATCCCATCAACAGTGAGTAAAAGAACTGCCAAGAGGACTTTGTTGTTTGAAGTTAGCCACCTTAGACCAGCTTGCATCAGAAAAAATATCTCGAAGAAGACGAAGGTGGAGGAAAGAAGAAAGGGTAGGAGTATTATCATCCCAATAATCTTCCCAAAATAAGGTATTGTTTCCCTTATTAACAATCCAAAAGAGACCCTACTTAATAAGCATGGCACCTTTTTTGAGAGTGTCCCAAATAATGGAACCTTTCCCCCTCAACTCCAATCTTAGAATCTCATCAGTCGGAGCACCACCAAAATATTTGAGGCTAAGAATTTTATTCCAAAGCTTATCAAGGTTACTTCACCACCTCAAATAAATTTTAGCAGCCAAAGCGAGACTATTCAAATCACATTACCTCAAACCAAGACCCCCCATCTCTTTAGGGCAACACACAGTATCCCAACTGACCAGGCTCCATTTATTACAATTAAGGTTTCCTACCCATAAACATTTTCTAGAAAGAGAATCAAATTCTTTGATAAAGCACTTAAGAGCATCCAAGAGAGAAAACCTATAAATAGGTAAAGCATGAAGGATAAACTTCAAAAGTGATAATCTACCAGCAAAGGATAGCCATCAAAAATTCCAATGATTAACCCTTGATCGAAATCTATCCAAAATAATTTTCTTGTAAGCCCTTCCAAGATTTTTAGAATAAATAGGAATCCCCAGATACTCCATTGGAAAACAACCCACCTGAAAACATAGAATATTAGCAATCCTACGTTGAATCTGACCATCCGTATTGAAGAAGAAGATATTTTATTTCTCTTCATTAATCATTTGACCAGAGGTAGATAAGTAAATATCTAAAACCTTTCTAAAATTCAGTACTTCCTCAATTTTTGCCCTCCCCATCAAATCAGTATCATCGAAAAACTGAATATGAGACTGGGATAAAGAATTATTTGCCCAAGACCATCCTTGGATAGCACCATGATTTTGAAAACTCTTGAGATGTCTGCCTAAACCTTCAACCATAAGGATGAAAATATAGGGGGACAAAGGATATCCTTGATGAATCCCCTTAGAGGCCAAGAATAAAGTGAACAGTAAACCATTGATTAGAACTGTAAAGGAGGTCGAAGTCACACAACTCATGACTCATTCAATTCAATTATACAATAACCCAAAATCTTGAAAGATGTTCTGCAAAAAAGGTTAGCTAACCCTTTCATAAGCCTTGGACATATCAAGTTTAATGAACATATCCTTTTTCTTATAGATATCCATAGAGTGAATAGCTTCAACAGCAACCTGGTACCATCCAAAATCTGATGACCCTTAACAAAACCACCTTGCTCAAGGTGAATAAGAAAGCCAAGAACTTTCTTCAGCCGATCCGTAATAATCTTGCTAATAATTTTGTAAGTAACATTACATAGGGAGATAGGAAAAAAAGACCCCAATGAGCTAGCGTTTTCAGATTTTGGAATAAGAGCAAGGAAGGTTGAAATAATAGCTTTAAGCATTTGCTTATTGACTTGGGGTTCCTGAACAACTTTTAGCAGATCAAAAGATAACACTTCCTAAAATTCTTAGAAAAATTCTATAGGGAAACCATCAAGTCTAGGTGCTTTACCTTTTTTCATTTTAAAAACCACCACTTTAAGTTCCTCCATCGAGATGGGATCCATTAGCATCTTATTCATATCATTATAGACTAGCCTAGGAATATAATACAAAATAAGTCTCATATTAACATCATCATGAGGACCCTACTAAGAGAAAAGAGAGGATAAGAACCTGACTACTTAATTAGAGATATCTTCAAAGGATGAGAAAGTTTCCCTCTGATCAGAAGTAAGTGAGACTATAGCATTACCATTCCTATGGTCTTTAACTGAATTGTGGAAAAAAGGTGTCTCCATCCCCTTCCAAAAACCAGTCAATCCAAGAATTCTACTTCCAAAATATCTCCTCATGAAGCTCCCATTCAAAAAGCTGATTAGAAAGAGAAGCTTCCATTTCCAACAGATCCTTTTTCAATCCTTCATATTTAATTTGAAAAGTGATCTCCTCTAGGCTATCCTGTAGTTGCTTTTTCTTCTAAAAAATATTTCCAAAAGAAAATTTGTTCCATTGCTTGAGTTTGAATTTGAAAAATTGGAGGCTTTTAAAAAAAGTAAACACAACAATGCCAAATTTGGGTTTCTCTTCAACCCACCACCTCTCCACATATTCATATAAATCCTTATCCCTGAGCCACATAAGTTAAAATTTGAAAGGTGGATTTCTTGGCAATGAGAATCTCGAGGACTTAAAGAGAATTGGCTAGTGATCATAGCCCCTAAAACCTAGAATATCTGAGAATGAAGTCCAGTTATCATCAAACCAACTATCTAAAGTAAGGCACCGATCCAATATTTTAGAAATAAAATACGTTCCACATCTTCTATTAATCCAAGTAAACAACCCATTTTGAGGCTTCACATCAACAATATTAAGAAAAGAAATATTATTTCGCATCAAAGTAGAAGGACCTAAACTCTCCACACCACCATTCTTCTCCTCTAGGGATATGATAGAATTAAAATCCCCAACCACAATCCAAGGAGAATTGGGAGCAAGAGATCAAATGAATCTAATATAATTCCATAAGCAGATTTTACCTGATAAATCATTGGGGGTATACACATTAGATAGAAGAATAGAATATCCAGATGAAAAGTAGGTAGCAACCATAGAGAGATAGTTCTTGCTACCCACCCACTAAGAGGGAGTTAATCTTTGTGGATCCCACAAACACGTAATAGCACCCATCGAACCCTAGGCTCTAATAACAAGATAATGACCACATTTACATACCTTAGAAGCAATTCTAACCATATATTCACAAGATAATTTTATTTCCTGGATGAAAACAATATCAGGTCTATGATCTCTAACAAAATTCTAAGTAGCTTCTTATCTAGGGATGCTACCCAAACCCCTAACATTCCAAGATATCACTTTCATTTTGGGGAAATAGAGAAGTGAGAATCTAATGTCTTAAAAACACTAGACTCAACTAAGGATTTCTCTATCAATTTAAATTTTTCCTGTTCCTTCTTTCTTCCTGCTTTTACCACCTTCTCCATCCCACATCTTTTGATAGTTTTTGGGTGAATACCTAATACAGAAGAAACTTTCTTTTTCCCTTACTCTCTAACAATCCTATCCTGGGAGGGTTCAAATCTAATCTCATCTTCATTTTCCTTAATCAAGTTTTCAACAGAAGGGGAATTATCAAGAACTTTATCAAGACAATCTCTTACCTATTTGAACTTATCTTCATTTCCTACAAGAGGGTTACTAGGCACCACCACCTCCTTATAAAAAGTTTGTATTTTAAAGAAGGATTTAGGAAAGAATAAATACTCGGCTCTTGAATACAAGCATTCATATCACTTCCATTCCAAATTTGCTTCTCAACATGTGGCTCCTAAAAAGTCTCAAGCACATCAAATCTGTTACCAGAACCTCCCTTCCCAAAACCTATATTCTGATGAATCAAAGACTTAGATCTTGAACGAGACTTACAGGAATAAATCCATTAGAATCAGGAATCTCATTAACCATAGGAGCTTTTTCTTTTACCTTTGTAGATGCATCTTGGAAGTCAAATAAAGAGGATGAAGGTTGAGAATTCACTTTCTTACAGTTTCTATGAAGATACCCATATTCATGGTATATACAACATCAAAATAGGAGAGCTTCATAATCTAATTGTTGAACCCAAGACATGTTTCCTAGTTTAATCTCCAATGATTCAGTTAGAAGATTATTCAGATCTAATTCAACACAAAGTTGTGCAAAATAAGTAAATTTCATATCCAAAGTTTGACAAGATGGACCAACCGGTTTCCCAATAATATCTGCAATAGAATGAAGAATATCTAGCCTCCAATATTCCATAGAGAGTCGTGGCAAACTGACCTGCATAGGAATCCTAGAAGGCCTTTGCTCAACTGGATCAAATTATAAATGTCAGGGTTTGATAAATAATCCAAACTGATTATGAAAGTAAGGAACCCCCTCGAACGCTTTACTATGATCTGCCATATAGGATAACACCTCAATAAAATACCCATTATATGCAAGAATAATATCTAGATCACCTTTAGGGCTCCAATTTCTCCTAACCTAGTTTTCAAAAAAAGGCATAGAAATTTTGAAACCCACGAATATATGAGTGCATTCTCAGACAAATATAAAACATCATCCATAACAGAATCAAGACTGATAACCAAGATAGGATGATCTTTGCTTTTCTCCAAGCATCCATTATTCTTCGGCTTCAAAGTCAAAGAGGAATTAGAAACAGGATCAAGGGTTGCATGCAACAAAAAATTCATGGCATTTGCATGATCAGAAGAAGAGGTATCCTTATTCAAAACAACATCCTTAAAAGACAAAGATCGGGGGTCACCAGGACCCCCCAAAGCTTCCATATCTAAATCCAAACTACAACACACCTTTCACCAGCCAACATGTTGGTTTTCACAGAAATTTTCAACACTGACCTGAAACCCTCTAGTTAGGAATATTATCATAGAATACTAAAATAGAATATTATCATAGAATATTGTCATAGAGTGTCAAGAAATATACTTTTTAATATTATAAAAAGGAAAGAGTGTAACACCTTTGGAACTATTGAATATTTTAAATATTTTAAAAGGAGGTTTCTCCCTCAAAGAGGCCAACAATAATAATATTATTTGTCTTAAATTTCTATATTTGCTATTATTCTAAATTTCTATATTTTATTTAAATAATTTTTGTATTGGATATGCAATATTAGTCTTTTTTTTGTCAATAATAATTGTAATTATTGTTTGAATTATCTTTAATACTAAATTTTGTATCTCAATATAACTTAGAGCTATGAATCTCAAGGTGAAATATTCATATGAGAAGAATAAGTTCATTATAAGTTGTATTAGAGTGCTTTCCAGGGTATGGTAAGCTTATTCAATGAGTAAATTATTTTTGTAATCTTAGGTCTATAAGTTGAAAATGGTACTTTAGTCATTTTAAAATATCATAGAGGAGCTATCATTTTTTGCCTTAAACATCACCCATATACCCTAATCTTAGACAACACCCGTATATCGATTTTAGCTTCCATGTATCTTGTGTATATTAAAAACCCTTTTTAGGAACTTTGATCCAAATATTTAAATATAGGAAGTCATTCAGCCATGTAACTATCCATAATGCACCAAGAACAACACTCGAGAATATTACCCTCTCATATTAATTAGAGAGATAAGTAGTGTACCCAATGATATATGCTATATTTTAGCTAGGTAGTGGCCTAAAATATTGGTTTATGGATTATCAATCACTACTATAGTATATTATAAGGTAATGGGAAGTACACAAACTTTAGCCTAGATGACCTCCCTTTCTTGAACTATGAACTACATGAAACACCCTTCAATCAAGGAATGTTTGTGGTCACATTTCATTTTGACCTTGAAGCACTCCATAGGTATCAATGGTTGCAAAAACAAGTCTCAAACATTTCATGGATACATACCAGATCCCTCGTCAACATCCAATAAACTCCTTGGTAGATTTGGCTTGTTCAAATTTGAAGACTTTGCTAGAGCCCTCACCAACATCCAATAAACAAGTATCATACCTGAATATATCATGGCTTTTGAGAAGATAGCAAAAAAAACTGAAGGTCTTCTGAATCTCTTATTCAATATTTGTTTCATCAATGGCCTTAGAGAAGAAATGAAAATTGAGGATCAAATGCTCAAGTCGACCACATACATGATTTCCATGGGGTTTCCATGGAGTTAGCTAAACTTCTAAATCCTTAAAATTCTAGAATTGAACGTCTACACCCACACATAATAATGCTCCAAAGGATCTAATAGTCAAGATGCTAACACGAGTTGAGATGACCAAACATTTAGCCATGGGGCTTTATTATTATTGTGATAAAAAATGGGTTGCAGGATATAAATACAAAACATAGCATTATCCTTCTACATATGAGAAATTTGTTACTTCTATAGAAGCATGAGATGAACTTGTGGAATAAATAGAAGAGCAATTGAAATCAATGGAGAAATAACTCCCACTCAACACACTGGTCAAGAAAACTCCTACAATTTCTTTAATGCTATGATAGAAATATCGATACCAGAATGCATGACAATCCAATAGTTTTTTAAATAGTACAAGATCTTAATACTATTGGACTTTGGTATTATTTCATCTATGGATGTTACATTGGGATGTCAATGGTTAAGAACTATAGGGTTTGTATTATGGTCCTTTATATTAAGTTCATAGTAAAAAATAAAACACATCATCCAAGGTATAAATGAAGGAAAACCTAAGATCATCATGACCCATCAAATGCAATGATTGATTAAGAAGGGTCATAGGGTAGTGATTCATAATTTTTGCTACATATAATTATTTATTATAATGGATAAAAAGGTACCTCTATACTTGTTAACTATTCTCTAAAGGCACTTTATATCACTTTTATCATCATTATAAATAAGAACAAGGGTTTGATCCATTTTACTAAGCAAGCCTAGAACTTTGGTGAAAATCGAGCAAACCTCTCCTAATTAATCGTTAGATTTATCATGTTAGTCATAAGCTCTCTCTATTTTGCAAGTTAGAATAAAAATGTTATATAACTACGAAAGTGTTGTATGGAGTTTTATACAATGCTTCCACACGTGTGAAAATGCAGTTGTACGACACTTTTATAGAGGAAGACACAAAAACATAGTTGTAAATCACTTTTGTAGAGAGAGGTGCAAAAAATATAACCAAATAATATTTTTGTAGAGTCCTTTGAAATGGGTAAAAGGTGTTAAATTTTGTCTGCTTTAGATCCAAAGTGTGCATATCATAATTTTCTAAGGTTTTTATAACTTTAGATTAGATTCTATCAAGGATTGTGTTAATGCTTAAAATATAGCACTTGTAGGTGATAAAATTCAACTAAAGTTCTTATTTCAATCATGATTTTTAGATTAGTAGGCAAATGATATTAATTAATTTGATTTTATACCCTTTTATATCATTTTGTAATAGAAACTCTCAAACTTGCATCACCAAATAGGGCATAATAGCTTACCCAATATTGTGGTATTTAGATATGGAAAAGAACTTGGATGTAGTTGTATTTTTAAGATAATCTGCATTATTAATGACACTCTTTTTAACCTTTTTTTTTCTCTAAAAGAAAAGAAAAGTGTCATCTTAATATCCATAAAATGTTTGTTTTGTTTGTATTTTAAGAACCACTTGCCTTACTATAATTATTCTTTATTGTTTCCTATTTTGAAATAAAAAGCCTTTATATTTCTTGCATTAGTTGAAAAAAAGGTACCTTAGACTTATGACCTTGATTATGTCTAATACCATTCACATTATATTCCCTAATATTTACATTTAGTTATCCAAAGGAGAAAATCATATGTAGTTTGCATCCTTAGTTAGCTTTCTTACCCTTGTGTGCACAATCTTTGATTTTATTTGAAAAGAAAAATGAAGATATTTAGTTTCTTACATACATTAAACGTGAAAATCATACAGAATTAAAGATCTTGTCTTCTTGCACTATTGTTTCACATGCATTGCATCCTCATTCTCGTGCATCCTAGAAATTGAATCTAAATCTTAGGTGTTTGTCAAAAAGATCTCACAAAACATAGTTTTAGGTTGAATCTATAAACACCCTTGGTAAACCCATTCTCTTCAAAACCACCAAACATCAAGGGCATTAGTGTTTGCCCTCAATCCAAGGTGTGGTGATTGGATCCCCACTTTTCATGTCATAGTATAATAACTAAATATGTCCCCAAAATCAAAACAAATAAAATCATATTGATAGTCTCAACAAGGACACCACAATTGCAAAATGTATTGGGCTTTCCTAACGAAAACCCAAGTTCAATTCATAGGAAGGGTAGCCTCTATATGCCCCCAAGTTTTCAACCTATTAAAAAATTTACATTAATAGCCCCAAGGGCTAGGTGGATTGGTAAGTGCTAGTGTGGTTGGGCACTTACCAAGAAGATACCTAGGTTCAAACCTTGGTGGTACCATTTTTCAAAGGTAGTAGTCTGTTCTGAATCCTCTAAATGCGCACCAGACTGACGATGATGGTACTAACCCTGAGCAACCGATGGTCTAAATGTTAGTGGGGCTGGGCACTTACCAAGAATATACTTAGGTTTAAACCTTGGTGGTATTATTTTGCAAAGGCAGTAGTTTGTTCTGAATCCTCTAAATGCGCACCAGACTGATGATAATGGTACTAACCACGAGCAATCGATGATCCCCATCTTATACCGGGTCAACAACAATGAGACAAGTAGGTTTATTGGGAGTAGTTCACGTGGTTTGAACTTTACGCTGGCCAGTTACTAAAATAGTGGTTGTAATCAACTCTTCTAGGTAACCAAAAAAATCACATTAATAATACAATACATCCTTAGAAAATAAAACAAGAATTTATGCATTCTTTTTTCTATTTATTTTGGACATTGGCTCGTTGTTTCATGGACACTTTTCGTTCTACAATAGGATATTTATATTTCTTTAAAAATGATATTAATTTTATTATATTAATTGAAAATGTAAAAATAAAATATATAATATAATAACATAAGATTAATAAATTTATCAAGCTAAGTTAAATTGGTTGAAAATATAAAATTAAAATTAAAATTTAACAAAATTCTTAGAGGGAAACAACACATCAACTTTGACTATTCTTCAAGAGGTCGAAGGTTCACACCACGGTGTGGGTGAGTGTATGAGGGATTGTGTATATAGTTGTGTGTTTGTGTGAGGGGGTGTGTATATGGCTGTGTTTGGTCCCTATTGATAAACTCTGCTCTCACCCTTATCATAGGTCATGTTTGGAATGGGGATGCCTAACCCGACGTTAGTCATAAGGTTTCTCATATTAACTTCAATAAAAAAAAAATTAAACAAAATACTATGCAATTAAAAATAAATAACTTGTGCAGGAAGGGCTGCTTGTATAGTCATCTTATATAAAGCAGGATGCTTCACATTAAATAAAATGTCTTATTCTCATTATTAATAAGGACAAATAGAGCGGCTTAGTCCGATCAAAACAGGAAATGGAATAGGTGCAATCGTTCATTATTAATAAGAACAACAGAACCGCTTTAATCCTCTCGAAACAATCCTGGCTCAGAAACCAGCACGCGTTGAAACTTATCGGTCTAGCAAACAGAACTGAGATTTGACGTTTTTAAAGTTATTTAATGGTATTTTATTATGTACACTTTACTCTTGCCTTCTGCAAAACCGTTCTTAGGGTTAATGAAAAAGCTATCCACTCATATGGGAATTTTATAGAATTGGCTTGTATTCAAAGCCTACGTACGTAAGTGTTTTAGATATGCATTAAACGATATGTCTCCATCGTTAAAGGAAGGGGCGGCCATTTATTCTGTGAGACCATTACTGAGTTTTCGACCTACGGGCCGTCTCCATCATTAAAGGAAGGGGCGGCCATTTATTCTGTGAGACCGTTACTGAGTTTTAGAATTCAATTGATTTGTACGCAGTGACCACCTTGTCCGTGAGGAACGGGAGCTGACTAGTACGAGAAAACTACTAAATTCAGATTCAGGACAAGAAATATCCACAAGCGTAAATAAGACTTTGAGAATTGTACTCAGATTTTCTTTCTTTTTGGTTGGAATTTAATACAAAACATCAAAAAGCCATCCAAACAAAATCTATATCTATTCAATAACCCTTTAACATGAAATCTAATACTTAACGATGTCAAAATAAAATAACCCTTTTCGTTATGGATATGCCTGCACAGAAGCCAATGGGTATCTAATGGTAGAAAGAATTATTAGATATAGCTGTGGCAAATAAGTAGACAGTCTACCTGGTGCCGAAGCACTGTTCAAAGAGTTTGCCCCTATCCGAGAAGATTAGGTCACCCACTTCAGCCTCGCACATGATAGGAAGCTCTCGTGCCTTCGAAAACAAGCCAGAACATCTCTTTGAGAACGTCGCCTGCCTATGACTTCTATTTTCAATCTTTTTCACTGGCAATTTGTTCCGCCCCATCCTTTTCTTCAAATCTTTGACTGATCGTTAGTTACAGGCAGCTTTCTCTTGCTGTGAGTATCCACAACCATAAACACAAATTTTCTCAAAAAGGTATGCATTTGCTTCGATAATGCAGAACCATAACAGGAATATAATATTTATATAGATTGTGCATAAATAAACCATCAGCGTGTACGTATTATCCAACATAAGAAAAATATTTACCAAATGCATCGTTAAATTGTCCACAAAAACTTACGCAGATATTTTGACGGAAGTTCCGAAACCAGGAAAGAAATGGGAACATGCACTCCGTTCCACCTGGTAAAGAAGCAAACAGTGGTTGCCCGTACACAGAATCTATGTAGATAGCATTCATATCTGTGGGAAATGATTCTCGAAAGTGGTGCAAGTTCAAGTTTAACTGTGCTCGTGAAGCAAAAAGTGGGTCTAACAATTAATAAAATTCCATGGACCAACGACAAAATAACAGGTCATACGTCCGTGGATGGTACATTGTACCGTAAAAGCTATCGTGAATTATGCACGAAAATTGGTGAAAGCATGTGAGGGAGGATTTAACGTAGCTTTCAAAATGTCAGGATGTTGTTCATACTAGCATGGGGTAGAAAATGTATTACTAACCAATACATATAATCCATAATAAAGATGTTGATGATCCAAACATTGGATCATTAATTCTTACATATAATGGCATAAACAATTTAAAAAAATAAAAAAAACAATAACAAGAAAAACATATATTACACAATAAACGTCATTATGTTCATCAGTAGAATAGAAGATTGAGACAACTCAATGTAGAATACAACTAAGGTGATTGATAGAAGTCTACAATAACATAAATTGAAACAGTAATCAATTTTCTAACTTCAACAACTCACATCAAACTAATAACTAAGATTGCGATAAAACATAAATACATAAAAAGGATAGGCACATCACTATACCACATCAATATAGGTAAATAAATGCATATGGCATCCCATATTGTTATTAGAATTTATGATGATATCATGGATTGACATTACATACAGAATAACAACCTTTCATATTTATCTGACCTTTTATAACTAAAATATTTTTAAAATAAACACAATTTTCTTTGCTTAATTTTTTTTATGATAATATATAATCTGATTGGTCTTGCAATATTTAAGCTCAATTACTTAATGATGTTGCACTATATAAAAATGATATATATTGATATGTTTTTTATGAGCATAAAATATTTGATTCTTGACAAGTTAAATAATGCTTCAACTATCATGATATAGTGTAGTAATCCATATCTAATGACTTTTTATCTCAAAATATATTGATCTCAACCATATAGACTCTATGGATGGCTTTTTAAAAGTTGTGTATTCTATAATTATAAAACTGCATATAACATTTCTAAATAGTAACTGCATATAACATTTCTATCCTTATATATGTTACATATATCAATACACCAATAATGTATTCGTATAGTTTGAGCAGGCTAATAGTGGAGACTTTGCAACTCTAAATAGAGGTCCAAGGTTTGAATCTTGCAAGGGGTAGAGTTATACACCATGCTTTGCTAATCAAAGAATGGTTGGGGATAACTATATATTGGATAAATAATTTATGTTCTCATATGGCCTATGGCCTTATGGATGTTAATAACTACTTTACATTTTACCCTTCATCAATTGCATATTTAGTCAACATTATTCTTGTTATAATGGAGTACAATCATAGATTCAAGTGTTAACCTTAAATATAACTTGCAAGTAATTAACACATTTTCTTTACATAATAATAATAGTGTAGGTCCGAGGACCAATTGGTTCATCCAAATCCCATAAGGTGGCGGAGGTCCAAGGTTCAAATCTTGGGCCTCACCAGACTAAATGCTTGTCCCTTTCTGGTTCTTTTAGCGGCGTAATAGGTTTAAAATGATTGTGGCATGGTGGTTATAAGGGCGGACTATGCGAAGATCTGTGTGGCGACTTCTGAGGTAGACAATGCAGAATACTATGGCGACCATAAAAAGCTGGACAGCCTGCCCGGATTTGTGGCGGTTATCGATTCCACCATGTAAATTCAAAAAAAAAATTAATAATAATAATATTGTCTATATTCCTTCATACTTGGAATCGAAGGAAGTAATATAGGAGTCACAAATTTTATATCCCTAATTAATTGTATAACATTAGATTAATCCATTAATATTATCTATTACCTATGGTAAAGATATTTTCAATATAGACTACAATGGCGAACATTCATACTCCATCATAATATTTTGAATATAACATTATGTTATATAGCCCGTTCTTAAAATAATAAAATTAAAAATATTTATCAACCTATGCATACCATGGTTTTTTGGTCCCTTATAATAAAATGTTCAATTTTCACACTATTTTTTATGGTGTCTCCTCATAGTTTCATGTTGGCCATATATATATATTTATTCTTTAATATTACCAATCAAAATGTATTTTTTATCCATCATGTGGATTTTAAGCTTGAAAATTATTTTTACTAGTATCATTGTTTTGATATTGTTGATCTTGGAAACTAAAAATATTATCCATAATGAATTCATTCCTTCCAAGTATATCCTTAAACCAATAATCCTTTCTAATTTTTCTAAAATCTACACCAAGAGTAAATTTTGTCTTATACATCCATTTATTTCTAAAATTATACCTACAAATAGGATTTTTAGACAAATGCTAAATTTGTACTAAGAGTTATACCCATTTTTAATGGTTTCTTCCAAATCCTTTTGACCCTTTTCCTCATCATAATATTCAAATCACAATTCTCTTGATGATATAGTCACAAATTAATAGTTTACATATTAATTTATATTTATTGTAGTTATATTGAATAATTTTTATCTTTTCATCTACATAGTATGCAATTTCTCACTACCATGACCTCTTAGATTTATTTTTTCAACTTAACCAACTTAAAAGTACCTCTTAGATCATTGTGTTTAATTTCAAACAATGAAAGAGGATGTAAATAACTTTATTAGAGTTATTTCATTAAACAATAGATCCTTTATATATATATATATATAGAAGCAATGGTTACAATCATGATTTTTAGTAACTACCAACACAAATGGTAGGGTTCAAACTATCTATGAAGGCTCCCAGGACTTCCACCATCTCGGTACATGGTAACCCGGCGTGAGATGGGGACCACCGGACGCATAGGGGTTGCACCGTCGTCATCAATCTGGCACACCACTCAGAGGAATCGAATCTGGGCTACTGTCTATGCATGGGCAAGCCCATGGGATTGGAACCTAGGTATCCCTAGTATATAGATCATACAACCTATAGCTTTTCTTTCCATCACAATACCTAAAAAAGTTATGTTTACTATGATGTCAAGTTTTTCATATCTAATATTGTTTTTATAAATTATCATAATTTGTATAGCTAAATACTTTAGAGTACTTGATTTTAGGCTTTATTACTTTTCAAATCAATGAGATATAAGTTATATAACTAAATACTTTGGAGTATTTATCTTAGACTTCAAATTTTTCAAACCATGGACTGCATTATTTTTATATATTATTTTAACTTTATATTTTGGAGCACTAAATACTAATACGTTTATAAAAAATTGTCTAAATCAATCTTATTTTAATGCTTTGATGTTCATGTCAATGACTCCCTTTATAATTATATAGGATCATAATAAATTGTAAGGATACTATACTTTTATAAAATATTATTAAAAAATAGTCCATAAAATGTGATAATTTTGTCATGACATGCCTTGGCAGGACTTTTTGCCTAATAGACTATGTATTGATGAATAACTATTTGATGCCTAGTTGTGATGTATTTGGATGGTTATACAATATTAATATTGATTTATATTTGAGGAATATGATACTATTAATGTGTTATTGATGTATGGACCATGTACACTCATGGGTAGGAGAGGTAGAATTGACCATCGAGAATTATTGGATATATTGGATACTTAGTGATAGCATTGGGTATTATTATGGGATATCTAATATATTCCTAGTGTGATGGATTTCTAATGTGAACCTTTTTTTTTTAATTATCACCAAGGAGGAGGTATATCCCACCTAACAAAATGATGAGGCAAAAAACTCTCGATAAGCGTACACTACTCCCAATAAATATACACTAGATTTTTCATCATGTCAAATGTCTTATAGTCATTGTTATTATTGAGTAAAGAAGAATTAGATTGTACTATATCACTGGATACAATTATCTAATGGAGGGCATGGCATGTCCTCTTTTCATTTTTATTTTAAACTTTAGTAAGTGTTTAGCATGATATAAAAAAGTGTACATACTTTTCACTAATAAAAATATTTAATACAATCTAAACTACCAAAATTATTTGTATTGATTACTTTGTATAATGTATTAAATTATTCTATATTGGTCTCTTAGGCCTATTTATTCTATATTAACATCTTGCACCTCTTTCTTATATATTGACCTCTTGGGCCTCTTTCTTGTATGTTACAAAAAGTATCTACCTTAAAGAACCTACTTCAAAAAGTGATCAATAACCAATACTGAAATGATATATAGATATATTCAATCATCCTAGTTCTTCAATGTATACTAGGAATATACTTCTCTCTTCTTTGCTTTGTAATATTTTGTTGCTTCTTCAAATATGTCAAGGTCAATTTGACCTAATTATTCACTATTATTTTATCTTAGAAAGCTTACAATGCTTTCTTCTCTTTCTTTGCTACTCCTTTTCTTTTTTATTTCTACTTCTATTCTCTGTTATTGGTTATTTTCTTATATTATTATCTATAATTTATTTTCTCCTTCTTCTTCTTTTTGTATTGCTTATTACACTTAGAAGGTAAAATTCTTCTCTGTCTTTGTAGGAAGCTTCTCAATATTTGTAGCTATATTGCTCCTCTATCAATATGAAATCTTAAACTTCTTAGGTCACATATAAGAACCCAGTATGATTATCCTCCTTACTAGAGAACCCAATATCAATGTCAAGGTGGTTCAAAATATCCCTAAATGACCAACATTCTCCTGAGTTTGTTTATCTTCAATCCCCAATCTTCAATATTCAATATTTAATTTCCAAATTTTCTCTAAGTTGATTTCCCTTATCATGTTATCCAACTTTTCTTATAATTTGGTCCTTTTCTTTAATATAATTGAGTCCTCGTTTTCACTAGTTTTTCTTAAACCAAGTGGAAAGACCCTAGCCTTCAAATCAGGGTGACTAAACCCTTATCCCCTTAATATTCTACTCAATAAGATCTTTAAAAAGTTAGAGTCCAAGTTTACATTACCTTCAAAGTGGATAAACTCTAAATTAACTTTATCAAGAGTGGATAAAATTTTAATAATGGTGGCATAATGAAATCTATCAATATGGATTGATTTATAAAGTAGATTTGATACCACTATTAGATTTTTAAGCCTTACTACCACAAAATATCATAGATCTTAATATAAAATAGCCATAATATTAAAGGTCAAAATAATAATATAATGAGTAGAATAATATATGAGAAAATTAATATGTATATCAAGGCCTATATAATAAAGTAAATAACATTAATTTATATACTAAAATATGAATGTAAATGGACTAAATCATTCATGAACTATGCATAAATAAAACTTACAATATTAATTTCTCATAAATTTGTATACAATATTTTTTTCTTTTCTTCCTATTACAACTTTGTAATATGATGTCTAAATTACATATTAATGAAGTATTATCTTCATAATATAGCCATAGTAATGTAGCTCTTCAAGTACTTGACTATTTCTCTCCATATGATAAGTACTATGACCTTTCGATTATCATCTTACCACTTGCATTCTAGACTCGCCACTTTCTTTTACATGCACACTTGCACACATCTACATGACTCTTATACTTTTACATTCACTCCTAATATATGATACTTTTTCACATTTTCACATTACATATTTGCACTCTTACATACATCACACTTGTGCATATTCTCTCAGTCTACACTTGCACTCTAATTTATATGATACTTATGCATGTCTTGCACATTAACACTTACATAAAAGAGAAAATATAAATTGTACTTCTAAACTAAAGACTCAACCCTAATCTATTATCTATTTAAAATTGTACCATGGGGGTACATTAGTATGTATAAAATAATGTAATATTCCTCAACATGGTATCACTATGTGTTTCTATATAGAGAGTAGAGAGGGAACATATCACTTTTAATTTTTTGGTTTGTTGAAGAAGAAGTCAACTTGGTCTTTGCCTGATATATCTTTTATTATTTGTTTAAGAAAAATAGAGGATACTTTTAGATAAGGAAAACCTTCCAAGATCTATCGTAGGACTTGAATAGAAGACCTTTTGTATGCACACATTTTTATACCAAAATCAACCAATTTCCATTAGACTATACTTCATGTGTGAGAAATAGAACATAAAGGTATCACATAAAGAATGTAATTATCAGTTTCTTTGTGTGGGGGAGAAAATCCCCTAGATACAAAAGGTGGAGTAGGCTTAATAGGACTCGAATTGATGATCATCATGACAAAAGTACCTCTACCAATTGTTTGAGTTATTTACTATTGAAATGAATTATTGTAAATATACCATTTAAAATTGCATATCTTAATCCCCTTCTTGACCTACCCCAATGAATAGGAAGAATGAACCCCTCACTAGAGACCTTTTTCTTTCTAGACTATAATTTGTCATGGAATTGAATATATTAGCTAATTGTATAGAGAGGTATTAGAGGAGATTTAATATCCACCATAATTACTCCCCATCATAGATGAGAAGTGATGATATTACATAAGACATACTTCTATAGAAAATTGGTTTTAAAGCTAGATATTCTAGTGCATGCTTTTAAATCCCAATTCTATGGAATAATACTTCAATCTTAGCAAATCTTAATTGTACCCACCTTGGTGTTTTATGATACTTGCAATCAGAGTGGCTATGGCCTATACTACTCTATCTACATTGAAAATAAATGGTAACTATAAAGACAATATATCTTGAATGACTTTTTTTTTTTTCTAAACTCTTAAGATATAGAGGAATTTAGACTCTCTATATAAAAGTAAATCAAGTGCTTTTAAGAAATACATACACAACACATTGTACCTAGTAATATTTTAGGAGAAATATCTACTCAAGGAGAGAAGGCTTTCCATTCAATTATATAATTATTTACAACTACTTTAGAGATCTCTTAGGTTAAATAGTACATGCTCAAAATAACCTTTCAAGTTGGTAACTTGAAAGGATATTCAAGTGCATTTTCTAGAAGAGGTGAGTGTCTCATCAATCCATATTTGAGAAATGGATATATGTTAACCTTTCCATTTTTGTGTTACATTAGACTCAAAAGAGATAATGTGAAAACACAATCCACCATGTTTAAAAATAATGCTTAACAAACATGATTGTTTTCTATCCTTCAATCTTCTTTCTCTTTTAGTATTAATCAATATGATGTATATAATAATTATGCATGTTGGAGTACTCATGTAGTTTAGGAAGAGAGAGAATTTTTAGTTTTTTAATATTAGAAATCACAATGACACATTACATTTAAATTGATGCATTTCAATTTTCTTCTTCCTATAATTAGTGCTTCCCTCGTAAATTTATTAAGATTTACCTTCCCCCTTGCCTTACTAATTAGAATAGTGATTTGAATACATGAATAAATAAATGGTCAATGAATAAATGGTTAAATGAATAAATGAAATACCTTTTAACTATAAATAAAGGGGATCATGTAGTACCACCAATAAGAATGACAAGACACCTACCATTATTTGGTATATCTACCCTAATAGAATGATGGAGAAACATACAATACAATAGATTCAACAAATATATTCAATGAATGGCTAATTTCTCATTGAAATTTGTACATAATAAAGGATATGGTGTGTACATTGATTCATTTATATAAAACAATAGATTTATCTAACAATATATTTATCAATAGAAAAAAATATAAGCTTGTTTTCTAAGGTGTTGATAGTTTAGGTTTATTGGGTGGGTATGATTGTTGAGTTTATAGGGAAGGGGATCTCTCTATTGTTAGGTAGAGGTGTCAATCATAGTTCATGGTATTGTAGGATATCATTTTGGGGTGTGATATTGGGTTTCAGTCAATAGATTAGAAATTTAGTCTTCTCTTCCTATTGATAAATAATTCTATATCATTCTTTTATTTAAGGGCTCATCCTATATGTTAATCCAGGTAGTTTGAAAAGGTCCCTATCATTCCAAGTTTTAATTACGGGTTTTTGGGTTTCCTGGGTCAAATTTGCTAGCTCACAATGGCCTTATCTGCATCCTATATTATTAAGTTAATATTCAATTAGGTGTAATATATATTAGGTAAGCTTACCCCTATCAATTATCAATTACTAGATGTAATGACATGCATGTCATAACCTTAATGATTCTTGTATATATATAGAAATATTTAATACCTTTAATATTAAAACATGGGGCTAAGGTTTTTAAAATAAAATATTAGAATAAACAAAACAAATAGATACATAATCTTGAATATAGTTTCTTTATTGGAAATCCTTGAGAATGGTACGTTGTTGATTAGAGAGAATAAAAAAAGTGGATAGAAAAGTGTTATCATATAAAGTAAGTTTCCACTAATTGTATAACACTGTAAACTAGTTTATAAGTTCAAGGACAAAGTATATAAATGATGAATATGCAAAGAATCAATAATAGCTTAGCTAGACTAGAATATAATTTAGTTTAATCATGTCAATACTAAGAACCATATTCCACCACTCTCATTTATTTGTAGTCAATGGTTGAACTTCCACGATATTTGTTCTATATTGAGCCAAATAATGTCAATGATTATTGCTAGTTGAGAAATATTCTTTTTATATTTTCACATCTATCAATTAGGGAAAAGGAATCTGGGGTGACAAATAGAGCATGAATGGTGGTTTGTGATGGAAAAATGTATGAACAATAAAGTTTATTTTGTGAATGATGTATGCATGTCCTTTTTACAAATGATTGATGTGTATCCTCTTTATACAAGATATTGTATGTATTACATAATAGAAATAGATAGCTTGAGGGTCTATGCTTCATCTAGATAGCAAGTAGATATTGATGAGTCCTTTCTCATGCAGCTCTAAAAGGAAGAAAAAAAGTGTCTTCATCCAAATGAATAAAATGGAAGGGTTCATTCCTATTATTTCACAAGTATGTAGATAGAGTAGGTTGTGTTCCTTCATGTTGAACTCTTTTATAATGTGTGGGTACTCCATTAATATTAAAGGCAACTAATTGTAGTATAAAATTCCTTTCTTGGTTTGGCACATAGGATTAGTAGAATACTAATGGGGGTAGTGTAACTATAATTACAAATTCACTATCATTTGTTACTAGACTATATATGTTACTAGATGGATAAGGTGATACCTTCTAACTATAATTTAAGATTTGTAACTCATCTAACTTACTCCCCTCCATCCTATCTATACATGTAGGAGAAATGGTTAGGTAATAGGTTAAACCACCCACATGGATCACTCAATATATTGGATAGGGGTTCAAAGGAGTTTACTTAGTAACTATGAGGTACCACTTAATAGCTTATATTTTCTAGTTGTTATAGTCTAGAGGAGTCTTCTTATTATTCCTTAGTATGATGAGGTTCATTTGGATATACAAACATATAGTAAAGGATGTTATTTTTTAGTGAATCATGCAATATTGCATATCTAGTTATGTGAAGATTGGGATTTCACTAATGGACTATGAAGATACTTCATGGTTAGTTATGAATGGTTGCTTGTTCCATAATGGTTTGATCAAACTTACCAAAATTTTGGTTTGAATTGAATTTCCACGCATCAAGAACTTTCTCACTAACCTTACTTTAAATTGTAGAGCTAAATATCTCCTTGTCAAACCTTAAGTATTTCTAGAAACCCATTTGTATGTAGAGAAAATAACACAAAGATAGATTACGTAGGACTTAGTTTATTTATAATTTGAAGTTTGTACTCTTGTATTTTTGTGTTTCTCCACTCCCATTCACCTTATATAAAATATTATTGTATTATATTTTGAATACTTACCATAGTTGAAGGAAAATAATAACGACTTTTTTATATTTACATTGTCACATAGAATGGCTGGGAAAACAAGTAGGATGCAGATTTAAAGATCGCTAAGATATCAAACCTTGGTATACTTCATCCTAAGGAACCAATGGTTTTATTTATATTAGAGAATCACTTACTAAAGTGAATTCCACATCATAAGTATCCTCCTCTTCTAGTATAGTTGATCTTCTGAGGAGCTACATGATGAATTTCGCAACTAGAATATTATTCTTTCTCTATAGAATATTGATCTATTCAAGATATTAGTATTACTAGAAATATAATTTAATGGAAAAAATGTATAAAAAACATTTTCATAAAAAAATACCAATGAGGCTTCCAATAGCACTAATTAGTACCCAAATTCCCTTGACATGCATCCTAGCATGAAAACACTTTGCATAAATGATGCAGGAGCATCCGGTGAAAGTATGAGCAATCTTGCATCTTTTAATTTTCTTTAAAATTCTGGTATTTTTGAAGCAATTTGGTTCTTTTTCGGGGAAGGAGATGTCGTAAGACAGAAAAGGAAGTTGTTAAAGGGACTAAGGCAAAAGTTGGTGTGAGGTCGCGAAATCGCGACCTCATTTGCTATTGCAAAGGCGGAGCAAGTTTCGTCGCGATATCGCGACGTCGCGATATCGCGACGGTTAGGTTGGCCGAGTCTTAAGTTACGAAGGGGGTTGAAGCTGTTGCAAGGAGTGGGGGTTGGAGTCGCGAAATCGCGACGCGTCGCGATTTCGTGACACGTCACGATTTCACGACGTCAAAGGCAGAGACAAATGCAGGACGTACTTTTGTCGCGATATCGCGACGTCGCGATATCGCGACGTTGTTTCAAAGCTGAGGGCGGACGTCAGTTGGGTCGCGATATCGTGACATGTCGCGATATCGCTACATGTCGCGATATCGCGGCCCAAGAAAAAGTCAAACGGAAATAAACACGCGGACGGTCGGACAGGGTGAAATTGACACGTGGTTGCCACGTGCCTTAAAGGCAACACGACCAGTGGGGGATAGAGTCAAATTTGACACGTGGAGACACACTTGTAACAGATCTTGAGGATGAGGGCCACGTAATCGGAGGAGAGAGATATAGATGTCGACCAAGTTTAATTATCTTGGAATGTTGTTTATGGAGAAACCGTAGTTACAGGTGAAAGACTTAATGGCGGAGACAACGATACTTAAAGACAGTCAGATTAAAACGGCGGGTGCAGGGTATGGGAAGCCATGAATGCAGGCTCTGGACGGATCGGACAGTTGCCATTTATGGCAGAAAACAAAAGGAAAGGAAAATCTTGAAATTTCAACGGAGGGAAGATGAAATTCGAAAGGGGTCTTTGGGCGGGAGCATTAATTTCAGGGAAGGCCGAGACCACATTAAAACGGGGAAAATTTGTATGGGAAAGGGGTGGTGAAGTTCGGGATTGGGGGAGAAGTGGTATACTGGAGAGACTACTGTAAACCGTATTTTGCTATTTTTAATGAAATTACCATGAAATTACTGTGAATGTGTTTGTGTGAATCCCGGCTTGCCATCAAGTGGTATCAGAGCGGGAGCTCCTGAGCGTGTAACAGATCGTCGGAGAGAGGCAGTTGCACCAGGATCTGTGGAAGAATTCTAAAAAAAAAAATAAAAAAATAATACAGAGAAAATATCATGCCTCCACGAAGGAACCGTGGCGGAGCAGGAAATGTGGTGCCGGCCGAAGACTTTCGGGCCTTGCAAAGACAAGTTCAAGCCTTGCAAGCGGAGTTACGTAGAAGGCGCGAACCCGGAGGGGAAGAGGAAAGTGAAGATGAAGTTGAAGAGGAAGAACAGTCTGAGGAAGAAGCGGAAGCTGTGGATCCAGCTCAGGCCCGGTTGTATAAGGCCATCTCTCAGATTGGAAAACAGCCAAAAATGGAGGTATCTACCTACTCGGGAAATCTAAATCCAGAAGAAGTGATTGACTGGATAAATGATTTAGAGGAATATTTCGAGTATGAGGAGATTGAAGACCCTAACCGGGTCAGATTTGCTAAGACCAAGTTAAAGGGTCATGCCAGCATTTGGTGGAAGGGAATGCGGTTGGAGAGAAACAGAAGAGGGAAAGAGAGAATAACAAGATGGGATAGAATGGTGGAGAAGCTTAAAAGATAGTTCATCCCGACAGATTACGAGTTGGATCTGCTAAGGAAAATGTAGAGCTTGAGACAGACAAACAAAAATGTCCAAGAGTACACTGAAGAATTTTACAAAATTTCTATTAGAACAGGGCATTTAGAGGCAAATAAGGAGAAAGTAGCCCGTTACATTAATGGGTTGAGGCTTGGTATCCAGGAAGAACTGAGCCTGGTTCGAGTAAACACCATTGAGGATGCTTATCAATTTGCCTTGAAGGTAGAAGAAAAGCTAAACGGGCGGTTTGAAGGCAAGCAAAGAGGAAGAGGCCGAGGTGGAAGGACTGGTGGGAGGACCAGTGGAGAAAAGTACAAGGATCCGAAGAAGACTGGTGAAGCCAGTAGTAACCAGGACCAAAAAGAAGAAGATGTTTATCAGCCCCGAGATCAGAACAACTACCCAAGAGGACGGGGTGGATCTGGACGAGGGTTTGGAAGGGGAGTATTTCGTGGAACATGTTTCCACTGTGGTGAAGAAGGACACAGGGCATTTGAATGTCCACAACACCGAGAAAGAACAAACAAGAGGCCTGAGGGCCCAGCCAGAGCTGTTGTGGCAGAGGAGGATGCTGAATCTGAGCATTCCGAAGAAGCAGAGAGAGGAGAAACAATGGTTGTAAGAAGAGTCCTGTTGAACGAGGAGAAGGACACAGACCAGAGGAAAAGTTTATTCCGCACTAGATGTAAATGTGCGGGCAAGGTTTGCAATATCATTATTGATAATGGTAGCACGGACAACCTGGTTTATGAGGAAATGGTTACAAAGTTACGGTTAGAAAGGAAGAAACACCCACACCCATACCGGGTCGCATGGTTACAAAAGGACCACGGAGCTTTGGTCAATGAGCAGTGTTATGTTAAATTTAACATTGGGAATTATTGTGATGAGGTCCTGTGTGACATCTTACCCATGGATGTTTGCCACATGTTGTTGGGGAGACCCTGGCAGTTTGACCGGAGTGCAGTACATGATGGCCGTGCCAACACCTACTCATTGACAAAGAATGGTGTACGCCATAAACTAAAGCCCTTGAAGGATACAGATGAAAAGGTATGTAATATTTCCAGAATCTGTTTAGTTGAGGGGAGAGAGTTTATGAACGGGTTAAAGCATGAACATTTATGTTATGCAATAATCCCTAGAGTTAGGGGGAAGGAATGCCGGGATACCCCAACAGAAGTTCTAAATCTGCTGGAGGAATTTCCAGACATTGTGTCTGACAATGTGCCTGAGGGCTTACCCCCTGTGAGAAAAATTAGCCATCATATAGATTTAGTACCAGGATCAAGCCTGCCAAATAAAGCTGCACACAGGATGACACCTGTAGAGACTGAGGAGTTAAATAGACAGGTCTAAGAATTATTAGAAAAGGGATTAATTCGGGAAAGTTTGAGTCCATGCGCGAGTACTGCAGGTGCTTGGCGCCAAAGAAGGATGGGGAATGGAGGATGTGTACGGATTCACGGGCCATCAACAAAATTACTATTAAGTACAGATTCCCGTTACCAAGAATGGATGATATCATGGACTTTTTAAGTGGAGCTGAGTACTTCACAAAGATTGACCTGAAAAGTGGTTATCATCAGATCCGTATCCGAGAGGGGGATGAATGGAAGACAACCTTCAAGACAAGAGAAGGCCTGTTTGAGTGGTTGGTCATGCCCTTTGGATTGTCCAATGCACCAAGTACCTTCATGCGGCTGATGAATGAAGTACTGAAAGAATTTCTGGGAAAGTTTGTTATTGTTTATTTAGATGATATATTGATATTTAGCCGGACCCTGGAGGAACACCTGATGCATATCAGGAGAGTCTTTGAAAAGCTGCAAGAAGAACAGTTATTAATAAATTTGAAAAAGTGTAATTTTGTCAAGAAGGAATTGGTATACTTGGGGTTTGTAATCTCAGCAGAAGGCCTGAAGATGGACCCCGAAAAGGTGAGAGCCATCATTGAATGGCCTACCCCAAGGAGCACAACAGAAGTGAGGTCATTCCATGGTCTGGCCAGTTTTTATAGGAAGTTCATAAAGAACTTCAAGCGGTATTTGTGCACCTCTCACAGAGACAATGAGGGGAGATAAAAAGGAGTTCAAATGGACATCGGGGGCTGAAAGGAGCTTTGATACATTGAAGAGAAAAGTTATAGAACAACCTGTTTTGGCACTTCCAGACTTCAACAAGGTATTTCAGGTGGACTGTGATGCCAGTGGCAGTGCAATAGGGGCGGTACTGAGTCAAGGAGGCAAGCCAGTTGCTTATTTCAGTGAAAAGTTAAATGATGCTCGGAAAAAGTATTCTGTCTATGATCAAGAATTTTATGCTATAGTTCAGGCCCTGAAAAAGTGGAGACATTATTTATTACCAAAGGAGTTTGTACTTGTTCTCGACCATCGGGCTTTGCAATACATTAACGATCAGACAAAAGCTGAACCAAAGGCACATGAAATGGGTGGAGTTCCTCCAAAGTTATACCTTTGTACTAAAGCACAGAAGTGGGAAGTCAAACAGGGTTGCAGATGCCTTAAGCAGAAGGCAGACTCTGCGACCAGATTGATAGTGGAAGTAGTGGGGTTTGAAGAACTGAAGGGTCTATACCCTGCAGATCCGGATTTTGCAGAAGCCTGGAAGGCTTGCTCAATACCTCTTACCATGGATAGAACAAAATGGTTGGATTTCTTAATCCAAGACGGGATGCTGTTCAAGGGTAGTAAGTTGTGCATTCCCAGAAGTTCCATGCGGGAGAATTTAATCAAAGAAAAGCACAGCGGAGGATTGGCTGGGCATTTTGGTAGGGATAAGACCATTGCCTTGATTGAGGAAAATTACTACTGGCCACAACTTCGGCAAGATGTACGGAAGTTTGTGCAAAGTTGCAGAATATGCCAGATGGCAAAGGGTGTAAAACAAAATACAGGACTGTACCAACCATTACCTGTGCCTGAGAGACCATGGGAGGACATAAGCATGGATTTTGTTCTTGGATTGCCGAGAACACAGAGAGGAAATGATTCAATATTTGTGGTGGTGGACCGGTTCTCCAAAATGGCACATTTTATTCCCTGCCAAAAGACAAGTGATGCAGTTCACATTGCTGGGTTGTTCTTCAAGGAAGTGGTACGACTTCACGGTCTACCGAGAAGTATAGTTTCAGACAGAGATACAAAGTTTGTTGGGTATTTCCGGAGAACTCCGTGGAAGAAATTGAAGACAGACTTGAAATTCAGTTCAGCATACCATCCACGGACGGATGGGCAGACGGAGGTGGTCAATAGAAGCCTGGGCAATTTATTGCGGTGTTTGATAGTGGATCAACCCAAGGGATGGGATTTGGTCTTACCACAGGCAGAGTTTGCATATAACAATTCAGTTAATAAAAGCACAAATAAATCTCCGTTCCAGATAGTATATGGAAACAGCCCGAGGAATGTGTCTGAGCTAAGAAGGTTGGACAGAAGAGAAAAATGTAGTGCCGAAGCAGAAGAATTTGCAGAACATATGAAAAGTCTGCATGAGGAAGTAAGAAGACAAATTACAAAAATGAACAGTCAATATAAGACAAGGGCGGACCAGAAGCGGCGGTTCAAGGAGTTCAAGGTAGGAGATGAGGTCATGGTGCATCTCGGGAAGGATAGATTTCCTGCCAAGACTTATAATAAATTGAAAATGAAAAGGTTTGGACCATGCAGAATATTGGGAAAGCGAGAGTCAGGAAATGCGTATGAAGTGGAATTGCCAACTTGGCTTGATATTTCACCAATTTTTAATATCTCAGATTTAGTGGAATACCATGAGGGAGAAGGTACAGAAATGCAAAGTCCAGAGTTATGGCAAATTCCAGCATCTACTCCAAGCACAGATGAAGCCGAGGAAGTATTGGATACTCGTGAAGGCAGAAGCACCAGGAATAAACAGTATACTGAGTATTTGATCAAGTGGAAAGGCAGGCCTATTGAAGATGCAACTTGGGTATCGGAGGCGGAGGTTGACCGATTGGGTCTTCCCCCAACAAAACAGAAGTGAGGGTCACTTCTAATCTACCCGAGTGTCTGATGCAGGAGCATCCGGTGAAAGTATGAGCAATCTTGCATCTTTTAATTTTCTTTAAAGTTCTGGTATTTTTGAAGCAATTTGGTTCTTTTCCGGGGAAGGAGATGTCGTAAGACAGAAAAGGAAGTTGTTAAAGGAACTAAGGCAAAAGTTGGTGTGAGGTCGCGAAATCGCGACCTCATTTGCTATAGCAAAGGCGGAGCAAGTTTCGTCGCGATATCGCGACGGTTGGGTTGGCCGAGTCTTAAGTTACGAAGGGGGTTGAAGCTGTTGCAAGGAGTGGGGGTTGGAGTCGCGAAATCGCGACGCGTCGCGATTTCGTGACGTCAAAGGCAGAGACAAATGCAGGACGTACTTTTGTCGCGATATCGCGACGTTGTTTCAAAGCTGAGGGCGGACGTCAGTTGGGTCACGATATCGCGACATGTCGCGATATCGCTACATGTCGCGATATCGCGGCCCAAGAAAAAGTCAAACGGAAATAAACACGCGGACGGTCGGACAGGGTGAAATTGACACGTGGTTGCCACGTGCCTTAAAGGCAACACGACCAGTGGGGGATAGAGTCAAATTTGACACGTGGAGACACACTTGTAACAGATCTTGAGGATGAGGGCCACGTAATCGGAGGAGAGAGATATAGATGTCGACCAAGTTTAATTATCTTGGAATGTTGTTTCTGGAGAAACCGTAGTTACAGGTGAAAGACTTAATGGCGGAGACAACGGTACTTAAAGACAGTCAGATTAAAACGGCGGGTGCAGGGTATGGAAAGCCATGAATGCAGGCTCTGGACGGATCGGACAGTTGCCATTTATGGCAGAAAACAAAAGGAAAGGAAAATCTTGAAATTTCAACGGAGGGAAGATGAAATTCGAAAGGGGTCTTTGGGCGGGAGCATTAATTTCAGGGAAGGCCGAGACCACATTAAAACGGGGAAAATTTGTATGGGAAAAGGGTGGTGAAGTTCGGGATTGGGGGAGAAGTGGTATACTGGAGAGACTACTGTAAACCGTATTTTGCTATTTTTAATGAAATTACCATGAAATTACTGTGAATGTGTTTGTGTGAATCCCGGCTTGCCATCAATAAAAAATCCCAATGAGACTTCCAGTAGCATTGATTAGTGCTCAAATTCCCTTGGCATTCATCCCATAAAGAAATCTTAAGACATGGGATTGCCCAAGAGTCATAACATCAAGCAACATGCAACTTTGAATCCAATATAAATCCCTCACATATTTAAGGTATGATTATGGATAAGTCCCACTCTATCTATCTAGGAGAAGAAAAATAATCCTATTGCATCTACTTCTATATGTCCCATTCATATTATATATGAGATACAATTGTTGTTAGTTTGTTATAAATCATTGCACTCACTTCCTCTCCCTATTAATATAGGAAGAGATATCAACCCTAGATTTTCTTATGGTAGAGAGAGGAACTTGAATCTATGAAGAAGGAAGGATGGATGAATATGGGTATTGTACCATAGATATACCAAAAAATACATGAATCTCCAATCATTCCATATGAAGAAATAAATTCACATGGAAATTACTCTACTTATTTTGGATATTACACAAATTAATTCAACCTTATTCCATTTAGCATGATTATGTGAGAATATAGGGTTTCAATATCATAACTTCTAAAAGCTATGATAACCCATCACTCTATTAATTTAACTATTTTATGCCTTTAATTTTGGTCAATTAGGTAAGATTTTTATGAGATATAATAGTAGATAAAATTAAGATGAAGATGTATGATCTATTATGAAAATAATTGATTAATGTATAAGAGCACATGTAAAGAGTTGGATAAAATAAGAAAAACAATTCTAAAGATAGAAAGGTAATTGAAAAATAGAAAAGTGCGTGCAAAAGTAAAAATAAAAATTATTAAGATAGAAAGAATAACTTGGAGAAGTCATTATTAGAATTTTTATATTTCTATACATTGATGTATTCGCCACCAGTTAAATTATCCACCCATCCTTTAAGTGGATGATCCAATATGTGTGTCATCCATAGTTGGATTATATTGTATGGAGTGTGAGATGACAAAATCTATGTGATGTAATAAAGAATATTGTATAAATTTGGATGGCACTAAATATACTAAAATATTTATTAATTCAATGAAATATAGTATTTGAATGATTGAGCTATATAATTACACATAAATTCAACATATAAATTATATTGTACAAATATTATGGGTTGGTTCTTTACATTATAAGAATGATGAAAGTGTGTGAAGGAGTCTACATAGTTTGTATGATTTCATAGGGCTTCATGTAAGAGGAAATTGTCTATCAAAGTCATCCATCCTAACAATTGGTATCATATAATTTGATATTTTTAATTGGTATTAGATCTAGAGTTGAAGCTAAGAGCCATAAGTGTTCACTGTGTGATTTAGGAGGGATGTTAGAGCAATGAATAAAATCAACCTAACATTTAAATTATATGATGGTTCAAGGAGGAGTCAAAATCATGTTAGTAGATCAACCTAAATGTATGGAGGTGCTAGATTCAATTCTATCGTCTTCATACCTTTAACAAGTTATAAGAGCTAATGTAATAAAATTAAAAAAGACAAGCAAAAGCATAAGCAACACTAAAATAGAAAGAGCATTAGCAGGAGTATCCATATAATATGGAGTGACGCTTACCCTTTAGATTAAGGTTATGTGTGGTAGAATCAAGTTCCTACACATGAGATAATAAAGAAGAATATTTGTTGTGGAAACAATAAAATGAGCCTCATAAGCTATGATCTGCTCTAGTATACCTAACAATTGTAGAAACTAATTATCCATGTAGTATGATAGGATTACAAGGTTACCATAAGGGTACTCCTTTTTGAGTCATAAGATAACACCCATTTTGAAGAAGAAAAGAAATTCACCAATTGGATATTTGAAAATATATGAATGTGAATGTACAATAGTGTAAGTGTATATTAGAGAGCAAATTGAAGACATAATTTTCTTCAAAAATTTGAAATCTAGAAGATTAAGCATATTAAGGGGGAGAGTGTTGAAAAAAGTAATACTTAATATGGAAAAGCACATGCAAAGAGTAAAAAAAAAAATCAATTCTAAATATAGAAATCCAATTGAAAAATTAAAAAGTGCATGCAAAAGTAAAAATGGAAATAATAACTTGGATACGTTGAAAACTCTTATGTGATGTTGAGAAGAACATTGCATAAATTTGTATGGAAATAAATATGCCACAATGATTATTAATTGAAAAAATATAGTATTCAAATAGTTGAGCAATATAGTGGCACCCAAACTTGCCATATAAATTATATTGTACAAATATTATGAGTTGGTTATTGCAATAGAGGCATGATGAAAGTGTGTGAATGAATCTACATAGTTTTCATTCTTTTGTAGCATTCCATATAAGAGGAATTTTATTATCATAATATAAGGTATTAGAGCATTTGATCATGATAATTGGTATCAAAGAAATGTACTTTTACAATATTAGAGAGCTTTAATACACTCGTTACATGTCTATACTAACACATAGCTCCTATTTAGTCTATTGTTCATTGATCCTATTTCAATCCATGAAGAATACTACTCCTTTCTAGCCACATGAGTAGCCTAATAAAATGTGATAGAGGTTACAAATGGAAATAATATGATAGTATGATTCCTCCTTAAGTCTCGCTTGTTCCCTTTTGAATTTTTGAGAAAGAACATGACCTAGCCTTTTAATTCTAATTTGATTTCTTAAACTAGAATATATGCATTTTTTGATATATTATTCAATATGGAACAACTAATGTATTAAGAATGGGTTCTTCTTCATCAAATAAGTAAAACTTTATTTCCCACCCATATTTATTTGGAAAAAGTGGAACCTTGTTTATCTATCTATAATATATATCACTTTCTAGTGAAGGCATCATTTTTAACATTCAAGCCTAGCTCTAGGGAAATTATTTTCTCATATCAAATAAATGGTAATGATCCAAGTTTAGGTAAAGAGTATTATTTTTAAAAAATAAAATTATTGGATCCTTTTTCTTCTAATTTCTTGATTTTGGCATGATTTTTAAATTAATAAATAGTTAGACTATGTTCCCCACCAAACTTACTTTAATTGCAACAACCAAAAGTAACAAAGAGATTGTTAAAAATAATGCTTAATATAGAATATAAAAAAAGATGTTAAAAATAATGCTTTTCCTAAATGAGAAGAATTATTTATAGATAGTCTTATTGAAAAAGAAGAGAGAGAAAATAAATATAAAAATTATTAGCTGCAAAAATAGAAAAGGATAATAATTATGAAAAACAAAAGGAAACAAATATAAATATATATATTTTTATTATTGGCATGTAGTATATGTTGGAATATATTACATTATTTGGTACAGGCCAATGTACCACCTTGGGTGCATCTTTAGATTAGGAGTGTCTTAGATTAGGGTTTGAGTATTTCCTTTATGCAATGTAATAAATGCATAAGTAATATTAGAATGTGTAAAGTATTCATTAATGTAAATGTGCATCATAGTCCATGTGCATATGAGTCCATATAATGGAATTTCAAGAGTCACACCCATTATATATTGGCCTTTGTATGAGCAAGTATGAATCCAAGTCATATCATATCTTATTATATCATCTTAGTAGAGTAGAGTAGAGTGCAATTTTGATACAATGTAGAATTTGTACAAAGCATGGAGTATTTGAGATCTCCATGTTTTGTATGAAGATCCTATTTTAATGAGCTTTCATTAATGGTAGTTTTATGAGTTATTGCAGAAGTTTCTTATGAGTTATTTAATATTGCATTGTCATTTTAGTCATTGTGGTTGCATTTCATTAAATATATATCATCAAAGAAAAAGGTATATTGATAGGAGATAAAGAGATTTCCTTTTCAAAATTTCTAAAATTATTTTTTGGATAGTATTTCCATAGGGTTGTAGGAAAACTCATGAAGACTAGGACTCAAAATAGATCTCTTTCCACTATATTGGAGGATAACTAGTGAATATTATTGATTTATAGATATCTAGATAATATTTTCATTTATTTGGTTGATATTGTCTAAGTTTTTGTCATAGAAAATTATTTCTTAGAATTTGAGAAGCTTCCTACAATGGATAGAGAAGAATTTCATCTTCAATTGCCTAAAAGTCTATTTGCTTTACTTGTGCAAGTTTTAATTATTTATTGTAGAAAAAGTAGTTATTGAAGATCAAGGAGGTCCAAGAAAGAAGACCCTATTGGATATTGAATATTGAAGATAATGGAGGTTCAAGAAATAATTTCCCATTGGAGATTGAATATTGAAGATAAAGGATGTCCAAGGAAGAAGACCCCATTGGATATTAAAGGTAGAATATTGAAGGAGACCCAAGAAAGAGGTTCTATTGAAGAACTTTTATATTTGGAAGATATAATACTAAAGATTGAAGATAGATAAGGACTATAAAATGTCCTATTTAAAATTTGAGAAGCTATAGAATTTGAAGACCCAAGAGAAAGAGATCTCAAGCAAATTTGGAAGGACAAAGAAGAAGGCTAGAGAAGCCCTATTAAAAATTTGAAGAAGTGGCCATTGGAGGAGATTTAAATAAAGCTCAAGGTAGAAGAATGCAAGAAGGAGTAGCTTCTAAAAAGAAGAATTGAGAACAATTGTCGCAACCTGATAACAAGCCCAAAAGGAAAAATATTTTGGTAAGAAGTTTGTCAAATTTTAGAAAAGATTCTTGACGATATCAAGACATTCATATTCTTGAGAAAGAGGCCTCCAAAATTGAGAGTTCTGAAGATACCTTTAAATAATTTAAAGGATGATTTATGAAGTAGAAGATTGTTGATTTTCAATGCAGAAGTTGAAGCGTAACATGACAACAAATTTAAGGTGACATAAAGCTATTATTTGGAGAAGATTTGGGCAGATGTTGAAGTGCCCTTGAATATCCAATTGAAGGAAGGCTTGACAACAAAATACGAAAGCAATTTTAAGGAGACAGTGGATATTCTTGTACAACAAGATAAAGGATAAGAAATCATATTTTTAGAGCAAAAAATTAAGATATTAGGATTGCAAATTTTGGTAGCATTAGAAGGAGAAAATAGAGCTAGGATTTGGATATTTTTGGGGTAGATTAGAGAGGATTTTGGACAGAAACAAAAGAGGAATTTGCTACATTGGAAGTTACAAATTAAAGAAGTTTTGGACTAAAATAAAGCAACAATTAGAACTACAATATTAAAAATTTTAGGGAAGTAAATCCCAAGGAATTGAAGCTGTAAAATTGATAAGTTTGAGGTAGAAATTGAGTAGAAAGGAGAGCTGCAAATTTTACAAATTTGGGGCAAAAAATAGGTGAACCAAATCACCAAGAAAACTAGCTACAAAAGGAGACCAAAAGGTATGCAATATTGGTGCTATAAAGGTTCATTATTTGAATGTTCACATTAGTTTATTATAAAGGTTTTTGAGAGCACCATATTAGATTTATTAAATTCAGAAAATAGAAGTTGAAATAGAGTCTTCTAGCAAAGGAAGGTGGTAACATTCTTGTCCTAAAATCTACAAAAATAAAACAACAAATATCAAAGTTAAAGTTTGCTTGAAACATAGAAATAAGGAGAAAATGATATTAGTATTATATGATATTATTTACAAGATTATAAAAGTGTAGATTTATTGAAGAGAAAAGAAACTGAATAAGGGCATATTTACTAAGCAAATAGAAGACCAAATAAGGGCTCAAAATAAAGTAAATTTTAGATTTTATAAAGACACCAAGGGAACCACCAAGCTGGTAAAGCCACCACAACCCAAGGAAGAGCTACCAAAAATCCATTGAGCTAAAGTTCCAATGTCATAGCTCCATTCAAGGAGCTCAAACAAAGGTAAATTTTATAAGGAAGGCAACATAATTTTTTATAACAATCATAAAAAGAGTTTCTATTAAAAGTAATAAGTCAAATTTGGGTATTTAGAACATCTACAATTGAATAAGGGAGATTATTTGATAGTATAATTCTTTGTGAAGTATAAATTCAAGTAAAAAATTGAGTCAAACAAGCCAACCATTCAAGAACCACCTAGGTGTCTTGAGATAGAATCAACAAAGTACCAACAAAATATTGTTTGGACAGTGCCATGAATGAAGAATCAAAAGCACCATTAGCACCACCATAAAACCACTAGGGAGTTGAAGCACCACCATATTGAAAGAGGAGCCACCAAATACAAGAGTGAAAAATATTATAAAGAAGTGGAGAATATAAAAAATAGCAGTCCGTTGAGAGAAAACCTAATGTCATTTGTTGTTACGAAGAAATTAAGTATAGAGGAACTAAAATTAAGGGTATTCAAAGAAAATAATCAAGTCATTGTAAAGTGTAGAGGAAAATCAAAACATTACCAAGCTAAGGTAGTAAAGAAGCATTACAAAATATAGGAAACATGCTACATAAAGGATGCAGTACATTATTGAGCAAAGAAGAGAAAGCACCACCACTTGGAAGGACATAATATAGTCATAAGAGGAGTAAATAGATACATTTCCAAGTATCACAATGTAGAAGGTAACTCCAAGGGAAGTGAAACATCTTCTTTGCATGAAATACAAGTCATACAAGCCTATTCATGAAATAACAATGTAATGCAAGTGAAGGGAGTGCAACAAATTTGAAGGTAAGAGAAACCAACCAGCACTATGTGGATAGTCAGATTCTTAGAGAGTGCCATAAATAAGAACATTAAATGCACATTATTTTACATTGAAGTCTAGGAAGTGGACAATGTCTAAATTAGAGTGCAAGTTGTAGAGAAAATAAGTGACAAGAGAAGCAAACCGAATACATAGCGCACCCTAATAAAGAAGGTACATAAAATATTTAAATTAATTTGTATTTTCCATAAAGGTAAATGAGGTATAATGAATATTAATACTAAGGTTAAACTTAGATAATCTACCATGCTTGAAATTAATTAGATGAAGGAAGATCTAAGAAATTGCATTGATGAGGTATAATTTAGATGATTTGTTAAATGATTTGAAAGCTTTTTAAAGTAACGATAATTTAATTTGAAAGCTTTTGGATTTACTTTATTTTGAAATTCAAGAATAAAATATTTTCAAATAATTTGACATGGAATCATAAGGACTTCTACATAGAAATTAAAATATTAAGTTTGTAAATATCCTTATTTTCTTATTTTCTAATTAGGGAGTTATAAGGAGTTCAACACCATATTAGTCTCTTGAAATTTAGAAACCATAATATTGAAAATTGAGAGACATATATATAAAAAAAGTTTTTTTTTAAGTTGGAAAACTACATTGGAATTAGTCTATTGCTCAAATTAATGAGACATAAGGAATCCACCTTAAAGATCTTGAAGATAGAGAATTTTACCAATTTAAATTGCATTAAAATTATCTTTATTTTTTTATTCATAAATAGGGAGAAATAAGGCGAAGAATAGTAGTTGAACATTATGGAGATAAAAGGGATTCAAATAAAAGAAAAACTAAGAAAGATAAGTACTTTATCAAAACCGTTTTATATTTAAAATATTTGGGTTATACAAGGTATTCAAAAAAATTTAGAATCGAAAAGATTATATTAAATTTGATATTTTACATTCGAAATAGTAGGGAGCTAAAAGGAATTTTACCTAGAGATTTGACTATATTTTGGTCATTCTCTAGACATTAGGAAAACAAGATATACTACAAGATTTAAAGAATTGAAATTTAGAACTTGATCATAAACTTAAACTCAACTTAGAAGTTAAAGAGACTGGGATACATAAGGAATACAACAAAACTAATATTTTGAAGATGGATAAGTTAGCAAGAAGAACATATCATCACAAGATATACTATCAAAATTCATACAATATTCCATAAAAAAAAAATACAATATTACTTCAAGCACAAATAATTCTATAAGTCAAAATAGAAAAGATATTTGGTTTATTGATTCTAGTGCAAGTCATCACATGACAAGAAATTTACAATGGTTTGATTGCCTTGAAGTCATTAACAATATTAGGTTAAAAATTGTAGATGGAAAATACTATATTATACATGGATATGGATGTGTAACACCTAGTACATCATTTCCAAATATTTTGTTACATGATGTAATGTATGTTCCTAGATTAACATCAAATCTTATTTCAATAGCCAAGTTGATAGAGAGCAAAAGGATGATTGATTTTTAAACATATATATGGAGTCAGTAAGTGTCTCATCATATATAAAAATGATATAGAAGCTACAAGATCAATGTAAAATTATAGACATGATCTAGACTCAATTCAGATTTCACAAGATATTGTTGTAGTTCAAAACAACACTAATAATTTTTTTGAGGAATAGATTGTAGGAAATGAAAATATATATCATAAAAGTTGACAAGGAAATAGAAGATTAAAAATGAGAAAGATGAGAGAAAAAAAATACTTTGGACTACTTGGCCATCTACAAACTAAAGAAGAAGAAGAATAACCTGATCAAGTTGAAGAACAAATGAAATATGAAGATCCATATTGAAGACTAAAATCTTCAATAACCAAATAATGTAATACATGGTGTGTTGGAAAATATTACATTATTTGGTATATGCCAATGTACTACCTTGGGTACATATTTATATTAGGAGTTTGTCTTAGATTAGGGTTTGAGCATTTACTTTATGCAATGTAATAAATACACAAGTAATATTAGAATGTGGAAAGTATTTAATATTGTGAATGTGCATCATAGTCCATGTGCACATGAGTCACATCCCATTATATATTGGCCTTTGTATGAATATTATATTACTTTTTATATTATATATTATCATATCATCTTAGTAGAGTAGAGTAGACTATAAGTTTGATACAATGTAGAACTTGTATGAAGCATGGAGTATTTGAGATCTTCACATTTTGTATGAAGATCCTATTTTCGTGAGCTTTCATTAATGACAGTTTTATGAGTTATTGCAGAAGTTTCTTATGATTTTTACCTGCTTAGTATATTGCCATTATCATATATTTTATATTGCATGGTTATTTTAGTCCTTGTGGTTGCATTTCATTAAATATATATCATAAAAAGCTAACAATATGTCTATATATTGGGTGTTTGACACCAACTGTAATTCAATTCAAATGGATGTAATCAATTCAAAGGAGTTGTATTGAATGAAAGAGTTGTAATTTAAAACTCATAAATGAATTTAAATAAATAAAGTATATTGATCTTAGATGTTACTTTTTAAAGTAGTTATCTAAAAATATTTTTTTTAGTGTGTGCTCTAAAATTATATTCTTGTAAATTGCAACACATTTTCTTCATCTAGTATAAGAGCCAAATTGGAGTACTTTGGTATATTTCCAATGGCAATGATAAATTCCAAATGGGAAGATCCATTATTTAATGATGATCATTGTGACAATTAGGAAATTAATATGCAAACATTGATGGTTTATGTATAAGAGATAGTTCAAATATGATATGTTGATCCACAATTAGAGTGCACTATCAATAAAAGATAAAATTGATATAAAAGAGGTAAAAAAGGATACCTTTGCCATGATTATAATCTAGAGTGCTCTATATGTGATCATTTTCCATATAATTATAGGAGCTAACAATTCAAAATAAGCTTGGGAGATATTACAATCTGCTTATCAAGGCAAAGATAAAATTATGTTAGTTTAGTTGCAAAATTTGCAAAGTAAAATTGAGAATCTTAAATTGAAGGATAGTGAGAAGATAATTGATTTTTATGTTTGACTATAGTATATAGTTAATAAATTATGTAGTAATAGATAGAGCATAATAATTTACGTTATTTCTTAAAAGGTACCTAGATGTTTACCATTGATGTAGAATGCTATTGTGATTGCAATAGAAGGAAGCAATTTTTTTACTAAATTGTATCTATATCATCTTATGGGATCACCAACGGCTCTTAGTATTTGTTGAAGATGGATATTGTAAATTATAAACCTTACCATCCCTTTGCTAGGGAAGATATACAATCCCCATTTTTATTAATGAAGTTTGTAGCTTGGATCATTAGATCACAAATGAAGTTCTAACTTCTTCTCCTAGAAGGAAGGATATTGTCTATTCCAAGTTCAAGATGCTAAAATTGTGTATAGTCTAGAGCTAAAATAGGGGAGGCACTTGTAGTTTATAGAATATATCTAGAATAGGGAAGGTCTATATAGTTTGGATGTGATTTTTTTTAAGGTACAGATCCAATTTGGGAGATGTCTTAGTGGGTCCTTGCTCAGGTGCCTCTTTTTCAAATGTTGATGATTTTTCCTTTGGCCATTTTGACTCTCTAGATTCAGTCCTTGGAATGCAATTTTCATATTTTTGTGGATGGGTTGGTTGACACCCATATTTTAAATTTGGTTTTGCCTTTTGGGTAGTAATTGTTGGAATATTTATCTAGGTTTTGTTTGGGTAGAAACTTCTTCTTGGGTTTGAATGTTCCTTCTTTTGTCCTTGTTTTTCAATTTAAATTTTGGTAGTTTGTTCTTTTGGTGGGATTCACTATTTTTGGATCTTGGCTTCTCCTGGTTTCTATTTACTATTTGAATTTTGGTTTCTAGATCCCTTAGGTGGGGTAATTTTTTCTTTATTTCACTTTGGTTTCTCTCTAAAAGATTTTGCTTCTTATTTGTAAAATATTTTGGGACCCTTTCAAAACCCCTTATTTCACCTAATAAAGAAAAACTCATGAGATTATTATTATACCATAAATGTAGATTGGACAAAACTCAAGAAAATTTAGAACAAGATTTTATAATGAAAATTAAAATAGATAAAAAGTAACAACTAGAGTAGTGCCCATAAGAGAAAGGGGGGATTATCAATTTATTCAAGAAAATAAGGAAGAAGCCTTTGTGGAGTAAGAGTTCATCTATAGTATTATAGATAATATAAATATACAAAGTCATTATTGTTAAATATTTTATTACTTTAAAATGGATTGTAGAATCAAGTAAAGTCACGTGCAAGATAAGAGGGCAAGTTTTGCTAAAGATAAATAAGAAGAAGAGGACTTTATATCTAGAATATTTTTGTATCCCATGGTATAAAAGTCTAAATATGAAGTTTGGTATCTTGATTTTGGTTGCTTGTATTAAATGATAGACAAACAAAAAAATAATTATGGATATTGATAAATAAATCAAATATAAAGTGGATCTTGAAGATGAAAAAACAATTGAATTTGTTGATAAAGGTATTATGGTTGTGCATAACAAACAAAATAAGGTAAATAATATTAAAAAAACATGGTTAGTACCTGGTCTTAAGCATAATATTTGAAGTAAAGGCCAACTTGTTGAGAAAAAATATAAAGTGTTTTTTAACAATGGAACTTGTAGAATATATGATGTAAATAATTGTGACAAATTAGTGGAAATAATTCTCATTATAGAAAATCACATGTTCTCAAAGAATATACATCCTACACTCTTAATTGCTTTGAAGGTTATAGTTGAAATACATCATTTCATATTTTCTTGAATTAGAATAGTTTTCAACTATAATTATTGGATTATTGTTATAATATTTTAGTTAAGCATTTTGGTTTATCTTGTTTTAATTTGTAGATATTATTTTTTAAAAATTGAAACAATAATTTGATAGTGACATGATTGTGATGGATGCAATGGATATTTTTATGAATACTTAATAAGGCCCTAATGAATCTATTACTAATTTTCACCAAAATTAATTGTTGTGGGGATTTCCTGCTTACCTCCTTAAAACATGTCACATCACAGGAATCTTGAGAGTCACAACCAGTTTGTAAACTCTGGTGGATCTACCTCTTTGACCAAATAAAATATTATCTATAAGACTCTAGACAGACCAATTCGGGTAAGGAAACCCCAGACAATGGGTTTGGATATTTGCCATTATGATATTATAACCCATGTCTTACCAAATTTAATGATATTATATCAGTTTTTTTTGTTCTTTTTTGACCAAGCCAAGCAACATTTAGATTATTATGACCAGACTGGTGCCATATCCATTGGGTAGTCGTAGTGGATTTATAAATTTCATGAATAAAGAAAAGAACAGGAGAGAAGAACTAGTTCATCCAAATAAATTCAAATGATGTAATCAAAAAGAACAATTAAACTAGTGAGAGAAATCATCATTCACACATTTAGATTATTTTAATATCCAAATAAGATAGACACATAAACCATGAACACTAGAAATAACAGGAACATAGTTAGAATTTATATTCATAAAAAAGTTTACATATGAAAGACCTAGTGGAATGCTCGGGTCTTATATGAAAATAGTTACAATGGCACCCTCATTAGAATATCGTAATAAGGGTTTGCTTATATCTATCCTGATTGTAATGATGAGAGTCTCCAACTCTAGTGCATCCATAGGAAATAATCTCGATGGACAGAGCTTCTTGGACAGTCCTTGAATAATGGTGGAGGAAAGGGCAACACAAGAGATGAAAGGATAAAACACACGCAGAAAAGGAAATACAACTAACTCTAGAAAAAAATTATACTTGGACTCAGATATTTTCTCTCTAAGACTTGATGAAAATTCCTACTGCTATTCAAATTTGGTTTTAGGTAGGTATATGGACTCATATATTTTGGTTGTAGACTATATATGGACTCATATATATAGACATTGTTTTTAATATTTTATGTGTAGGTGTAGGTATTCTAGAAATGAAGGAGGAGCTAAGAGGAAGATTAAAATAAGCCTAAGATTAACTCTCAAGTGTGGGTTTTGAGAAGAACATTGAAACACACCATTAAGCTCATGAAGGGATTTGATCCTTTGTAACTTGTAATTCAAAATGTATCAAAATGATAAGCCCTCAAAGGGGATGTATTGTAACATTTTGTAATTTATGAATCTATAAATACAAGGAGAAACCCCCCTCTTTTAATGTAAATAATTTGTCATTTCAATAGTTTACATATTTTGCATATTTCCTTTGCATGCTTGCTCATAAACACTAGATTGCATTTCAATTTCCATCATCTAGGTATGTCGTTGTTTTTGCTTCTTTAGTGGCGGTCATGGTGGGACTGTGTGTCCCTTGTTCCCTTTCATTTTTATTATTTTTAACACCCTTTTTGTGTTTTGTGTTGCAGGTTCTAGCCATTCTGAGCAAGAACAACTACAAAATTTCTAGTTGAAACTGTCAGGGACAACCACTATAAACGTCTTTACTAGGGATGACCCAAAAATTTGTAGACGTCCCACCCAGGGATGACCACCAAACCAAGGGGTTTCTACAAAAATTTCCAGAAACAAGAAGTTTCAAAATAGAAAATATAATCTTCCAAACCTTCTATTTACATCTAGGTTGTTTCAAAAATCCTAAGTTTCATTTTTTCTTATCTTTTGTGTGTAATGGAAAGTTAGATTTCATATTTCTAAATTTTGCATTAAAAATTTGAAGAAAAGAAAGAAAAAGAATAGCCTTTCAAAATGCATTTATCTGGTTTTCCTGCGTATGACCTACCTAAGGGTTAGATTTTCATATAGTTTTCAAATTTGGTAGTTTCCTTTTATATATATGCTTGTGATTCTGAAAGTGAAACGTAATCTTATGCATTTAGTGAATAATCATCGACTGCTACCTTGCTTTCTTTCAATCATTTTAAAATAAATCACACACACCACACTTCTTTTTAACATTAGTGATTTGGAATTCATCCCCAACCACTAATAGAGTTAAAATATGGTGGGTTTCATCTCCATCCATTGGCTCAAATTCCACATACCATATTTTTAGCCAAATCTAGGTCTAAGATCCGATATAGCTTGGAAATTTTGCATGTATTTCTCTTTGAAGGGTATAACACTGACCAAGTGAGTACTAGGTGAGGACTGGTAGGACCTATACTCCTTGATTACGTATGGATTTCATATCCATACTTTGGTTGGTTTACATGATCAAACTTTCATTTTTGGTTGTCGAGATGCGAGTATATAGGTGAAAACCTTTAAACAATTGAGAATTACATCAACATTCAAAACATGTGAAAGATATTCTTTACATGAGAAACAAAATTTGAAACACATAAAATAGTTTAGGAACACATAAATTTTAAAAGAGATAATCATTTGTATTATTGTGTGTTTCTATTGATTGTGTGTTTGAATCCATAAAAATTATAAAGGATATAATCACATAGATATTTAGAGTAAGTAGCTATGGTATATACTTGTAGCTAATCCCAATTAAGGGTAGACATTATGTGGAGTAGGCAAGAGGACATAAAACATATTTGTTTTGACCCCAAGGACATGGTTATACCTCCTTCATAGTCAAATACTCTCCCCAGTCCTAGAAGGTCAAAAAGGGGACCTAGCCTACAAGGGTCTCCTACACGGGGTACCTCCATAGGTCACAGTACCAATATAGGAAATCATTTCCCTAATATGGATACTATAAATGCCTTCTTCCAAGAAGAGCAATTGTACAATGAGGTGCCTCAAAATAGAGCAATACCATGCATTCGCATGCCTGCTTAGTCTACTCCATGTACTGGTATGCAAGATCAAGACTTCTCACCTAGGATAGGGTTAAATGATCTTCTTATGCTTTCAAATCGCCCTTCCCCAAGGTACAAAAACCTAGATGAGTATGACACTTATTGAAATAGATGAGCTAATTCTACGTTACCTTTTCTCATTATGAGGGAAGACCTGAGGAGGATATTGAATATCCTCACTCGCATCATTCCTATGCAAGCATGATGTGCATCTACACCAGTAGAATATCAGGAATACATGTTTAGGAAGGAACCACAAGTAAATGTGACTTATCTCAATCAAGGGAAACTTGTAGTAGATTTCACATATCCTCCTAAACAAGATAGGTATCAAGGCAATAGTGCTAGGGAACATAGGCCTAATACAACTAATAAAATAAATCAATTAGTCAAAAAGTATGATGATCCTCAAGCCAATTTTAATCAACTTTGGTCTTATAAACAATGCTTGGATCTCTTAGAGCATTGACAACAATTAGAAAGACAAATAATTGAAAATCAGATTCAAGAAAAATTGCGTAATGGGGTTTCTATTCCATGCATGCATAGATAGGAGGCTCGCCATAGGTAACCTAATTTTCATCAGAACATGTCTCCTAGACCTAACCAAATGTTCCCTCCAAGATCTCCTAGGCCTGATCAAAACTTACCTAATAGACCTAATATAGATCGTCTATAGTAGGCTTCTGTTCCTCCTTGTAGGTCCATACTTGAAACATATTATGGGGCTTATAATGATTTGAAACAAAACAAGGATTATTTAGAAGCACATTTTGGAGGCGTGGGTGATGAAAATCAACCACCTCAACATATACTTAATATTACTCATCCCCTCCATGGGTCCAAAATAAATAAGTGGATATTAAATCCTTTTATGATTATCAAGCATTGCTTGAATGCTTAGAAATTGTAGAGGGTAAGACAGCTAGGAATGGGCTTCAAAAAATCACCTTGTGCCAATTGCATAATAAACCGCTACTCCCATATATCCCTTTCCCAACATATCTTGAGCATTTTAAAATGCCCAAGTTGGACAAGTTTAAAGGGGAAGAAGATGCTCAAGAGCATGTTACAAAATTCATGAATCAGTGCTTCAACATACAAGAGAATGATGCATTACTCCTAAGGACATTTTTAATTACCCTCTCTAGACCAACCATTGAATGGTTCAATAAACTTCCAATACATAGTGTCTATACATTTGAACAGTTTGCAAATGCATTCTTGGAATGTTTTGCCTTCAATACAAAGAGAAAGGTGACCCTAATAGACCTTATAGGTTTGAAACAATATGATGATGAGTCTATCACTGACTATGGAAATAGGTGGTGAACACTCTTAGCTAAGCTACCCTATCTATTTCCAATGATCGAGTTGACTCGGATGTTTTTAAAGATTTATTTGATACCAATATATTTATTGTTACAACTCCAAAAACATCCCACTCTTGAGGATGCTCTAGCACAAGCTAGAACCATAGAAGAGATCAAAATACAAGAGGAGGAGATATCTAAACATCACAATGAGTGGACAAAGAATACCAAGAATAGTTCGATGCCATCAAAGCCAAAAATGGTCAATCAAGTGGCCATTACTATCCCAGGGCTTGCACAAACAATGCCTCCTCAAAAAGTAAATTATTAGGCCCAACCTCCTCCTGTGAGTTATAATAATAATACTCAAGTGAATCAGGGTCAAAATAAGTAATGTCACCCTAGGCGATAGTTTACACCCTTTGTTGAGTCAATGGACTCCCTATTCAATCATTTATAGGTGGCTAAACTGGTTATTTGACCAAAAATAAAGCCTATATGCCCAAATACAGGTAAACCAAAGCCTACGGGATGTCGAGAAGACCAATTTTATCGATATCATTGGCAAAATGACCATGACTTGCCTACATTCTATGGTTTCAAAAACATATTTCAAGATATGATAGAGAGGAATGATCTCCAAGTAGATAATCCTCTCACCCCAAATAATCAATAGATGGGGGTTTTCAAAGACCCCTTACCTACTCATGAGGTACAAGTAGATCTTACAAAACCAATGAATGAGGTCGAGACAACACCTCCTTTGTAGGGATACATCGAGATGATAAGTATTGTGACTATGAATAGATGCTACCCAAGTCAAGTTGCACCACCTACAACTTCAAGCGATGTTCCATATACATCATAACCTTCCCCACCTCCAATATAGAGCCTTCCACCTAAGCCAGTAGTAACAATAAAGAGTAAGCTTACACAAATCTTAAGAACCACATTGGCTAGATTGTCCATTTATGAGCTCATTCAACAATCTCCTCCTCATAGAGAAGCTCTAATGGATATTCTTAAGTTGATAGAGTTGCAACACCAGGAGTCTAACTCCTTCATCAATTTTGTGGGGCATGTGGAACAATGTAAAGAACCAGTGATCACATTCCATGAGAACAAACTCAAACCCATATCAAGTGATGTGGTAGACCCTCTTTTGCACATCTTTGCATGTGTGAATGATATACCATATAAAAGAGTTCTGATAGACATTAGTTCATATAGAAATATAATAACCACTAGTGCTCTTAAATACCTAGGGCTTCCAGCATCTCATGTTGTAGCATCCATTTACACCCTTCGAGCATTCAATGATATGATATGCTCCACAATTGGTACTATAGTCCTACCTATTTAGGTGGGACACATAACTATATCGACATTGTGTCATGTTTTGGAGGGTGCAATGGCCTATAACATATTTCTAGGTAGACCTTGGATTTAGGATATGAAGTGTGTCCCATCCATTGCTCATCAATGTCTCAAATATACTTATGAAGGGTAGGTGCATGTAGTCTTTGTAGATCTAGAGTCCTTTAAGTATTGTATCATGGTACAACAGTTCCTCAAGTAAACGTTACCATCGACTCATATGGAATTCCACTGAACACATCTATTCAAAGTCCAATTCCCTCTCCATAACCTTCCATTACACCAATAACATCTTCACCCATACCATCATAATCATTGGAAACATTAAAAATGTCTTCATCATTGTCTGATCTTATGTAGAGGAACATGTCGAAGAAGCCAATAGATGAAATCCCTCCCATCATTTCCACCATATCTACGAAAGAGATTCCTTGTCCAATAGATGAGGAGACATATTAGGAGGTTCACATTGAGTCATATCAAGCATCACTTCCATCCCCTACACCTTCACCATCTCAAGTTACCATCCAGATGTCTAGTATAGGGATAGGGGAATACCTAGTGATAAATGTCACAATAGTTCCATCCATAGAGATAGTTCCATCAATCACAATACATGTTGGGGGTATCCAACTTGTCACACCTTCCATACTAGTTACATCCCAATAAATGAAGCAAATTAAGGATTCTAAAGGTATTACACCTTCCTCACTTCCTTTGATCACCATAAATGTAAGGGGTACACAAGGTGTTGCACCTTCCTCCTAGAATCACAAAGTAATCAAAGTTACAAAAAGCCCCAAAGGTATCCATAAACACTTTGGTCAATCCAAAATTCCCCTAGGTGGTGTATGACCATCTAGGTCAACCTAAAACGTTCCTAGGTGATCTATGACCATCTAGGTCAACCTAAAACTCCCCTAGGTTTTTTATGACCATCTAGATCAACCTAAAATGCTCCTAGGTAGTCTACAATCATCCAGGTCAATCTAAAATGCCCCTAGGTGATCTACAACTATCTAGGTCAACCTAAAACACCCTTAGGTGGTCTACAACTATCTAGGTTAACTTAAAATGCTCCTAGTTGATCTATAATCATCTAGGTCATCCCAAAATGCCCCAAAGGCATCTATATGCCCTTTGGTCACCCTAAAAAGTCCCTCGGTGGTCTATGACCATCCAGGTCACCCCAAAATGCCCCAAATATGTCTATAAACCCTTAGATCACCCTAAAATATCCCTATGTGGTCTACAACTATCTAGGTCATCCCAAAATATCCTAAAGGTATCTATAAGCCCTTTGGTCACCCTAAAATGCTCTTATGTGATTGACGATCATTTAGGTCACCCTAAAATGCCCTAAAGGCATATATAAGCCCTTTGGTCACCCTAAAACACTCCTAGGTGGTCTACAACCATCTAGGTCACCCCAATATACCCCAAAGGCATATATAAGCCCTTTAGTCACCCGAAAACACTCCTAGGTGATCTACAACCATCTAGTCTAACCTAAAATACCCCTAAGTGATTTACGATCATCTAGGTCAATCTAAAATACCCCTAGGTAGCCTATAACTATCTAGGTCAACCTAAAATATCCCTAGGTAGTCTACGACCATCTAGGTTACCCTAAAACACCCCTAGGTGATCTATGACCATCTAGATCAACCTAAAACACCCCTAGGTAGTCTACGACCATCTAGGTCAACCTAAAAATACCTCTAGGTGGTCTATGACCATCTAGGTCAACCTAAAATGCCTCTAGGTAGTCTATGACCATTTAGGTCAACTCAAAATACTCCTAGGTAGTCTACAACCATCTAGGTCAACCTAAAATGCCCGTAGGTGGTCTACGACCGTCTAGGTCAACCTAAAATGCTCTTAGGTGGTCTATGACCATCTAGGTCACCCCAAAATGCTCCAAATGCATCTATAAGCCCTTTGGTCACCCTAAAATTCCCCTAGATGATCTATGACCATCTAGGTCACCCCAAAATGCCCCAAAGACATCTATAAGCTCTTTGGTCACCCTACAATGCCCCTAGGCGGTCTACGACCATCTAGGTCACCCCAAAATTCTCCAAAGATGTCTATAAGCCCTTTTGTCACCCTAAAATGCTCCTAGATAGTCTACGACCATCTAGGTCATCCCAAAATACCCCAAGGTATCTATAAGCCCTTTGGTCACCCAAAAAGCCCCAATGGAATTCATTAAGCCCATTGGTCAAATTGTATATACATATATATATCAAAAATACAAAAACATAATTAAAACATCAAAAACACAAAAATATTGCTTCATTGCACTTCACATCATTTGCATTTCAACATCAATTGCATTAGGTATACTCATCATTACATTGTGCATTGTTAGAAATTGATCATACATGTCTAGCACCAGGTCTGTATTATAGGCATTTATTAAATTCATTGTTATCATATGTTGATGTTACCACCTGTTTACATTACATGTATCATTTACATTTACACCCCATTCAGTGTATATGTTTCCTATCACTTAGCCATTGTTTGAAAGACATAGTTAAGGTTTTTCGGTCACTCAACCATATCTAGTTTTCTTTTCATATTTTATAGAAATCTATCATGATTTTTAGAAGGTAGAATCCTTCTTAGTTTATACCTTGTATACATCAAAATCCCAACACATTTTCATATAAATAAATCCAAGTTTAGCACAAGGAAATATGAAACCTACAAAGTGGTATAAGTTACCCTAAGTGAAAATTTTATCTCGCTCATCCCCCTATGCAAATGGTTCAAAGATGCTAAGAATTGACAAAAGAACAAGTTCCTCCTTACCCAAAATTATCAAAATCCCTTGCCTCACACCAAATTGGGGCAAGTATCCAAAATGAAAAATACATACTGTTTATTATCACTTCACAATATGAAAAAAGAAATAGTGGTTTTTACCATTAAAAAAAGAAAAATAAATAGTGGTTCTCACCACTATCCAAATCCCTTGCTCACCATAACAAAAATGAGCAACTCCCTTAAAAAATTCAAATTTAAAAGAAATAAAGGGATTTTTGAATTTTGAATCCCTGGAATTCTTAGCATTAGAGAACCATAAGGTGATCCTCATTACAAGTTGGGTGGCATCAAGCCCACTTGGCAATGGCGGTATCCTTACGCATGATGATATGTCTATCACATAAGCAACTTGCTTTTGTATAGACCAATGTTTGCATACATATGAGCTATATTTTGGTAGCCTATATTACCTAGTGGTCTAATCCAACTAAGTACAAAACCCAAGATAATGATACTCATAAGGTGATCCCTAGTATATATGGGTTGCATAAATCATGTTTGGCACTAGGATAACTTTATGTGTTATCATAGTAATGAACTCATAGGCACACATAGGGATATTGAATATCTTGGTTATCTTAGAAGATTTATACTTTGTCAAAAATTCTAGCATAGTTATTATACAACTTTTGAATAGGTAACTACAATGTTTGAGTCTCTTAAAAATCGCAAACACATCATAAAACATTACACTATTTATCACAATTTATATTATGCCATCACATGTTTGTTAGTGTACATTTTCAAAAGCCATTACATAATGACATAATAACATGAAAATAATGAGGTAAATTTTGTACAACCTATGGTTCTAGCATATAATGTGTTAAGTAGTCATCATAATACATCATACAAATTTAATCAAATCATCCATTTCATTCTACATTTACAAATAGCCATATCATCAAATCACATCATAATACAAATACATGCATACATGTTAAATATCCATCACAACATCATAAAGAAAATATAAGCATTGCATACATCTCATAAAAGCAGTAAGAACACATGATGATAACAGAAAACTCATATATATTTATATATATATATATATGAAATTAAAAACTACATAATCATCCATAAACTGCCCATAGGCTACAATAAACTGGGTCCTTAGACCTCATAAGTCCTAAAATATCAAAAAGAGCCATAGAGTCCCACAAACCATGGTCACACAGGACCGATGATGTGACTCTCACCCCTACTCTCAGTCGAAGTCCATCAAAAACTCCTAGATCTACTACCACCTATGTTTTTTGACATCCATGCAAAGTTAGGAGGCCCCATCCATGCAAAATATTTTCCTATACCACTTCTTCAAATTTGGTGTGACCAGGTACGAGGTGTAGACCAATTGGTTCATCCAAACCCCATAAGGGGGCAGAGGTACAACGTTCAAATATCAGGCCTCATCGAACTAAACACTTGTACCTTTCCTGGTGCTTTCAGTGGTGTAAAAGGTTTAAAATGATTATGGCATGGCGGTTATAGGGGTGGACTGCGTGAAGATCTATGTGGCGGATTTTGAGGCGGACAACATAGAATACTATGGTGGCCATAAAAGTTGGACAGCCTACCTGGATTCATGGTGGCTACCTATTCCACCATGTTAAAAAAAAAAAACTCTAGTGTGACCCACTGGCAGATGGACGGTATGGTATGAACCCCCTAAGGCATACTATCTCATCCTCCAACTTGTCAGTATAATTCTTCTCCTATAAAGAGTCTAGTAGATTCCTACTAAGGACTGAAGCTATTCCACCTCCGCTCATAGCTTGGCCACCTCACCAGTGTTAGCCCATTCATTAATAGGGCTCCATGCTCCAACCTATTCTTGAAGCATAGCTATCAATGCTACCTCCCTCTCCATATCATCCTGAAGCATCTCTCTCCCATTGACCTCTAATAAGCTCACCTTATAGCTCAATAATCATAGCATATCGAGCTATTGGTTGTACCTGCATTCCATGATCATCAAATTCAACCTCACCTAAGTCACCCTACAAATCCCCTAAGTCAAGGAGATTTGTCCACTCATTCGCTATGGGATGATGCACATGTCACTCACCTCCCTCTACCTCCTCATCATTCGAAGGCTTATCTTGACCCTCCTCCTCTGGAGCATCCTTGAGTTCCTTCTCTACCTCCTCAGTAGCATCACCTCCTAGTGGACCCTCTCCTTGCCACTACTGTGTCACCCATAAATATTCATATTCCTTTATCATCCTGGCATCATCCAAATCTAAGATGTCTACTATAGGATCTGACTCCCCTCCCAATGCCTTTATTGTAGAGTAGCTAAGAGTCCTCTCATCCCAACGATATCAATATATCATTAGCTTACTAAGAAACCCCTAGCATAGCCTGAACTATCATAGGACTCAAGCATAAGAAAAGTACTCTCACTCAGTCTCATGTCACCCAACTAGCCATCTACCTTGTCTCACCCGATGCAATTGTGTCTCAGCCTTAGCCCATACTAGAAAATCTATATAAGATCTTTGGGTAATATCCTCTACCCTAAGTTATGCAAAGGACTCTGCATAGTGCTCAACATCACCTGCAAAGAGATGGCTCTAACTTGTCTCCTAGGCCCACTACCATAGTATCTCGTAGCCTATATCCCTATTAGTATGTTATACTTGGGTTGTCCAAGGAAGTCCTTGTGTTCGATCCATGGCAATATACTACCATACCCAAACATGTAGTAGGAAGCTGCACCCTAAGACATTTTGCCCATGGGAGTGGATCTCATATAATTCATCATATAGATGTGCCAATAATTTAGGACCCCAAGCCATAACTATAGGCTCCTCCTCAGTGCACTCCACAAGTGTAAAAACTAACTCTATAAGGTTCTAGGGGAACCTGGCTCCTGATGAGTCTGGAAAAAATATATTAGAGATAAAAGTCATTATTAAGGAATGTATAATATCCAATACATCCACCCAAAACCATCACTCCACTAGTATCCCTCTGTTGAGTAGGTTACTCAGTGTCTCCTCCCAACATTCCCTAAAGTACCTCTACATCAATGCATCTCTCTAGTATCAATGAGTGGATATGATGGGGCACCCCTCTATCATAATATGCAATATCTAGTAGACATCATATAAATTCATCATTATCTCTTCTATAGGTAGGTGGAAAGTGTTGGTGCGAGGATCCCAAAGGTCTATAAAGGCAATCAAGTAGACGTGTTCGCCCACCATGGGCTCCAACTGTATCACATGCTTAAGGCCAATGGCATCGATCCATCACCAATAATACTCTATAAAAATTTCTCTAGTGACCTAAAAGATATTCAAAACTTGATACCGACTCTTCACCACCTAATAGAGATAAGTGTCAAAAACACACTCAAAATGCATCAAAAAAGTCCAAAAATATCCAAAAAATGACAAAAAAGGGCCTTTTTTGCCCTAATTTTGTGATCGTACCACCCAGGGACGATCACAAATATGGTAACCATCCCACTGAGGGATAGCCACCAGTGGCCATCCCACCCAGGGATGGCCACCAAAAATGGCTAAAGTAGGGTCATTTTAACCCCTAAAATAGCCCTAAAAATGCAAGAAAATAGAAAAATAATGGTAAAATAATACATATAAACTAAAAATAAATGATTGAATTCCTAAATTTCACTACTATTACAGTTCTTTAACCATAATTTAGTGTGTTTTATGGAAAAATCAAAAGAAATTAACATTTCACATTAAATAAAGAAAGAGAGGAAAATGCAGTCCATACCCGTCTCACACCAACTCCGCCACTTTACGAGTATTGTAGATATCTCATGCTGATTATGGGGTACTCTTAGTAGTGCTAAAATTTAGAAAAACAGCTCTCTCATCTTCACATCTCAATTTTTCCAAGTTGAGAATGCAAAATGAGCTCATTTGCCTCATTTTGGGCTTATATAGCCTTCAAATAAGCATGGCTACCCCTTGGTGGTATGGTCAGATAATTGGCCAAATGTACCACCCTAGGATTGCCATAAAATATGCAGCCATTCCACCTAGGGAATGCCACCAAAAAACCCTACAAAAATAGCTTTAAAACATAAACAATAGGGCCAAAACCCCACCAAAAATAGGTCTAAAATGGTTCAAATTAACAAGGGATCATGATTAAATCTGAAGTATTCATGGACACTCTAAAAAGCCTTTATTTCACTCCCAAATAATGCTATTATGGCTTTACTACTCCATTGGAATGAAGTATTTAGGCTCTCACTTCCATAAATCATCATTAAATGATCAAAATCCTAGCATAATTGATAGGGTTTGCAATGGGTAAAATTGATGGTTATCCCAATTAAGTCATATATGTCAAGTGACTCATTAATTTCATCATTATTCATGCCCTCATCAACTCATCACTTTAGGGGGTAGTCATAACAATGATTTCATAATCAAATCAACACTTAAACACTCAAAAGTGCAGTTTTCATACATTCAAAAGAATTATTACCAAAAACAAATTTGCAAGCCCATGTCGGGGCAAACAATCAGCAAATGCAATAAAAAAAAGGCTTGGCCTCCTTGAATCCTTAGGAATTCACCTTTGAAAATGATTACAAGGACACAAGGAACCAAGACCAAATATACTCTAAGCCCCAAAAATGCTATGGCAAGTGTGGCTGAAAGGTATACCAAAATTGTTGGCAATTTTGGGTTTGAGATCCTAGCTTCTTGTCTGTGAGTTGTCATTGATGTCAAAAGGAAATGACATTAATGTTAAGAGGATGTGTTGGCTTCAAAGGTGGAAGATTCCAAGAGAATATTTTTAAGAGAATCCGGAGAGATTCCATTGGCAATGGTTTTTATTAAAACCAATGGAGGTTCTCTTTATTATTTATTTAATTATTATTTAAAACCCTTCAAGGTTTTAATTAATTATTTAATTAATTAAGGGAGAAATTATTTTTAATTTATTAAAAATACTTTAAGGGTTTTTAAACCCTTTAGAAAGCAAATTTTGATTAAATTCGAAATTACTTTTCTTTGCAGCCGACGTGTTCTAAAGTCCACGTATGGACTATAAATATGATAAGGTTCCTAAGGTTAAACCCTCTTGGAAAATTGAAGGCAATTAATTGTTTTGGCTACGATCGAATGTTCTATTTACGCTACGAAAGAGGATAGCTCATGGTTTGAAAAGATTTCGAAAAGCTTGACCGTTTATGTGGATGGAAGTCTGTCTTGGACTTCGTAAGCCCCTTGTGGGCTAGTGGCAACGAAGGCTGAATTTGGGCCTTGCATAGGCGGAGGTCTGCGTTTTGATCCCCGCGGAGGGATCTGTGCATGGATTAGTCATATTTTTATTTAAACGTGTTTTGTGCCATGAATTTCAGATTCTTCAAGGGCAGCCAATATAAGGTGTGATTATTTTCTTGATATGATTTTTGGCATTGTTTAGCATTGTTTAAAAGACATAGGAGAAATAAGGGGATATTTCTTTGGTTGTATTTTTGAGATTAGTATTTTGCTATGCTAAATTTAAAAATGGAGATATAAGGTGTAAGTTTTGGCTTCTTTGGTGGTTGTTTTTAAAGAAGAGAAGCTAAAAGGTGTATTAAGGAAAGTTTTTATACATGCTCATTTATCTTGGTTCTAACCCTAACTTGGTTGGAAGTTTGAGGGTTGTGTGTGGTGACAGCTTTAAGGATCAATTTTCTTCTACTCCAAAAAGGTATGGGCACATTTTCCTTATGAGTATGATTAGTGTATGTTTTCTGAAATAAGGTTGGAGTGAAAATTTTTTCAACTAGGTTTCCTTTGGTTGGGTGTAAATCCTATTTTTTGGTTTGTTGAAGACTTCTTATGCATTGTTATCCTTGATGAGAGTTTTGGTGAATGCATAATTATGGTTTGAGGTAGTGGAAGCATTATGCACTAGGGTTTATGTTTGTGAGTCTTGCTACTTGCATTGAGTTGGTGGAACCCTTGGTTGGCTATTTTGAGTTTGATGGTTGAGTTGCTTCCATAGAGGTTGTTTGATCAAGTTATTGCTTTACTTGATTCATGATATTGGGCTTACTCCATTGAGTTGATTTGAGCAAGTTATTCTTTACTTTGTGGATGATATTGTGCATTGCTTTGATATTGCTTTGGGTATATTGCTTTACTATTTTGAAGTATAAAGGAAAAAGTAAAAAGAGGTCTTATACTGTTCACCCCCCCTCTCAGTATAAGCTTGTGTTCTTCAAAAATTAATCCTTCAATTATGTCAAAAGTAAGGATTACAAGAATGTATGATATTTCCATAAATAGAGGCATATAAAGTTGGTTAGGTTAATGAATAACCTCAATCATTTAAAGATTTACTCATCTATTTTTTCTCAGCGCTCTATTTCACACAGTGCATCTTAAAAAGGGATATTTGTAGACAATAAAATTATGTAAATCGGATAATATTGTTATATGCCACTCTTATAGACATCATATGTCCCCATTGGGAAACCCTCAGGGGTTAATTAGGGCTCCCAACCACTTTTGGGAGGATTTACGCCACTTTTGGGAAGTTTTGGGGCATATAACCATGATCGTCCCCCCTAGGGATGATCATAGTTGGTGGTCATCCCACCCAAATGTGACCACACACATCCATCCCTAGGTGGGATGACCATGCTCTAGAGCTCCATTCAAATTAGAGCACATGACTCAAAATTAAGACACGTGACTTTGCGCACCCCTTAGGAACTTTGTGCACTTGAATCAAAGTAGAGTGCATGACTCAAAATTGAGATGCATGACTTTTCACACCACTTAGGACCTTCATGCACTCCACTCAAAGTAGAGCATACGACTCAAAATCATGGTGTGCAACTTTGCACACCCCTTAGGGCCTTCATGTGCTCCACTAGAAGTGTGGTGCATGATACAAAAATTAGGGTGTGCAGCTTCGTGCACCCCTTAGGACTTTCATGCGCTCCACTATAAGTGGGGTGTGTGCTCAACCAAAATTTTGAGTGTACCTAAAAACAAAGAGACTTAACAATAAAATCGAAGCTCTTGGGAACAAGGGTGGGACTGCTTGCAAGACCAACAATAAAAAATATATAAATGACAATCTAATATAAAATTAGTTGAAGAGACCATAACACTAAATTTTATAAATAATCTTAGGCCATATTTTTAGGCTAAGTTCCAATAAGACAAACCTTGTGGTTTCCCATCCATTGACAAGGTTATTCTGTTTGTTAATATCCTTGAACATTGAAAAAATATGGAAGGAAAAAGATCCTTAAAAACTAAAAACCTTAATAAGAATGTTGTAGGGGATGGAGTCTACATTGTAGTTGTTGAAGGTACCTCTAATGAGTTAGACATAGTTGGATATCCTATGCATATGTTAACTTCATATGGGGTTGGCACAAAATCTAAGAATATGATTTCTCAATGGACCCATGAACATATTTCCAAAATATATCCACCACCTAAGATTAAAAATGACTTTATCAATGATATGTTTGAAGAACCATAACTTGATCCTAATAACTTTTTATTTTGAAATGAAACTTATGGTGATGATAAATCTACTTGTATAGACTTACATAGATTCTACCTCAAGAAAAAAAATTGTTTGGAATTTAACATTGATTAAGTGAATAATGATAGGATCAATTTATTTCATAAAAAGAAATGAAGTCTCTAAAAAACATATAATCATCCTCACAGTTAGAGGTTAGGTGTCTATAATACCCCATTCCCTAACTATGAATAACAAGATCCTACGCAATAGTAGGGAGTACACCAAAATAAAGATCAAGGGATTAATCAATATGGACATCAAAATTACCAAAATCAAGGATACAATTCTAATTAGATAAACCAAGGAGAGGTTTAACATAAGCAAAACCAAAATTCTATAGCTAGTACTTCATAGAATACCTCTCAAGTTCTCAAAATAGCCCAAATGGAGAATAAGTTTGTAGTAAATAAAATGTGGCTTATTATATCATAATTTTAGAGGTGCAAAGATAAATAATTATAATATTGCAACAATATTTTGTTACTACTAGTAGTAGTGCACATCAATTTGATAATAATCAACCTTACAAAGAAAATAAAAAGAAGGAAAAATGAAAATATCCCATCTATATAATGGTTAATTCTTCCACAGTGAATATGCTTCTAAATCCTCTTTTGGTCATTTTGGAAATATTCTACAAATGCATAGATATTATAAACCACATAAAATATTCTTAAAAAGGCCTCAAACTAGCCTATAGGGTCTGTTGCTTCTAAAAATACTGAAACACCATGGTTATTACTTAAACTATCAAACATGACACACATTATTGAAAAGCATCAAGATATAAACCAAAAGGAATTGCTACTTAAAGCAAACATGAACAAGACTAAAGTATGTGATATTTTTGAAGAGTTGCATACAACCCCTTGCAATGTCCCATATTGGAATTAGTTAGGACATCTCTCTATCAATAATAATGTTTAATATGCTTATTATATGATAAGGATGCATCTATACTAAGTGTTTCCAATATTATGCCTATCATTATAGAGTCTTACAAAGTGTAATATATTTAATCCCATAGATCAAAACTTTACATTGATGCATATACTAGCCCTATGTTGATTATAAAATTTCCCTTGAAAAAATGGTTTTTTCTATTTATTTTCCACTTGATGATTGTCTACAATTATTAATAATAGTTGTTTAAAATAATATATTGGTCCCTATGCATTTATTTGATGAAGGGAGTGGTACATGTGTTGTCATTATCCTTGATAGATAAACTAAATATCATTAGAGAAAATATCCTATATACTAGAAGTTATTCCTATGCTTATAATGGTAATCCACAAGATCATGTAGGTTGCATTTAGTTGTTGATTTTGGTTGGACCTAAGTAAGAAAGATTGAAGTTTATGGCGTTTGAATTTTAGACCAACTATAATCCACTATAAGGTAGACCTTATACTAGTAAGATAAGATCCATAGATTCCTCTATTTTTCAAGTGGTTAAGTGTACCTATGATGATAAAGTCTTCACTATAGAGAGATATTTAGACCCTTGGGGGATTCACCCTCTAAGCCATGATAGTTTTATTATTCCTTATATGTATAAATCACAACATTCCCATTTATGAATATGAGTCTTAGTGGACTTCTAGAAGGAATTTATATAAGGGGCATCCAAAAAAATTGCTTATAATTCCTCTATGATAGGTATGAATAAGAATATGACCAACCCAACATGGATGTTATTACTCCTATTCATCATAGGTAGTAAAAAATTACCACCATTATTTAGACTGAAGTAGAGGGAATATCATATTTTATTTCATCAAAGGTTTCTTAAATTACACAAAACCTATGAGGACTTTACCAAATTAAAACAAGTAATATTATGTATAGATAATGACAGTATGGGCAAGAAAAAAAATAGTGATGTAGATAGTGAATTTATTAAATCCTTTAATATTAAAAATTAGAACACTTATTCTATTATTCATATATTTTAGCTGTGTATGGGGCATTACCAAGTTGTCTCAATGGTAGTTCCTATTTTAGATGATGATCATAGCTAATTTGATATAGTTTTTTATGAAATTGATAGTAATAATTTATTTTCCTATTGAATGATTACAAATATTGAATGTAATCAATATAAAATTAGTTTATATAGGCATAGAACAACTAATTTGTGTACCTTTATATCAAAACCTTGAAATAGGATAGGTGAAACAAGAATTATTCCCCTACCTAGGAACTTAACAAAGGCTAAAATTTATCAGTTTAAAAATAATTATAAAGATAGAAAATTGGTTGTTCTATATTTATAAACAAAAATCCATAAACCATTTTAATATATCCTTAACCAAAACTCATTATTGCATTGCCTTCTATTGAAATTTCATTAAAAAGGCTAGCATTGGTTCATAAAGTTGTAATCCTAGTTAGCATTGCCTACTTAGTTATTTTTGGGCTTATTCCTATTGTTTGACCTATAAGAATATTATTGTTCCCAATTTATTTTACATTTTTGATGAAATTTCTTCATGATCAAAATGCCCTCTAATTGCGATGATCTTAGTTCCTACTATTTTATGGAAAATAATGAATATCTAGGAATATACTATTAACCTATTTATGGATCTAGAAATATTTTCTTCCTTAGATAGGCTTTCTTATAAGTGTATTTATAGTTTGATCCTACAACCTCTTGTTCGGTAAGGAACTTGATCAAATTTGAATTTTCTAGTAAATTAAAAACTAGGGTGATCATTAATGCTTTGATGAAATTTTAGAAGCAATTATAGCCATACTCTAGTCCCTACATCCCTATATATTTTTTAATTCCTTGTTAAATGCTCACAAATTCTATAGGCTTAGGGACAAGGTCACATAGAGGAAGACCAAATAGTTTGCATACCTAATAATATCCTATTTCTCTTCATGTTTCCCAATAATGAATCCATACTAGAGGTTTTAGATGGTTTAGAGGAAAGTATTCCTCTACAATGCCATAAGAGAGAGTTTATTGAAGATATCAATCCTAGCTAAATGTGGCACAAGTGTTCTGATTATGTTTTCTAGTCTAAGAATAATTATAAATTAAAGAACCTTCCCCTTGCTCTCGACTATTTTGGAGAAGGCAATATCTTGAATGTTGATCCTATCATAAATATTAGCATAGGTAATCATGAGTAACCATGTATAATTAAAATTAGGACTAGCCTATCTACAAAAGAGTAAGTCATATTTACTTCCTTGTTTAAAAAGTACAAGGATGTATTTACTTGATAATACTTGACATACCCAAAATAGATGAGGATTTGGTCATCCATAACATTTTTACTTATGAGGATTTCATTCCCATATTCCAAAAGCAAAGGATATTCTCTCCTCTAGTTCAAAATATATACAAAATTAAAATCTAGAAGCTACTAAATATCAATTTTATAAGAACTATTGACTATTTGGGATAGGTGTCTAACATTGTACCTATGAAAAAGAAAGAAAAGAATTTTATCCAAATTTTCTATGATTTCATAATATCTTTCCTAAGGATAACTTTTGTTTTCCCTCTATTAAATGCTATTGTTGATTATACTACAAGGTATGACATGTTGTTCCTTTTGGATGTTTATTCTAACTATAGACAACTCTATATTAACCTTGATGATAAAATTAGAACAATATTAATATACCTTGGGGAACATCCTATTACATTTATGTGCCTTTTAGATTGAAAATATTGGTGCTACTTATCAATAAGCTATGACATTAATCTTTCATACTTGATGGGAAAATAATAAAATCTTATGTGGATGACCTTTTGGGTAAGTCCAAAGAAGTGGTATGACCACCCAACTAATCTTTGTGTCATATTTGAGTAATTACATCTCTATAAGGATAGACTTAATCCCAATAAATTTGCATTTAATGTTATCAATGGTAAACCACTAGGTTTTTTGGTGTCTCATGAGGCATAAATGTTGATCATGCCAAGATTAAAGTCTTGATGCTATGTATCCCATTAAATTATTAAAGATATCAACTATTTCTTAGAGAAGCTCTAATCCATTAGACAGTTTATAATTAATTTAGCTTTTAAGGTTTATCAACTAAATTAAAAAAAGATATTGAGTTCAAATGGGATGAAAGTTATAACAAAGGATTTTTTGAATTCAATAAATTTCCTTTATGTCCCCCAACTCTTTGCTCACAACTTGAATATGTTGTTTATTCTATATACCTTGGTTACTTGTGTTTCCTTTGGAGTAGTTCTTACTCAACAAGATAGTCACAATAAGGAGTGTGTTATACTATATTAGTTGAGCAATGATTTTAGAAAAAAATGTGATATACTCCCATGGAGAAATACTATATGGTCATCTACTTTGCATGTGATAAATTAAGGTATTATACGTTGTATCAAACAACTTATATGGTTGTTAAAAATAGCCCATTTATATGTCTATTACAAAAACCTTGTATCCCTAGTGACACATAATTTGGTAAATGGATTGCTATAATGCAAGAATTTGATCTCTCTATCATTACCCAAAAAGTTGTTAAAGCTCAGGTGATTATTTGTCAATTGGTGGTAGCTCCTGATCTAATGCAATATCCTTTAAAATAAGGTATTGCATGATGAGGATATAATATTTATATTTTTTTCTTCTCATGACTTTGTCACATTCCTTCCTACATTGTTGTTGGTCTTATTTAGAAGTCCCTTAATATAAATTATTGTTGGTCTTATTTAGAAGTCCCTTAATATACATTATTGTTGGTCTTATTTAAAAGTCTATGTGCTTTCCTCATGCAGAGATTAGTTTTTGTTGCAAAAAAATAGACATTATGGAAGAGACTCTAGGAGAAGAGTCCTGGTGAAGTTTTGAGATTGGAGATCTCCATTGCTAGATTGAAAACTTCACATTGTAGAAGAAAAGGCCATAGAAGCCTTGATCTAGAAGAAAAGGCCACATAAGCCTTGATCCAAAAGCAGAGGCCACAAAAGCCTTAATCCTAAAGAAGACTCTAGAGAAGAGTATTTGATCCAGAAGAAGACTCCAGAAAAGAGTCCATGAGATAGGAGATTAAAAATTTCTCTTGCTGATTGAATATTTCTTTCACAAGAAGTTGAAGAGATCCATAGAATATCTCATTGGAAAACTTCCAATATTGGAAGAGATAAAGAGGGACTAGAAAAGTCTTATTCCTAATCTTAGAAGCAACAAAACTCAGAGATCCGAGAAGAAGATCTCATCACCAACACTTCCACAAGGAGAAGGTTGAAGAAAAGGTCTCATTTAGAAGACCAGAGAAGCTACAAGATTGAAGACCTTGGAGAGGTCTCTAGGAGAAACAAGAAAAAGGCTTGGAGAGCCTTGTTGCAGAACTTATAGAAGCATCATCAAAGGAGTTCCTAGAAGAACTCATTGGAGAAATCCACTACCAAGGAGAAGCTCCTGATAGTGAAGGACTTGGGATAATTATCGCCATACGACAACAAGCCCAAGAGAGAAGGAAGAATCCAGTGAAGACCTCAAGATATTCATAATATTGAGAAGAAGATCCTGTTTGAAGTTAGAATTCAACAAGAATATTGAAGGAGGATTCAGATAGAAGAAGTCTACCAAATCCAAGATATTTGGAGATTACCTCTCACAAGAAAGAAGGCACATTTTAGAGATAAGATTTTTCTGAATCTATAGCAGAAAATAGAAGATCACTTGAAGGATCAAGCCACCAAACCCTAGGCTCAAGATAGAAGGTTTGAGACCACATTTTGGTGAAGCAAGAAGTTGTTTTGGACAGCCAACAAGAAGCTACGGAATTCATTCATCACAAGGCAACAACTTGGTGAATCTAAACACCAAGATCTACATCATCTACAGAAGCCATTAAAGGTAAGCAACTTGGGTGCAATCAGTTGAACTTTAAATTAGGGTTCATTATCAAGTTTCATTAAGCACCATATTTGGATTAAAGTTGCAAAAAGAAGGGCTCATATTATAGTCTTCAAGAAGGTGCAAAAGATAGTTCTTTTAAGAGATTTATTTGCATATTAAAATAGGAGTTGGATGTATTTTGAAAGAAAGAAATATATCATCTACCTATTATCTATCTAGAAAGAAAGAAGACTACATCCTACAACACTGATTGTAGTGCAAAATTGTAGATTATTTTTAAGGGTTCTTTATAATTACTCTTAAAAGTTGCAGAGATTATTAAGTGCATTTGAAACTACTTTGAGAGTTTATTTATAGGAGCAATAAGGTGAGATTATTGTTACCTTTAAAGTGCATTAATTTGGAGATATTATTGGTTCATTGCACTATACTAGTTGTTCATTAAACTAGTTACTCTCAAAGGGTTATTTTGTGTTTTTTGATTGTTAAGATCAAGGGCACAAAAACCAGCATACTATCAAAGTGTCTAGAGACACTATTTGGTGCACAAAACCTACAACATTTCATGGCCAAAAGAAGCCACCAATACAAATCAAAGAGTGGAGAAGAAATCCACCATTAAAATCCTTGAAGGAAGCTACAAATCGAGACTTGGTGAGTCTCAGATTCAAGGTGCACTTAGGGTTTCATTAAAAGTGTAAGTGCAGAAATTTCTACTTCCAAAAAGCATATTAGCTTGGAAAAGTTAGATATTAGTGTTGTCTAATAAGAAAGGCAACAATACACTACTCTCAAAAGAATAAGAGCAAGTAGTGGCCATATCCAAGAAGCCAGAAGAAAGCATCAAATCATTCTACATAAGTCCTCAAGCTATACAATGAGGAGCCTTCATAACAGAGAAGGAAATAGCATCTAAAAGAGACAAGAAATACACTAAAATTTGGTGCAAAATAAGGTCTCTTATTCATAATACATTGGAGCACCATATACCTCTAAAAGAGGATAGAGTATTGAGTGTCTCAAGACACCAAAATAATAGGTGTTCTACGTCTATTACTTGCACATCAATAGAGGTAGAAGAGAAGTCGATTCAGGGCTCACATTGCTCAAGATTCGAGGTGCCTAAAGACATCGTTTCTCCATGTCAAATCGAGCACCTAGAGAAAGCATCCACCTACAACATTAAGGCCAATATAAGAAGGCCATTATCAATCAAGTATCTATGAGAAAAGAGATAGCATTAAGGGTATTTATCACCTACATTTCTATGACATAGCTATCAACACGGACAAGACAACACTATCAAGCAAGGAACAAGGAGCTATTACAAAGTCATTACAAAGGCAACATAGAAGAACAAAGCTAAAAGGTGTTATACCCAAGATGTAGCTTGGAGAATATGTCTACCAAAAGAAGCACTCAAATCAGCCCTTGGTTTTCCATAAGACCACCATTGGAGTGCCATAGAATCATTCCTCATCACCTTAGCTAGAGCCACCCATACAACAAATACGTTGGCTTGGAAAGAAAGTGTTATCAAGAGCATTTGTTGGAAAGGAATATATGAGCTATAAAATGTTGGAGGGTAAATGTGCATGTAGAAGACCTAAGTGCCACTTGGTAGGAACACACTAAGCACCATTTCATTCCTCAACACTCAAAGAATAATTGAACACCTTCCTTCGAGAAGTTACAAAATCATTAGGAGGTTACATATCTTTGCTATCATTACATAAGGGAATGAGCATTGGAAGAATCTCAACATCCATATTTATTGTAACTCCTAAGTGCCACTTGTCCAAAATTTAAAGAGGAATCTATGCTATTTAAAGCACCCAACTTGGAGGAGGAAAGTACAAAGTCAAAGCATGATCAAGCATTGAAAGGTGTGGAAGCACATTCGTAGCGAGAAGCTAAATCAAGATTATAGCTTGCATTAAAGGTCTATCATAAACCAACAACTCCAGCGCTCTTCAATTGGAGAATACTTACATTGACCAAGCACCATTCAAGGAAGAGAAAACCAGCACCATCTAGAGAGAGCATTAAATTCTCATCCACACCAGCCACCAACAGATACATTGAGCCACAAGGATTACTAAGGTAAAGTTCATATTAAATATTCTTGCTTTAAACCTAAGTGATATTGGAGTTATAAGGATATAATCCATTTACTATTGCATTGGATAATACAAATTCAGCCAAGCATTAGTAGATAATAAAGCAAGTTTATATTTCAAAAAATTAATTATTGAGGTGCATACAAATAATATAATATTTGAAATATTCAAAGTAGGAGATATAAGGTTGTCAACCTTGATTAAATCATTATTAAATTGCAAATAACATTATTTTCTAATATTCCAAAAAGTAGGGAGATATAAGGCATACTACTTCAAACTATATACATATAATTGGAATTTAGAAAATTAATCTATTGAAAGAGAAGTAGATCAATTGCCTTCATATAGAGTTGGAATTAATTGGTAAAAATTATCTCATACTCATTCTAAGGAGACAAAAATAAATCCAACTATTAAAGCATACTTCATTGGGAAAGATAAGGCAAAATTAAAAGTTGATTATTCTCAAAACATTGCAAAATCAACTTAGAAGGTGAACTAAGCATATTCTAATTATTAGGGAGATATAAGGAAGCCTACAAAACCTAATTCTAAGTAAGGTTTTATCAAATTAGTTCACATCTCTTAACTAGGGAGATATAAGGAATTCTACAAAACCTAAGCCTTGGATAGGTTTATCAAATTGGATCATATACTCAATCTACTCAAGAAAGATATAGTATTCTACAGATATTAAAGAAACAAGAAGAATACTACACTTCATCTACTAAGGAGATATAAGGTAGTCTACTACAAAGGATTCATCAAAAATATTTCTAAAATAGAAAAAGCTAAAACTAAGAGAAATGTCTACCTCAAGTAATATAGTGAACAATGATATGAACAACACTATTAGAAAGGAAAGAGCAAGTGTCATAAAAAGTGGAATCAAGAATTCACTTATAAAGTTTGAAGGAAACTTAGACCTTACTTCAAAAAGGATACATAGTGAAGCTTTAAAAGATAGCTTTGAAACGATGGAACATTATCTACATGCTCGACTCACTGAAGCAATTGATAATGGAAAGAATGACATTCAAATTCCTTTAGAATATGGAAGCATATTATATATGGCACTACTTACATTCAAATGTTATAAGGATGAAAATGTAGAACAAAGAGGATTGATAGAATTACTTAAACTGAAAATAGAAATGGATGAATCATCCCTAGCAAAGATATTTCAATCCTCATGCAGTATTAGTACTTCAAGTTCTACTAACACAAAATATTATCATGATGCTCTAAGTGTATGTTTAGAAGCTTCTATATAGGACATAGAGAATGATGACAAGGACAAAAGCAAAGAGAAAATACTCTTGCAAGAATCTGGTGATAGTACATCCACCTATGAAAGTATTGACTCCAATAAAGAAGAAGAAGAGGAACCAATTCAAGGAGGCATACAGTGCAATGTGAATTAAAGATAATACAAAGGACCAGATCAAGCTGAAGAACATCTGAAGACAAAGATCCATATTGAAGACTAAAGTCTTCAATACCCAAATAATGTAATAAAGGGGGTGTTAGAGTATATTACATCATTTGGGTCATGTAAATGTACCACCTTTGGTACATAGTTAGAGTAGGAGATTACTTTAGGGGGAAGTTAGCTAGTTACTTCAAGTAATGTAATAAATGCACAAGTGTCAATGTGCAAGTTGTAAATGTGCAAGGTGTCCCCTTGTACAACTAGGTAGAGTGTTGGCCAAGGAACCCATCTTCCTATATAAAAAGGGCCTCATAGTAAGTGATTGAATATCATAGTAGGTAGTAGTAGTGTAGAGAGTAAACTCCATTAGTGATGGAGTACAATGTAGTCCTTTAGCATATATTCATGGAGTGTTCATTTCCTCCATAGTTGCATTGTATTATTTTCATCATTTCTATTTATAGTATACTTTAGTCATATTGCAGAATTACTTTCCTTCATATTTTCTGCATCTTGTGATTGCCATCTCCCATAGCATACTTCATCAAAATCTAACACTCATGAGGATATCGAGAGATGTTATGAAACTATGACCAAAGTCAAATCTAAGACACTTTCTACTTCCCATGATTCTAATGAAGTGCTCCACCCTTACATTTGGATCCTTCACTTTGATGGAGTAAAAAATGAGTTTGGGGTAGGAGCTAGTACCTTTGTCAAATATCCACCTAACCTTGCTATTCTTATGGCCTTCCACTTAATTTTTTTTGCGTTACTAATAATGTTTCATTATATGAATCTATAATTATTGGACTCCTAGATGCCCAATGTATGAATGATAAACACATTAGGATGTTAGGAGACTCCCAAATTGTGGTTCATTAGATATCTTATGAGTATTTTGTTAAATCTCCCCATTTGATCCTTTACCATCAATTGGATATAAGTATAATAAATTATTTCAAGTCCTTTTGATTAGACATTTCCAAAGGGGGTAAAATATTGATGCTGACTCTTTGGACACTTTGTGTAGAAAATTCATACCACATGAAAACATTTTTGAAACAAATTTTGTGATGAACCTATGATCTCTATCACTAATGTTCTAGTGGATGTACATACAATTGAGGTCAATGCTAAGGATTTAAAAACCCTCATGATAATCATTAATATACCAACATTTTATGCTACCTCAATAATTAAATCTATCGACCTATGACTATTTCTAGGCAGTAGGCTCACATATAAAAGAGAACATTTTCATTCATTGTTATTGGTGGGGTATTATACTACTATAATATTAATGGTGGTATCTTGTGATGTCTTAATCCCTCTTTGATATTCATATTGGATACTATGGAGGACACTATATTGGTTATTAAACCACTGTTAATTGATAAGAATGGATTACTTATAGGAAATAATGGAAGCTAGAATAGATAAATATGTCAAGTCTTGTGATAATTGTTAGTTCCAAAAATATGAAATTCATACCTATACTCAATTTCTTCATTCAATTGAGTCTCCTTGGACTTTTTACACTTTAGGTCTTGATATTTTAGGATCCATTTCTTCTATGTCCTTGGATGGACACAATTTCAATATCATGGCCATAAAATATTTTACCAAATGGATGGAAACTATGTCACTAGCAATTCTATTTCTTTTCACTTTTTGCTATTTCTTCTTTAACTTTGCTTTCTATTTCTTCCTAGTCTTTATTTTGGTATTATTTTCCAATGTAAATTCTGGATAATGAACTATGAAATCATCACAATAGTATGTTCTATGAATATTGGAATTTAATGATTCCACATGAAAATTAACATATGCTAAATTCAAGTGTATTGTATCACAACCATCATCTTTCATTTCAATTTTCCATGTCTTTTTTCTTGATAAATCTCAAAAGTGAGTAGTGTTATGTATATCACTATGCCTACTTTAGTAGGTAATATAATAGTGTTTTTATAATTCCATCATGCCCCAAGGATTTTTTCATGAAGATAATTTATGAATGCTGTGAAATTCTCATATTTGGTATTTTTATAATTAAGGACAACCTATTATTCAAATCATCTGATATATTCCTTTGTTCATTGAAATTATCCTTCAGGTTTTGTGTATAAAATTTTAGTTTTTTTACCATTTCATCCACAAACCTTGAAAATACATTTTTAATCATTTCTTCCATGATGAATTCATTTTAAGTAGTAATCCTTATTTCTCCAAAATTTACTAAACAATTTTTTAATTTCACAAAATCAAATTTCACCAATCTTCAAATCTTACATTTCAAATTTTCTTCAATCAATTATTTTTTTTAATTTTAAGGAATTTTTAAGGAATTTTTAAATTCAATTGTAATTAATTTATTTACTTATTATCACTCCAATTTAATGCACAGTTTCTTAAATTCTCCTTCAAATATCAACTTTAACTTCACTCCACCAAATTGTAATTTAAATTTCAAATAACTTCTTCCTTATAAATCTTTTTAATCAATTTCAATAATAGAAAAACTTTATAAAACAAATTTCAACCTTTTAACTCCAAAATAATATTTTGTACCCAAAATTTTCTCAAATATGCTTTTAAAAAGTAAAAATCGGTTTCATACCATAATGTCCTACCATGTCTACCACATTATGCACCAATGCTTTGAAAACTTGTAGTATGTGTTACATTGGAAATCCTAATCCTCTATATTTTGCTCCTGCTTGAACATTTCAAATTATTCAAATTATTTCTATAGACACCAAACCCTAAACACTTGCAAAACCCATCTATCCCATAAATTTTCATAATAAAATAATATGCCTAATATTTAACTTAGGTGTATTTTCCTGCACATTAATTTATTTTCTAGATTTTATAAAATCTAGAAAATATCCCCTAGGATACCTTGTCTCTCCCCTTGAAATATGTCCTAACCACCACTATCCCTCCCCTTACCACATCTCACACACCTCACTCAACTCTCACCTACCCATATGCCACCACTCCACCTAAGTGAGACACTCTAAGTGACTCACTCTAACTACCTAGTCCTTGCCACTTGGCTACCCTGGCTTGCCCTTATCCTCACCATCCCTCATCTCCCAAAAGCCTATAAAGGCTCCACCATTTCATCAAGCAAAGGGGACTGAACATACATCGTCACACTACTTGGTAGGGTATCTAGGAATAGATATTTGGGGATATATTATTATATTGTATAAGGGTTGGCATGGGCCACCCATAACCCAAGGTTGATTGTATTATAATATTATATTATATTATAATATAATATTATATTAGTAGTAGGCTCCCCAAAGTAGAATAAGAATATGGATATATAAAGAAGAGATATTTGTCATTGTAATCATCATTGAAGAATAATCTTATGTAATCGTCGTTGCCCACGAAGTGGCTTATGGGACTTTGCCCTCCTTGAGTGGCCTCTCATCTTGGGAGAACTTGTGGAGTGATTCCTTCCTTAAGGAGTATTATTGGTGTTTCCCTACCTTAAGGGTATTATCTATCTCTCTCTCATTTGTGGATTGTTATTGTGGATAATTATTTGTGGATGAATGATTTGATATTTTTGCATATTGGTGAATGATTTATGTTAATGATAATAAAGTTATGCAACAAGTGGTATCAGAGCAACGATTTTGGCAAAGTGGGGATTTTTGTGTGAAATTGCAAAATTAGGGCAATTTTTTTTGGAAAAACATCTCATCTTTCAGGAGCCATATCTCTGCGCAAGTTTATCCGATTCAGGTGATTCTTGGATCAGATTGTGTAGAATTTGAAGAGATTTAAAATGAGTGGTCATATGAAGGAATCCAAGTAGTATTGAGGGAGATACGACCTTTTGAAGTTAGTCATCCGAAACAAGGATAGTGACGAATTTCATAGATTTTTTTAGAAAAATGTCTCATCTTTCAGAAGCCATATCTCTATGAAAGTTTATCCGATTCAAGTGATTCTTGGATCAGTTTGTGCAGAATTTGAAGAGATTTAAAATGAGTGGTCATATGAAGGAATCCAAGTAGTATTGAGGGAGATACGACCTTTTGAAGTCAGCCATATGGAACAAGGGTAGTGACAAATTTTCAAGTCGTGAATTTTTCAAAAGACGAAATTTGTTTAGTTCGGGTAAGCAAATCAGTTGCACTTTATTTTGTTTGGAAGAAAAATTGTAGATCTAGTTGTCTATGTGGATTTTTAGCTTCAAATCAGTGAGAAGATATTTATTTCCATAAAACCCTAGTTTGCATTAGGGCATGATATATATTATCAAAAAACCCTAGTTGCATTAGGGCATCAACTATGTCATTGGAAAAGTTTAATGGAGAAAATGATATTGATGTGAGAGTGGAAAATTTTAATGGAGAAAATGATATTGATGTGAGAGAGTGGTTGAAAATAGTAAAATCTCAATTTAGTGAAAGAAGGTTACAATATGGCTATCATAATTTTTTTACGGGGAAAGCATTACAATGGATAGACAACCTTACTAGGGGTAAAGGCTTGTACAAATGGGATCAAATTGAACCAACATTCTTGAGCACATGGGTACCTATTCAATTACAAAGAAAGTTAGATATTTGTAAGAGAAAACTTGAAGGAAGGGATAAAAAGATAGATAGCATGTGGGATGTCATCGAAGACCATGAAAAGAAACTACAGGGAATTCAAAATGAGCGGAATGAAATAAAAGGAGAATGGGAAGTTTTCAAGAAACAGAATGAAGACTATGAAAAAGAAATAAAATTACTCAAGAAGAAAGAGGAAAAGGTCAAGGAAGATAAAAAATATGTCAGTATGCAGACAGAGGAAACCATACCTTTGGTAGAAGATAAATTAGAAAATGGACAAAGGAATTTGTTTGAATCTAAAAAGTCTATTTTGTAGGTTCATGGAAGCATTCAAAAGGAACAGGTTATTATTTCCATTGACCCTGGTAGCAGATATAATTTTATTAATATTGCTTTGGCTAAGAAGTTGCAAGTTCAAGCAACAAAAATTAAGGATATACAACTAGAGGGTGAGAATGTTCAGATTTTTGAAGATTTGAAGATCACCATGGATAAATATGTTTTACATTCAGATTTCTATGCTATTGAGATGGATGATGAGGATATTGTTCTTGGTTATCCTTGGTTAGATTCTTTGGGTACTATTAACATTAATGTGCAAAAGAAGTTTATGAAGTTATGGTACAGGAAAAAGAAGATAACATTGCAGGATATTTCTCAGCTTAAGGAGCAAGGATCCAAGGAAAATCAAGAAGTGGTTGTAGAGAAACAAATTGAAGAACCTGAAACAGAATCCAAGAAGGTAGTAGCAACAAAAGAGTCCATGGAAGAAGTAGCAACAACTGATTCAATGGAAATAATAGTAATAGAGTCCAAGGAAGCTTTGATAGAAGAGCACAAGGACACACCAAACAAAGAGAACATGAAAGAACAATGTGTAGAAGAATTTAAAACAATGGAGCCAAATGTTGAGAAGTCAAAGAAGGTAGAACATCAAGTTAAGGTTGCACCATATCACCATCCACACCACCATGAGCAGCAACAATCTTGGAGGTATGGTTCAAGGCAACAATATTATGGTTCTACATGGAATCAGAAGGGCACCAACTATGGCAATGTTTGGCAGAGAAAGCATAGTGATCCTATTTTTCAGAGTGGATCATCAACATCAAGGAAAAAGTGGACCCATCATTCAAGTTATCAAAATACAACAGCAAAAGCGTGGAGCCAACGAAGCAGATTTGGATACTCAAGTAACAAAATGGCATACCAACATCAACGTGTTTCACTTGGATGGATGGATGATCGAGATTGGTACCAGTTGCTAACATTGCTTAGCAAATCATATTATCATGTTTCTTCATATGTTTCGAGGATGAAACATTTGTAAGGAGGGTGGCATGGTAGGGTACCTAGGAATAGATATTTGGGGATATATTATTATATTGTATAAGGGTTGGCATGGGCCACCCATAACCCAAGGTTGATTGTATTATAATATTATATTATAATATTATATTAGTAGTAGGCTCCCCAAAGTAGAATAAGAATATGGATATATAAAGAAGAGATATTTGTCATTGTAATCATCATTGAAGAATAATATTATGTAATCGTCATTGCCCATGAAGTGGCTTATGGGACTTTGCCCTCCTTAAGTGGCTCTCTCATCTTGGGAGAACTTGTGGAGTGATTCCTTCCTTAAGGATTATTATTGGTGTTTCCCTACCTTAAGGGTATTATCTATCTCTCTCTCATTTGTGGATTGTTATTGTGGATAATTATTGTGGATGAATGATTTGATATTTTTGCATATTGGTGAATGATTTATGTTAATGATAATAAAGTTATGCAACACTACCAAAATAGTGATATAGTACAAGAGCATTCTTAGAGACTGAATCATCAAATCTGAGGAGCACTATCTTGAGCCCTTCTACCACTTAGTCCTAAATGTAGTCTTGTGTTTGCATAGACATAAATGCAGCCCCGCAGGTGCAAAAACATAGAATTGTAGGTCCCCAAATGTAGCACTACATTTGCACAAGAGCATATTAGCCAGCTACAAGCCTGTATTAAAACAAGTAAAATACATCAAGGTTTGTATTTGATTGTTTTGTCTTTTGCACAAAATTTTACTTCATTGTAAGCATTTTTATTTAGGATTTCATAGTTTTTATTTTTATCAAAATATGCCTCACATAGTGGAGACGCTTCATGTGTTATTGATACCTTTTCTGTTTGCAATCATATGTGTGTAGGTGATAGATTTTTGATGATTGTTGGAGCAAAGATGACCTACATGGATACAAAATCCCATCTGATATCTTAATTGGATAAAATAAGACCATTGACACCCTCTATATACATGATTTATAAAAGAGGTATTTCCCCCTTTTTTACCCTCATTGTACTTTGATAAAACAAGCAATATTAATATGTAATCGTACCCCTATACACTTGGGGTAAAGCATTGTAAAAAGGATACCAAGGCTCCATACATTCAATACAAAATAAATTTTATTTTATTACAATCACTTGTTTCTTTCTTGTCATTTGCTTCGGTGTCATTCTTATTTACTTATAAATTTATGATCATGGTGGGACCCCCAAAGGGTTATGTTCTGTATTACCTTACCATTTTTAGCTTTCTAATTTGTGTTTGTTTGTTGGTTGCAGATTTTTGGAGCTTTGTTGTGTGAAGATCAAAAACACTCTTGGGAGTTTGAGAGACTTTTCAAACTATTTTTGGCCTTGTGCAAATGCAGACCTATGTTTAGGAGTATTTGCAAACACAACCCTACATTTGTAAGCATGTGCAAATGCAACCCTACATTTGGAAGTCCTGTGCAAATGCAACCCTACGTTTAGGAGTGCTGCACAAATGTGGCCCTGTTTTTGGGAATTTGGAAAACGAGCAAAGGCTTCTAAGTAAGTAACATAGAACAAAAATTGAGTTTAAAATTGTCTTAATGAAAAAAGGAAGTATGTTTGTTTCTACATCAATGCTAGAGAATTTTAAGTATTTTCTATATATTAAGCATTTTACATCAAATTAGAAGTGCATTTGCATTGTTGTAGGTATAAGTGTTGGACATTTTGAGTCAAAGTTGTCATTGATGTCAAGGAAAAAAGTTGTCATCGATGTAAAGGAATAAGCTACCATTCATGTCAAAAGGTCAAGTGGAACAATGCAAAGGTTAAAGGCAAAAGGCCTTCATAATATTTTTTAATATTATGTGGAAGAATAAGTTAGAAGGGTTTTTATTAAAACCAATGGTGAGTAAAAATAAAAGTTTTTTCCTAGAAACCCAAGGAAGTTTATTGAAAAGCTAAAGGAGGTTTTAATATTTATTCTATAAAATATTTAAATTCAAATTGAATTTAAATTTTATAAATAAATATTATTTATACAAAGTTGTAAAATGAGAGAAGGATTTAATAAAGCCAAAGGGATGTAAAAATTAATTTATAAAATTTAAATTCTAAATAATTTATAAATTAATAAGTTAAAAAACTAAGTTTCGACGTTTAAGTTTGAAGAAAAATCGAAGTGCCAACATTTATGTGTGAAGGAGGAAATTGATATAAAAACAATATGCCTTAGAGGGATTTAATTATATTTTTTTCTCAAATGATAATGCATGCAATCGTGTGTTGAGAACTCGTATGAAAAAGAGAAGAGAACATTGTTTTGAGTGCCAACAAACAAGGATAAATTGACAAGCACTGAATTGTAAGAGCCATCTGGGCAGCATGGCCTAGTGGCAAGTGGATAGTGGCTAGAGTGTTTGGGCATGGAGTGACCTACGATCGAATCGCGACGACAACATTGTTTTTTGGTTCTGCTTGTGTTGGAAGCACCAAAGGAAGTGGCACACATTTTTACATAGGTGAGTTAGGGAGCTTTATAGAGCACATGGTGATCTTTAATGCCCAAGTGACCACCTAGCTTGTGCAATGGTTGGAGCCTTGGCTAGGGTGTTGGTTGAGGTTGCGTCATGAGATCGAATCCCACCAAAGCAAAGGTAATAAGTTTTAAATATAATTTTTATGTTGCCTAAGTTTCGACATGAGGTTTTAGGTAGTTAAAAGGGTTGTTTTAAAAAGGTCTTTAATTGATCATTATTTTTGGTAAATTGGAGGAATGAGTTAGCTTTATTATTGAATAAAGTATTTGTGTCACACTAGTGTATTGGAAATTTAAATTTTTGAGAGGACTTCTTGCCATTGAGTTATTTTTGAAAAGGATATTGCATTGATATTATTCTTGGTATTGAATATTATTGGGATATTATAAGGTGTGTTTGGTTAATTATTTTTATATGTTGAGGGATGCTTTCTTTAACATGAAGTGATAAGGTGTATGTGTGTTTTGATACTTGCATTGTATCCTTGAGAGAGCTTAGTGTCTTATAACTCCTTTGAGCTTGGTATAGAGGTGTTTGTGGTTGTGGTAGATTTTAGAGGTTTCTTCATCATCAGGAAAGAGGTATGAGCACATTCTTCCATAGTTGAGTTGATTGGTTGGTTTTCTAAAAAATAAGTTTGAATTGAAAAGGACTTGATTAGGTTTCCTTATTGAGTGTGTTGAGTTAATGCTTCAAGGTTTTTTGGAATAAATAGTTGTTAAAACCTTGTTTTATAAGCATTGTTGTGAAAGCCATTGGTTTTATGAAGAACTTGAACTAGGGTTTGAAAAGAACGTGAGTATCATTATTATGTGAGAGTGGTTGATGAAGCATTATTGTGAACATTTTGAGTGAGTTTTTATATACTTGGAATAGGGTTTGTAAGCAAGGATTGTTTCATTGAGTGTTTGGTTGAGTAGAGTTGGTTGAGCCTAGTCAAGTGGATGTGTGAAGTGATTGTTCAAAGTTCCATAAAACAAACTATTCTATATTCTAAATTGATTTGAGAAAGTGATTGAGTATTGGGTTCAAGCATATTGAGTCTCTAACAATTCTCTATATGTTTATGAAAGAGTGATTGAAATTTATTGACCATTGAGGTGAATGTGAAGCATATTGAGTCTCTAAAAATTATCTGTATGTTTCTAAAAGAGTGATTGAAAGTGATTGAGCATTGTGATGAGTATAGAGCATATTGAGTCTCTAAAAATTCTCTTTATATTTCTATGATATTGGACAAGTTCTAATGTGGACTTGTTGAGAAGATTTGAGGCAAGTCTTTGAGAAGACTTGTGAAAAATTTGGGTAAGCTTTTGTGTAATATTACAATACAAATTGAGAGAAGACTTGGCTAAGTTCTTGCAAAGACTTATTGAGAAGATTGGACAATTTCTAGAGAGGACTTGATGTTATATTAGTGTGAGCTTTTGTGGAAGCTTACAAGGAAGATTTGAGATAATTCTTTGAGAAGACTTGAGAGTAGAGTTGATTTATTTGTTCAAACCTTGAGTTAAGGTTTGGGTCAGATCCAGTAGAGTTGATTTGAGATTGAGTCAAGCCTTGAGTTAAGTCTTGAATACAGAGATTGAGGATATATTTGTGCTAGAACAAAGGACTATGTTTAGTATAGATTTGAGGATAGGTTTTGGTGCAAATTTGAGGATAGGTTTGTGCCAGACCAGAGACAAATATTGAGGATAGATTTGTGCTAGATTGATGGACTATTTTTAGTATATATTTCATATAGATATTTGAAGGTGATAGAGATATCTAGCCAGAGTAGAGAATACAGGTGTCTTCTGTGGATAGAGTTCCATTTGCTAAGGGTAGTGGAGGTAGAGGTCTTCTAGAGGATCACTAGCCACAACAAAGATTAAGATATTTGTGTCTCCTATGGATAGAGATCCATGAACTTGATTTAGGGGATTGGTGTCTCCTTTGGATAGAGGTCCATAAACATTGTAATAGGGAAATATTCCCAAGAGATTGATTGAGAAAATTTTAGTGAAATATTTTCTCCATGAAGTAGCCCACATTGGGTGAACCACGTAAATTGTGGTGTCTCTATTGTGTGTGGTGATTTATGCATTGCTTTGATTACTGCTATTGATATTGCTATCTGTACATTTTATAATATTTATTGGGAAAGAAAAGTAAAAAGTGATCTTATACTATTCACCACCCCTATCAATATAAGCTTGTGTTCTTCAATAAGAGACCAAAATTTGCATTCTAAGGTGCATGGACTACCATTTAGGTCACAAAAGAGTTTTATCTTGCATTAAAGGGTTAAGGTTGCATTAATAGGCTCATCTATCACATTTAGGGTTATTCTACCCTAATCTAGTTATGAGACACAGTCAAAAATACAATGTTGCAAGTTCCTAAATGTAGTCCTATGTTTGACTAGTCACAAACATAGCCTTGTGGGTCTTGAAATGTAGCTTTACATTTGGATCTATGCCTCAAACCCGTTTTAGGGCCTTTTGAAGCAATTTTTTTGCACTTTAGCTAAGGATTTTAAGTTTTGCTACTATTTTGGGTGTTGTTATCTATTTTGTGTCTTTGAATTACATTTTTTAGGTATTGAACCAAAATGGCATTTTAATTTTGCATTTTATGCAAAATTAGACTAGATATTCTTAACAAAATTGCATGAAAAGCTCACAAAACTAAAAATAAAACCTCCACACACATGCACAATTATAATTCTACACCTATGTATTACACAAGTGCGAAGAAAACCTCCTGAACAAGTTGGACTTCATCGTAAACCATTAGTCAATCCCTAGATAATCCATAGTTAGTATAATAGTCACTTGGATTTCATCACCAAAAGTTTGGTGACTCTTGAGGTTAGCTCAAGGTGATCATTAGGTTATATGCCTTTAACCATGGGGTTTGATAATTAGTGGAATTTAGCTATTGTTATTCTCCAAATACGCTTGAGTGTGAAGTGTGATGAGGCCCAAAAATGCCTCATTATTGCACAATGTTTGACTACCATATGATAATTTAATTGCCAAATAGTTGACTAAAATATACAATTTGTTAAGTTTTTGCATGATTTTATGTTAGGAATACTATATCTCTATTTTTGACTATTTTCAACATTTTATGATTGATTTTGTTTGATTAAGTAGCAAGTAAAAACATGCATTTCAATTAACCAAATGTGGTATGTTGATATCCATTAACTTCTAAATGGTTTTTGAATGTTTTTCTACCCTTCAAATTGTTTCAAATCCACATTGAAGCCAAAATTTTAGGATTGTCATAAATCTGAAAATCTGAAAAAAACAGCCATATAAAAATCAGCAAGCTGTCACTTTATAGGAACACCTTGAAGTTGTCAAGAAAACCATGAGGATATGGATGGAATGAGTTTATAAGGACTACAAAAGACATCTGACCTATTTAGAAGCATTCCCATATGGTCTAAATAGACATCAACAGGGTATAATAGATCAGGGACAATTGTGCAGCATTCTTTCACTATTTCAGCATGGTTACTTAGTGAATGAAGTGTATAAATTTAGTAGCAACTTGATGTAGTCCTTCATGTTGATATTTGAATAATTTTACATTGTTCTAATTTGTTTGAATTTACAAGAAATGCCAATATTTTACAACTATGCAGTAGAGTTGGAAAATGCAATAATTTACCATGTAAATTCTAGAAAGCTACCAATGAATGGCAAGGCATAGAATTCACACATGGAGAGAGATGAAGGGTATTGCAATCTGATATTGAGAGATAACCCACCTGAGAAATGCAGATGAAATCACTTGAAGAGCACATAGTTGCTCATTTTGAAGATCTTCAGAATGATCAGACATCTTCAAAATGAGAAATACAGTCTCTTCAGAATGAGCGGACATCTTCGGAATGAGAAATACAGTCTCTTCAAAATGAGCCACTTATCTTCAAAATGAGAACAAAAAGTACTTTTTGACTTTTTGACTAATTTTTTACGATGGAAAAATGGAAAGAAGGTTGAAAAGGTTAAAATAAAATATCTCCCATCTGACTTTGACGTCCTTACCATCCAATGCCACCATTCATGGAAAAGATCAATTTTGATCCTCTTCTAGGATAAACCCAGAAATAACTACAGCAGAATATGAAGTTGTTTACAAGATAGAAATGGCATATTCTAAAGTGGAGAAATATGTGTGAGATATTTCTAGACTCCTCCCATGTGCTCCCACCACTGAAGATGCTTTCTAAGGACCAATGACTACTACTGTAACACAAACTATCCAGATTTGCATTATTTCAGATCCAAAATTATTGGCAAATCATTGTAAAGTAGCACATAGGCTGATTTGAGCATGGGATATGTTGTAAATATTTATATAAATAACACAACTCCCTCCTTGGTTTAGCCAGCTAGGAATTAGAATAGAGGAGAGTTTTCAACTACAGCAATTAGGACTGTACAACAATTTTTTGTAATAGTTTTTAGCATGTTTTGTCATCAATAAAAGTGCAGTTATTTTATCATTTTTTATTCTGAGTGTTAATTAGTTAAGGAGTTCTTTTCACCTCCTTCTAGATCAAAAAGTATGGACCCACTTTCAGATCTAGAAGGAGGATTTTTATGGTAGGTTTTAATCTGTAATTTTGTTGCAACAAAATTAACATATTACTTGTCATGTTTACTTTTCTTATTTTAAGTTTGTATAATGTTTATGTTTGTGTACAACATTTGTGTGTGTATCAACTGACAAATTATATTAAGTATTTTTCCTTTGCCTTCCATGTTTTCCCTACTTTTCTATTTTAGCAACATTCCATTTTCAGCATATTTCATTTTGTTGTCAATTCTTGTAGTAGAAGCTTGATGACCTTTTGTGGCAGGATATTGACAGGTGTTTTAGCATAAGTTTCATTTACAAGCATCATTTAAATTATGCAAGAGTAACTAGGTTTCAATTCTACAAATGTAACTTAGGATTTCATTTTAGCAACATTTAAATTCAACAATTTAAATTCTGTTATTTTAATTCTACAAAAGTAGATTAGACTTTCAATTTAGCAATTCTAATTCCTACAATTGTAGTTAGATTTCAATTCTTGCAGGTTAGAATTATTTTTTAGTTTTTGCAAGTTTCCATTCTGTAGATTAGGTTTAGTGTGACACCAAAAGGCTAAACCAAATTTGTCTCACCTAATAAATGCTTGAAATCTGAATGCCTGAATTGTACTATGCCCTAGCCTTCTATCGTAGACAGCCTTGGACACCACCCCGAATTGATAAGATCTTTGAGATTTAATGATGTGCTTAATGACAACACATCATTTTGGTGCCATTGTCAAGGATCATGGTGTTTTTAGAGGGTAAAAGCAGTCAAATACTTATTATTGTGCTAAGTTATGAAGTTCAGAGTAAAATTTGAATGTAATAGCTGGTATAAATAATAATTATTGATAGTTGCATTTCAGTCCATTTAGAAAACAAGCAACCATAGGGAGGTGATCTTCACACTTAGGGGTTAAATTACCTATGTTTGAAATTCTTGATAAAATTGAAAGAATTCATCATCCTCATTATCAGGAAACATAAGATCTCTTTAAAAAAAATTAGAAGAGTCATATACTAGTACTACCCTTTTTATATCCATATCATCAAGGTAGTATAAACAAATTTGTACTAGGTGTTGGAAAGATATCATGGTAGATATACAAGACTATCCCTTGAACAAATAGCCATATCAGCTACCTATAGTATTTGTTCACAGGGACATATCATTGATGAATGCCATTTACTTCCATAACTCAAAGATGCAAAATTTGTTGCCTAATCTAAATTCTTCTCAAAGAGAGATCCCAACAACAACAAACAGGGTAAGTAAATCAACCACCACCTTCAACCCAACCTATGGCTAATATGAATAATACAGGACAAGCAACCCCTGTCTATGTAGGCTGAGTCTGTTAAAAAAAAAATCATCATAAAACTTTTTCACAATCAAAATAGAAGTTTGGAGCTCATGGTGATCCTAGAGTTTTTCCATTATTGCTTAAATATTGTTAGTTTTTATCATGCTAAACCGTAACCTATCAATTCTTAGCCTACACAGACAATAGTTGATCTCATTAGAGGTGATGCTACCTGACAAGTAGTTGTTCTGCTAAAGTTGTACACTTCTTCTCTTATTGTGCAAACCAAAAATATTTCTTTTTTAGCCCAACCTGTGATCAGTCTGAATAATATAGGATAGGCATCCCCTGTCTATGTAGCTGAATCTAACTGTAGCAACATCCAACTGTGCTCAAACAAGAACTTACCTAAGCTTGAAGAGACAAAAATCAATGGAGATACACAGAAAACCTTTAGTCCAAACACACAAAAATTAGCCTTGGATAAAGGAGAAAAACTAAAAAAACTACACATAGAAAATTTACTTCCATTGAAATCCTTAGTAAAAAATTACAAAGGGGTAAATTTTGTCCTCGTAGGAATGAAACAAATTGAAGTGCAACCAAAAAAATTCTTGAACATTATTAGTTGGCTGACTTATAAACAAAAAGCAAAATTCTTTCTATTTTGAAACAATATTTCAATCCCTTTACATGGAATTACAAGGGTATGTCAAGATTTTATCTTGATGTAAGCACTTAACATCTTTTGGGAATTAGTATTTAATTGTTTCAAGTACATATTGAAAAGATTTTGTAGACTAGAAGGCATTGACAACACTTGATTGAAGAAGTTTTCAGATATGGAGTAGTGCTTCTTTCTTCCATTGGTAATTCATGGACGATGTTAGTGGTGAATGGACATTACCTTCGGGTATACCATGCACCATTAACTAAGGAGAAGTTCTTGAAGGATATTCCATTGGATGTACACATAATGGAAGAGAATTTCTCTTCAATATCAGATTCAGAGTGATGATAAAAAGTTTGACAAAAAAAAAATATAAGAAAAACAAAAAGAAGAATAGTCTTGTTTGTGAACTTCCTTCTTGGGTACAAGTAAGACAAGAAAAATTAAAAAAAAAAAGAGAAAAAAATTACAACAAAGGCATGTCCCACAAAATGGGAATACATGAGGACAAGCATCAATTTCAGCAAGGAAGAGGAACAATGGAGCCAATACTTCATTTCCAACAATAAGGAGGCAATTATGATGTAAGAAGATTCTTACTGCTCATCTAGAAAGGAAAGTTGCATCAATGTTGCAGGTTTCAACAAAAAGAGATGGTGTTTTCATACAATGTTTTTGTAGAATAAGGATTGGTCTTATCCAAATAAGAGTGAGAGATGTTCTCTCTCATTGAAGCACTTGAAAAAAAAATGACAGAACTTGGTTGAAAACTAGAAATGGCAGCCTCTTCTGATGAAAAAAGGAGATGAAAAAAAAAGAAAAATAAAAAATAAAAAAATGATGAAAAAAAATGAATAATTCAGTAGTGAAAATATTCTTGGAGGCGCTACTGAGTTGGCTTGCATGAAATTTTTTTTTTTTGGCATGCATTGCCTTGTTGATCTACCCATAATTGTTCTACAATTGTACAAATATCAAACTACACATGTGTTATGTTTATGTTTTCAGATAGCCTACTAACAATCATCAAAAGCAGCTTGTAAGGTGCATGACCAATTTTTAGGACAGTAAGGTATGTGTTTCTTGCATTTAATTCATAGTAAACATTTAGCAGTTAGTGTATGATAATCGATATTTGGCATAAAATATTCATACAATATTGGCAAGTTGAAAATGGAACATGTTCAAGATGTCAATAAACACCCCCTTATGCCCTTAATTGCATGGAAATTCCAAAACTATGCAAAAACCTAATTTTGGGACAGACATGGCAGTAATTCTATTTCAATTTGTAGGGCAAGTTTCAGAAGAAGAATTGCAAGTTTATATCTCACAATTGTCTGATAAATTGAAGGAGGATAATTAGCAAAATGCATCTAAAGGTTCTATTTTAGTACTACTGGAATAAAACAACAACATACAGAACAAAGAATAACATCTAAACAAAAGGATGAAGAAGGGATTTTTGATGTTATGGAAGGCTTATACACTCTAGAGATGGGCCCACAATAGAATCTGTAGCTAAATTTTGCATAGGAGATCATTTTTGCATTTTTTGATGCATCTTCAAAATGAACAATCATATCTTCGAAATGAACAGGCATATCTTCGAAATGAGTTGGATATCTTCGTAATAAGCAGAAAATGTACCAAAATTGTTGAAAATGCTACATAATAGCAAAAAGAGTAGGGTACATCAAATATTGAGGTTCATAAGGCTCTACCATAAGTAAGTACATCCCTAAAGCATTTCAAATCAATTTTTTTATCAATTTTGTTCAAAATGTGCAAACAACAGAAATAAGCATTCAAGTTGAAATGTTGTTAAGAATAGAAAATTCCATTAGTGCATCTGTAAAATATGGTTCCACAATAAGACTATTGCAAGATGAATCACATGATATCAAGCCTTTAAGAGGTACCTTGCAACACTAAAACTTGTAGAAAGACAGAAAAAGAGTCATACATGTGCTTAATTACAAAATACTTGATATAGTACAGCAAGGAGGAATTTTTCATTTAGCAGGTAGCAAAGGATGTTGTTCACAAGAATAAAATCTGCATATTACTATGGCCTACTAAGATGCATGAGGGCATGCATCAGTTCAATTTGGGGGGATGATGAGGCCCAAAAATACCTCATTATTGCACAGTTTTTGACTACCATATGATAATTTAATTGCCAAATAGTTGACTAAAATATACTATTTGTTAAGTGTTTGCATGATTTTATGTTAGGAATACTATATCTCTATTTTTGACTATTTTTAGCATTTTATGACTGATTTTGTTTGATTAAGTAGCAAGTAAAAACATGCATTTCAATTAACCAAATGTGGTATGCTGATATCCATTAACTTCTCAATGGTTTTTGAATGTTTTCCTGCCCTTCAACTTGTTTCAAATTGAAATTGAAGCCAAAATTTTAGGACTATCATAAATCTGAAAATTTGAAAAAAACAGCCATATAAAAATCAGTAAGCTGTCACTTTATAGGAACACCTTGAAGTTGTCAAGCAAAGCATGAGGATATAGATGGAATATGAGGATATAGATGGAATGAGTTTAGAAGGACTACAGAAGACATATGACCTATTTAGAAACATTCCCACATGGTCTAAATAGGTAGCAACAGGGTATAATAGAGCAGGGACAATTGTGCAGCACTGTTGCACTATTTCAACATGGTTACTTGGTGAATGAAGTGTATAAATTTAGTAGCAACTTGATGTACTCATTCATGTTGATATTTGAATAATTTTTCCACATTCTAATTTGTTTGAATTTGCAAGAAATGCCAATATTTTACAACTGTGTAGCAGAGTTGAAAAATGTAGTAATTTACCATGTAAATTCTAGCAAGCTACCAATGAATGACAAGGCATGGAATTCACACATGGAGAGAGATGAAGGCTATTGCAATATGATATTGAGAGCTAACCCACCTAAGAAATGCTGATGAAATCACTTGAAAAGCACACAGTTGTTCATTTTGAAGATCTTTGGAATGAGCAGACATCTTCGGAATGAGAAATACAGTCTCTTCGGAATGAGCGGACATCTTCGGAATGAGAAATATAGTCTCTTCAAAATGAGCCACTTATCTTCGGAATGAGAACAAAAAGTACTTTTTGACTTGTTGACTAATTTTTTACGATGTAAAAATGGAAAGAAGGTTGAAAAGGTTAAAAGAAAATATCTCCCATCTAAATTTGTCGTCCTTACCGTCCAAAGCCACCATTCATGGAAAAGATCAATTTTGATCCTTTTCTAGGATAAACCCAGAAATAACTGTAGCATAATATGAAGTTGTTTGCAAGATAGAAATGAAATATTCTAAAGTGGAGAAATATGTGTGAGATATTTCTAGACTCCTCCCATGTACTCCCACCATTGAAGATGCTTTCTAAGGGCCAATGACTACTACTGCAACACAAACTGTCTAGATTTGCATTTATTTCAAATCCAAAATTATTGGCAAATCACTGTAAAGTAGCACATAGGTTGATTTGAGCATGGGATATGTTGTAAATATTTATATAAATAACATAGCTCCATCCTTGATTGAGCCAATTAGGAATCAGAATAGAGGAGAGTTTTCAATTGTAGTAATTAGGACTGTATAGTAATTTTCTGTAACAGTTTTCAGCATGTTTTGTCATCAATAAAAGTGTAGTTATTTTATCATTTTTTGTTCTGAGTGTTAATTAGTTAAGGAGTGCTTTTCACCTCCTTATAGATCAGGAAGTATGGGCCCACTTTTATATCTAGAAGGAGGATTTTTATGGCAATTTTTAATTTGTAATTTTGTTGTAGTAGAATTAATAGATTACTTGTCAAGTTTACTTTTCTTATTTTAAGTTTGTATAATGTTATTTATGTTTTCTATTATGTTTGTGTACAAAATTTGTGTGTGTGTCAGTTGACAAATTATATTAAGCATTTTTCCTTTACTTTCCATGTTTTCCCTATTTTTCTATTTTAGCAACTTTCCATTTTTAGCATATTTCATTTTGCTATCAATTCCTATAGCAGAAGTTTGATGACCTTTTGTGGCAGGATATTGACAGGTGTTTTAGCATAAGTTTCATTTACAAGCATAATTTCAATTATGCAAGAGTAACTAGGTTTCAATTCTGTAAATGTAACTTAGGATTTCATTTTAGCAACATTTAAATATAGCAATTTAAATTTTGTTATTTTAATTCTGCAAAAGTAGATTAGACTTTCAATTTAACAATTCTAATTCCTACAATTGTAGTTAGATTTCAATTATTGCAACTTAGAATTAGTTTTTAGTTCCTGCAAGTTTCCATTCTACAGATTAGGTTTAGTGTGACACCAAAATTCTAAACCAAATCTGTCTCACCTAATAAATGCTTAAAATTTGAATACCTGAATTGTACTATGCCCTAGCCTTCTATCGTAGACAACCTTGGACACCACCCCGGATTGATAAGATCTTTGAGATTTAATGATGTGCTTAACGACAACACATCAAAGTGAAAGTTACATTTCTATCGATAGCAGGACTTAGATAGCATGACCTCTTTTAGGAGGTAATTTTAATTCCTTAGGTTACACCCATCACCAAGCCTTCATCTAGGAAACTTTATCAGCCATTCATGATTCATCTTTTGTTAGAGGGGTGGGTTTGGACACACATTTTTTTATTCCACTTCACCACTTACTATTCATGGTTTTTAGGCCTAGATAACATAAAGCACACCAAAAATCCAAAAAAATATTCAAAACTCCAAAAATTCAAAAAAATAATAAAAGAATAAAAAATTGCTAAAGTGAAGAAAAATATAAAAAATGAGTGTTTGTTTGTGTAATTGTGTGTTTATTCATAGAGTATATCTTACATTCACCATACACTTAACCCACAAATCCATAATTTCACTTTATCCTTAGCTTATGGTATTGACCCAAAGTGAATCTAAAGCTTTAGCCAATACCCAAACCCAAAAACCTACATTCATGGATCAATAGGCTAATATTTCTCATGCCTCAACCACTTTTGTGGCTGAGCAAGGGAGTATCCATGTGGAATTGTCCACTATACCTTCCAATAATGCACCCCCTATAGCTATGGACATGATGCAAAGAGCCATTCACACCTCCATCCTACATGTCCTTTGCACCAATCCACCAACACCCTCGAATCCACACATCACGTACTTGGATAATGATGCTCTTAGAATGTACCTAAACCTAGTTTTTCTATTCTTACCTCCGCTCATCATTCTACCTTGATCCATTTCCACATTCCATTAGGAACCTACCTATTTGTATCCTCAACACACCAACAACCTCATCATAAACTCCTTTTTTGAGTCCACATACATGACCATGAGATAAATTCATCTACCATCATCTAATGAACATATCTCAATGCCATCCACCTAGAACATCATCTACACCAACCCACTCTACGAAGCATAAGTTAATGTTATTTTACATATTCCAACATCGATTACCACTACATCATTACCTTCTATTGATCCCACATAGCATACCATTTCTCACTCAATCATCATACCTTTCACCACCTATCCTCCATCGATATCCATCCATGTTGCTACAATACATCATGTTCAATGTTCTACCCCTCAGTCAACCACTCTACCTACCTCTATTATCGCTACCCAACAAGATTTGCAATACTTGTAGTAGTTGCTTGCTAGTAGCATTAATCAATATCTCCATCATATATTACAACACCAATTATAGGAAGTGGACTTCAACCATTACCCAACATCAATCCAAAACACATTCCTCACAAGATCCATCATGGGTATTGCAGCCACCCACCATAACCATACCTACACATTCATTCCATAACATGTATATTGCTTCATCAACACAACACACCATCATTCCACCATCTTCTCATCAACAACCCCACCTTCACCAACACACTCCTCTAATTCTACAACAAATCTTGCATTGCCTCACCAATATTGAGCTTATAGTTGAGTCATCATCAATATCACCCACCTTATCAACCTCATCCACCTTGCCCACCTTGTTCAAATTATTAGTCCCGTACTTGGACCCCCTATTTGAGCCCTTGTCAATAATATTTCAAAAGTTGTAGGATGCAAAAATAATTGCTTTACATGGTGTACACCTTGTAGACCCTAAAAGACCTAAAACTAGGTCATATAGGGAAAATAATTATTACCTCTATCATTATCAAATGGGCCATAATATCAGTCTTTATATTTCATTTAAAAATAGTGGTAATACTCCACTCACCCCATCCAATTAGAACCTCGGTATCTACTAGAACCATAGTGGGGATGCTCAAGGTATCGCACCTTCCCTATGCTCACTAGTCATGAAACAATTTAGGGATGCTTAAGGTATCACACCTTCCTCACACAAAAAAATAAAAACAACAAAAAAAAATACAAAACAAAATCATTAAAATATTTAAAAAAAATCAATCGCACACTGCTCCAAAGTGCACTACATTCACACACATCTCGTCATTTTCTACTTTGATTATCATACAATTACTACTTTCATTCATTCTACTAGGATTGATTTTATCACATTAATCAAGGGTATATTTCTAATGGTATGTGTCTTGCATTTTCCCTCATTATAGGCATTGCAGCTACATCAATCGTCCACCCTCTATCCTTCATTCAAAAAAATTAAAATAATAAATGGTTTCCCCTAATACCATGCACAAGTATCACACATTAAATTAAATTTTGATTTCAAGGAAAGATAAAATCATGAGTCACTATTGCCATAAAGAGAATGGTTTCCCCTGCTCATCCTATCATGCACATGATCTAAATCATAAGTATTGACAAAAGGACAAGTGCCCCCTTTAAAAAAATCCCTTACTCTTCCACAAAATGAGCAAGTATCCCAAAAATCATCCCAAAAGAAATAAAATCCCTTGCTCCCTACAAAACGAGCAAGTATCCCCCAAAGCCTAAAAAAAAAATCCCTTGATCTTCCACAAATCAAGCAAGTATCCTAAAAGAAATAAAATATCCTTCTCCCTAAAAAATGAGCAAGTATCCCCTAAAGCATAAAAAATAAATAAAACCCTTGCTCTTCCATAAAATGGGCAAGTATCCCAAAAGAAAAATTTCCCTTTATCTTCCACAAAACAAGAAAAATATCTAAAAAAACAAGGGGTGAAGAGCTTGAATCTTATGAATTTTTAGGTCCTTAGATAATGGGGCTAACCTCCATTGGGCTATAGATGTTTGACTGATAGTGGAGTACACTGTGCGTGGTGACACATATATCACATTACTGACCTTATTTTATACATACCTATGTACGCTCATGGATGAGATAGCTTATTGGTGTTTTAGTTACAAATGATGAGTCCAACCTCACCCAAAATTGGAAGTGAACAATCATTGCACACACATTGGTCTTTGAGAAACTTGAATTACCTGGCTAGTCTTAGTATTTTCAAGTGCTTATTTGATTAGCAGATGAGTTTGATCGATATCACTAGGGTGTTTCAGCTCCCTAAAAGCACTTTTAGATTCTTCTTCCCTAGGACATAGGAGAGAACAAGTCATGTCAGCTTGGCCTTCATAGTAGCACATTTCCAGAAAACCACTACATCACATCAACTCACATCTATTCCACATATATGTTAGTACCATTGGGTTGGTGCCCTTGATTAATTGATTAATATCATGAATATTGATACATGTCTAAGCATTTATTTGAATGATAATTAAACATACATCTCTATTACTTGTCAACATTCAATCATTTCATCACATCATGTGGACACAACGTAAAGTGGAGGTGTTCAAGGTTTCACACATTCCCCATTAGTCACATCAAACAATCATCAAGAAAAACTAGCGGGGGGGTCCAAGGTCTCACACCTTCCCCATCATTCACATCAAATGATTATAAAACCACTTGGGAGATGTTTTAGATATTGCACCTTCCCCACCAATCCATCAAATTACTCCAATCAGATAAATTTAGTTGAATCAATTCTATTGATCAATCCAATATGCAAACAATCAAACACCTAGGGGGTAATCAAGGCATCACACCTTGCCCACCTATCAATCAATTTAAAAACTCAATTAGACACAATAAACCAAATTATATCATTTGATCAATCAAATGAGCAAATAATAAAACAAGTTGGGGGTAGTTATGGTATCAAACCTCCACCACCAATCAAGCAAATAAAAAAACATAATCACATCAATAAAATACAATCAACAAATTATTTAGTCTAGCAAAATAATCAATCAATCAATCAAGTAGGAGGCTCATTCAATCCAACATTCATCAATAAACATGGGGGCAATCAAGGTATCACACGAAGTAGAAAAGGAGAAAGAAGAGCCAGAAAGGAAAGCTGTCACAATATCGTAACATGTCGTGATATCGTTACATGTCACGATATTGTGACCCAAAGAAGAGAAAGGCAGCGAGGAAGAAAAATGTCACGATATCGTGACATGTCGCGATATCGTGACATACTGCTAGTTCACGATTCGAAAAGGCACACATTCCTAGATGATGTTTCTCGAGGTGGTCAAAGGCCTCATTAATGCATGATTTCTTTCCCGATAAGCTTTCTAAGCATGGTGGCCACTCGAATGCTACGTCCAGAGGTTAGAGACATTCAAACGGATCATCAATGCATGTTTCTATGGCTAACCTGGTGGCAGTTGCTAGTTAGGGTAAAATATGTGAAGGTTCAGTCACGAAGGTGGGGAAGAGCTGACTTTTTAGATTCTGAGGATGTATTCTTCCAAGTGGGTCATTAATGGCCTAGAGGATTGAGACCTCGAAAAAAACCTAGAGATTGTAATAGAAGCTGGTGGTGAGCTAGGGAGGAAGGGAGGAAAACAAGAAAAAAAAGAAAACTACACCTGCGGGCTAGTGTTGTAATTTATTTTTCTATGATCAAAGGAGAATATTGGATCGGGATTTTTGGTGGTGAATCTCGGCTCCCTATCAAGTGGTATCAGAGTAGGAGTTCTTGAGTGTTTGATTAGATCGCTGAAAGTGAGGCAGTTTGTACCAGGATCTGTGGAAGAGCGTAGGGTTCCTGAGTGTGTAAATAGATCGCTGGACATGAGATAGTTTACATCAAGATCTATGGTCAAGGTTTGTGAGAAGAGAGTGAGGAAGAATGCATCCACGAAGAAACTATGGTGGTGGGAGAAATATGGTACCTAGAGAAGATTTCAGAGTTTTGTAGAGGCAAGTGCAAGCCCTGCAAGAGGAGTTGCGAAGAGGGGTTGAGCCAAGGAGAGAAGACCATAGTGAAGATGAAGTTGATGAAGAAGAGGACTAGTTTGAGGAAGAAGAAGAGGCTATAGATCCTGCACAAGCCAGGTTATACAGATCCATCTCCTATATTGGAAAGAAACCAAAGATGGAGGTTCTTACATACTCTAGAAATCTAGATCCAGAGGAGTTGATTGACTGGATCAATGACCTGGAAGAATACTTTGAATATGAGGAGGTCGAAGATCCTGATCGAGTTAGATTTGCTAAGACCAAGCTGAAGGGTCATGCTAGCATCTGGTGGAAGGGAGTACAACTAGAAAGAAATAGAAGAGAAAAAGAGAGAATAACAAGATGGGATAGAATGGTAGATAAGTTGAAAATATAGTTTATTCTTGCAGATTACGAATTGGATCTGCTAAAGAAAATGTAGAGTTTGAGACAGTAAAGCAAAACTATCAAAGAATACACAGAGGAGTTTTATAAGATCTCCATCATAACTGGCCATTCAGAGGCTAACAAGGAGAAGGTGGCCCGTTACATCAATGGGTTGAGAACCAGTATTCAAGAAGAGTTGAGTCTGGTTAGGGTGAGCACCATTGAGGATGCTTACCAGTTTGCCCTCAAAGTCAAAGAGAAGTTGAACAGATGGTTTGAGGGTAAGCAAAGAGGAAGAGGTCATGGTGGAAGAACTGGTGGAAGGACCAGTGGAGAAAAATATAAGGATCAGAAGAAGGCTGGTGAAACCAGTAATACCCAAGATCAAAAAGAGGGGAACACCTACCAACCCCATAATCAGAACAATGGTTACCCAAGAGGGAGAGATAGATCTAGACATGTATTTGGAAGGGGAGGATTTTTTGGAACTTATTTTCACTGTGGTGAAGAAGGACATCAAGCATAAGAGTGTCCACAACACTAAGAAAGGATAAATAAGAGACCTGAGGGTCCTACCAAAGCTGTTATAGCAGATAAGGTGCTGAATTAGAACATTCTGAGGAGGCAGAGAGAGGAGAAGTTATGGTCACAAGGAGGACCCTGTTGAATGAGGAGAAAGGATCAGACTAGAGGAGGATCATGTTCTACACAAGGTGTAGAATTTCGGGTAAGGTCTGTAATATTATTATAGATAATGGTAGTACTGATAACTTGGTCTCAAAAGAAATGGTTACTAAGTTACAGTTAAAGAGGAGGAGACACCCACATCCATATCGGATTGTGTGGTTACAAAAGGACCATAGGGCTTTGGTCAGTGAGCAATGTTCGGTGAAATTTAATATTGGGAATTACTATGATGAGGTCCTGTGTGAAATCCTACATATGGATTCTAGCCATTTTTTGTTGGGAAGGCCATGGCAGTTTGATCGATGTGCAGTGCATGATGGTCGCACCAACACTTACTCAGTGACAAATAATGGAGTGCGCCATAAACTAAAGCCACTGAAGGGGATGTATGAAAAGAGGTTGCTAACAAAAATGAGAGTGGAAGTTGTGGGGTTTGAAGAACTTAAGGGCTTGTACCTTGAAGACCCAAATTTTTTTGAAGCTTGGAGAGCTTGTACAGCCCCAGTTACTCTAGATAGGACTGTCAATAGGAGTACTGGTAAATAACCATTGAGAACGATGGATAAAGGAGAAAAGAGCAGTGTTGAGGCTGAATATTTTGCAAGTTTTGAGAGGTTGAAAAAGAATGTGACCAAACAGTACAGAAGTGAAGGTCACTTCTCAATCCACCCCGGTTGAGCATCCAAAGGAAAGCAAAATACCGCAAAGAGAAAAAAATGTCGCGATATCGCGACATGTTGACAAAGAAGAAAAAGTGTCATGATATCGTGACATGTTACATTTTCATGACCAAAATCTGAGAGGAGGCACAAGAGAGAAAAGTGTTGCGATATCGTGACATGTCGCATTATCACGACCAAAAGCCGAGAGAAGGCTCAAGAGAGAAAAAGTGTCACGATATCGCGACATGTCGCATTATCGTGACCAAAAGCCGAGAGAAGGCTCAAGAGAGAAAAGTGTCGCGATATCGCGACATGTCGCATTATCATGACCAAAAGCCGAGAGAAGGCTCAAGAGTGAAAAAGTGTCGCGATATCGCGACATGTCACATTATCGTGACCAAATACGAGAGAAGGCTCAAGAAGAAAAAGTGTTGCGATATTGCAACATGTCACATTTTTGTGACCAAAGGACGATAGAAGGCACAAGGGAGAAAAAGTGTCACGATATCATGACATGTCGCATTTTCATGACCAAAAGGTGAGAGAAGGCGCAGGAGAGAAAAATGTCGTTATTTTGGGACATGTCGCGAAATCACGACCGAAGCGGGAGAGGGAAGGTGCCTGAAGAAAATGTCATGATTTTGTGACATGGTGTGAAATCG